>BLSH010509743.1:18188-53419 GCA_018402905.1 Glandirana rugosa
CCCCCCCCCACACCGTGAGGAGGCCGCCCAGGACCACCAAGGAGGCAAGGAGGGAACATGGAGGCCGCCCAGGATCACCAGGGAGCCCCCACTAGACCACCAGGTAAGGGCAATACAGTGTACTGTAGGGATGGCACTGTACTCATATATGATGCCTGCTAGTGCCATCCCTAACAGTGCTATATGCACCAGTGCACACCAGTGCCTCCTATCAGTGACAACCTGTGCCACATATCAGTGCCCACCTGTGCCACCTAAAAGTGCCCACCTTTGCCACCTATCAGTGCCCTGCAGTGCCACCTATCAGTGCCCATCAGTGCCCAATGCCACCTGTCAGTGCCGCCTATGAGTGTCCATCAGTGCCGCATGTCAGTGTTGCTTATCAGTGCCGCCCATCAGTGCTGCATATGTGCCCCATCATCAGTGCAACCTTATCAGTGCCACCTCATCAGTGCCAATCTGTACTGCCTCCTCAGTGCCTGTCAGTGTAGCCTCATCAGTGCCCATCAGTGTAGCCACATCAGTGCCTGTCAGTGAAGGAGAAAATGTACTTTATACAAAGTTTTGTGACAGAAACAAAGAAAAAAATGTTTTTTTTTTTCAAAATTTTCAGTCTTTTTTTATTTATAGCGCAAAAAATAACAACTGCAGGGGTGATCAAATACCACCAAGTGAAAGCTCCATTTGTGGGAACAAAATGATAAAAATCGCAAC
This sequence comes from Glandirana rugosa, assembly GCA_018402905.1. Classification (NCBI taxonomy): domain Eukaryota; kingdom Metazoa; phylum Chordata; class Amphibia; order Anura; family Ranidae; genus Glandirana; species Glandirana rugosa. Next base: position 18,903 of record BLSH010509743.1, read on the forward strand.
AGCACTGAAAGCTGAAAATTGGTCTGGGCGGGAAGTGCTCTAAGTGCCTGGTATTGAAGTGGTTAAATAATATACACTCACCGGCCACTTTATTAGGTACACCTTATTACCGGGTTGGACCCCCTTTGCCTTCATTCTTCATGATTTAACAAGGTGTTGGAAACATTCCTCAGATTTTGCTCCATAGTGACATGATAACATCATGCAGTTGCTGCAGATTTGACGGCTGCACATCCATGATGCAAATCTCCCATTCCACCACATCCCAAAGGTGCTCTATTGGATGAGCTGTGGTGAGTGTGGAGGCCATTGGAGTGCAGTGACCTCATTGCCCAGTGGTGAGATGATTGGCGCTTTGTGCCATGGTGCATTATCCTGCTGGAAGGAGCCATCAGAAGACGGGCACACTACAGTCATAAAGGGATGGACATGGTCAGCAACAATACTCAGGTAGGCGGTGTTGTTTAAACGATGCTCCTTTGGTACTAAAGGGCCCAAAGTGTGCCAAGAAAATATCCCCCACACCATTACACCACTACCAGCCTGAACTGGTGAAACAAGGCAGGATGGATCCGTGCTTTCATGTTGTTTAAACCAAATTCTGACCCCACCATCTGAATGTCGCAGCTGAAATCGACACTCATCAGACCAGGCAAAGTTTTCCCAGTCTTCTATTGCCAAATTTTGGTGAGCCTGTGCGAATTGAACCCATAGTTTCCTGTTCTTAGCTGACAGGAGTGGCACCCAGTGTGGTCTTCTGCTGCTGTAGCCAATCTGCTTCAAGGTTCCATGTGTTGTGCATTCAGAGATGGTATGCTGCATACCTTGGTTGTAACGAGTGTTTTTTTGAGTTACTGTCTGCCCATTCTCCTCTGAGATCAACAAGGCATTTTCCACCACACAACTACCGCTCACTGGATATTTTCTCTTTTTTGGACCATTTTCTGTAAACCCGAGAGATGGTTGTGCGTGAAAATCCCACATCAGCAGTTTTTGAAATACTCAGACCAGCCCATCTGACACCAACAGCCATGCCACTGTCAAAGTCACTTAAATCCCCTTTCTTCCCCATTCTAATAGTCAGTTTGAACTTCAGCAATTCGTCTTCACCATGTCTAGATGCGTAAATGCATAGAGTTGCTGCTATGTGATTGGCTGAATAGCAATATGTATTACCAAGCAATTGAACAGGTGTAATAAAGTGGCCGGCGAATGTATATTTCCTTTTAATAAATCTGGTAAGAAGCAGCTTGGAATCACAGTAACTTATTTCCATCACAACTAAAGTGGAACTCCAACCTTAGCTTATTTTTCCCACATTGGTCCTCAAGTGTGTTGAAAATGATTACTCTCAATTCTCTGCATCTCTACAATAAAACCCCTTGAAGCTAGCTTTGGCAGCTGTCTTGAGCCTGCCTACATTTCCTGTCTGAATTGCTTCAGTCATCATCAGTCCCCTCTCCTCCTAATCCCTACTGTCATTGCCTGCCTTTTACAGTTTTTAGCTTTCTCTCCCATCAATCATTTTGTTCCAATGCATTATATGAAAGAACACATCCCCAGCATCCCTTTAGATGTACATTCTCAAACAACTCACCAGCAGATAGCACAGCAGTGCAGCACCGGTTGGCCATCAGAGAGGAGCATGCACTTCTAAAGGGATTCTTGGGGTGTGTTCTTTCATATAACGTTCTTGAAAGAAGATCTGAGCCAGGTTGCTGTGACTTTTAAAGGAACCTGCCAGCCCCTTCCAGCAAACACAGAACAAAGAGCAGCAAGCAGATCCAGTGATGGCACCAATGGGTCCCAAAAAATGTATTTCTTCAAAAACAAAATGGTTTTATTGAAAACTATGGTGATCGCATAGTAAGGCGTGGGGGCAGAGCAAACAAGAGAAGGTATTATATTCATACATTACACTTCAGGTTTAAGGCAGTGTTCACCCTTGGAGTTATTTCATTTCATTGGCTTTATATTTCTCTCCCACTTTATGCTGTCCCTGTCTTTACACAATAATGTGTTTGTGTTGCAGGTGGGAGGAAAGATGGACGAGAACAGATTTGTAGCTGTGACGAGCTCAAACGCAGCCAAGATTCACAACATGTATCCACGTAAAGGGCGTATTATCCCTGGAGCTGATGCTGACATTGTGGTGTGGGATCCAGAAGCCACCAGGTACGTATTATGTCCCAATACCGAAACCGATACTTTGCTGTGCAGTTTGCTTCAGTACAAAATGAATGGGCGCAAATTTCACAATCGCATGGGATTTGAACAGGAATCCGGTGCGATTCCTGTCTGAATCGCATGCTATATCCCCCTCCGCTCCTGTGTGTGTATATATATATATATAAAAGGGAAAAGCGCCATCTAGTGGGCAGTTTATTAAAATGTTAGCACTCACAGATATGCACTGTGAGTTTTAACATTTTTAATAAACTGCCCACTAGATAGCGCTTTTCTCTTTCTATACACATACACACACAGTGGGGGAAATTGCATGGGATTTGGACAGGAAATACGCCACATTTCTGTTCAAATCGCATGTGATTCTTTGCAGTGTGAATTGCGCCATATTTTTTTGGCTCACATTGCACCACAAAATATCAGTACTCAGCAGGGTGGATTTGATTTAAATCAACTTGATTTAAATCATAATTTTTAAAGTGCAACTGTCATCTCTGTCCCGCAGCAGCTCCTCCTCTGACCCGCTGTTGACTCACTAACAGTCCCATTCACTTTAATGGGATGGCTGGTGATGCGGCAGAGACACAACAAGGTGAGGGACGTGGCGGCAGTAGGTGAGTGGATGCCCACTAACAGGAGCTGCCATAATGGATCTGAAATGACAGGTGCTCTTTAAATGTAAGGACTTATTCTTGCAGGTAGTTAGAATCTTTAATATTTGAAAAAAAATGTAGGTTTTCTATTTAGAATAATAAGCTGTCAGGTTAGTAAAACAGCGACATCAGAACCAATTCAATCATACAGTTTGTAGTGTACACATAGATTTGCAAAACAATAGGATAAAGGAATATTCCTGAACTTTGTTTTCAGTGGTTACTGTGACATTGTGTGACTGCACCACTGCAGTGCATGTTATCTCAGCTTGCAAGTGCTTGGATTCATTCAATGAGTTTACCAAAACATTTGAAAATTGCAGAATATACAGCCTCATGCTACATAACTAAGCTCCATTTCATGCTGAATAAACTAACGTATTAATGTATCTTAAATAGAAAACTATCTTTAGATAGATTTTTACTCCAAAAGCATTTTATTAAAATACATTTGATAACAAAAAAAACAAAAAACAATTTAACCACTTCCCGCCCACAGATGTCTATTGACGTCCTGGACTTTGAGCTCTGATATCTGAATGATGCCTGCAGCTACAGGCACCATTCAAATATCATTCTTTCCAGCTGACGATTCTATGCACCATAAGAATGATCATAGCGGCAATTCAGCTGCTTGATTGTTCTTATGGGACATCCCCCTCCCCCCACCGCCCTCCGGTGCTTCTCCGGGCCCGCTCGTGCCATCGGCGGCCCAGAGAACTAATCCGACGATGCCGGAAGTTTGTCAGGGAGATGACTGGTGACCATCTGGTCACCAATCTTCCCTATGACCCTCAGAGGTCCGGGCGCGATGTTATGACGTCACGTCCAGGTCGGCTTTAGTAAACAAAGCTGTGGATGCAGCTGGAGAGACCGAGATCATTCATTTTTTTTATCTCGGCCTTTCCAGCCTGGAGGATCCCATATCTCTCCATAAAAAGTGCCTGTCATGCACTATTCCTATTGTAATAGGAATAAAAGTGATCAACATTTTTTTTTTAAAGAGACAGTGAAAAAATAAAAAAATTAAGTTAAAATAAACAATAATAAAAGAAAAAAAAAATTAAAGTGCCCCGTCCCCGCGAGCTCGCGCATACGTAAGTCGCACCCACATATGTAAACGGCATTCAAAACACACATGTGAGGTGTCGTTGCGTGCGTTAGAGCGAGCGCAATAATTATAGCACTAGGCTTCCTCTGTAAGTCTAAACAGGTGACCTGCAATAGATTTTAAAGCGTTGCCTATGGAGATTTTTAAGTACCAAAGTTTGGTGCCATTCCACATGTGCGCGCAATTTTAAAGCGTGACACGTTATGTATGTATTTGTGATATTTCCAATGCACACATTAGAGCGAGCGCAATAATTATAGCACTAGGCTTCCTCTGTAAGTCTAAACAGGTGACCTGCAATAGATTTTAAAGCGTTACCTATGGAGATTTTTAAGTACCAAAGTTTGGTGCCATTCCACATGTGCGCGCAATTTTAAAGCGTGACACGTTATGTATGTAATTGTGATATTTCCAATGCACACATTCCTGCACAGATTGTTTCTAATGCGGGTGCTGAAGCGACCAACGTCACATGCCTGATGAAGGGGTCTTGTGCGGCTCTGAAATGTCGATCTTCGCTGTGACAATGTGATTGGGTGAATAAAGCTTTGGGCTCGTTTGGAGATCCTGATGCGCTGGTGACACTACTTGCTCTGACTTTAGGTATCTGTTTACTCGACGTAACATCATCTTTCACATTATACAAAAAAATTGGGCTAACTTTACGGTTTTGTTTTTTTTTTAATTCATGAAACTATTTTTTTTTTAAACGCGTTTGAAAAATTTCTGCGCAAATACCGTGTGACATAAAAAAGTTGCAACCATCGTGCCATTTTATTCCCTAGAGTCTCTGCTAAAAAAATATATATAATGTTTGGGGGTTCTCAGGAATTCTCTAGCAAAAAAGATTTTTACATGTAAGAGAGGAGTGCCAAAATAGGCCAGGTCTGGAAGTGGTTAAATAAAAATAATCAGATTTAAATTTAATAAAATCTGATTTTTTTTTTTAAAAAATCATCGATTTTTATCCACCCTGGTACTCAGTATCTGCGAGTATTTGACTGAAAGTATCGGTACTCGTACTCGCCGATAACAAAATTGGTATGGATGCGACCCAAGACTTTACATATATTGCTTCTTTCAGGCTTGTAGGCTGTTTATTACAGGTTGTTTGTCTGTATCTGCTCTGCAGGACCATCTCTGCCAGCACCCAGGTCCAGGCTGGAGATTTCAACCCCTATGAGAATATGCGATGCCATGGAGTGTCACTGGTCACCATTAGCCATGGCCGTGTGGTGTACGAGAACGGCGCCTTCATGTGTGCCGAGGGCTCTGGCTCCTTCTTCCCGATGAGGACCTACCCAGATTACCTGTATAAGAAGATGATCCAGAAAGAAAAGGTGAGTAGCGGTATCATGGGGAAGGGAGAGTAGGATTATGCCAATATAGGTATAGGGCAAGGATTCTCAACCAGGGTTCCATGGAACCCTAAGGTTCCTCCAGAGGTTGCAAGGGGTTCCTTGAGCAATGGTCAATTTCTACCTCTCAGATAAATTCCCAATGATATCATTGATCTTTTTAGCTATCTGTAAGGGGTAATTCTTCCCAATGACCTCAAGTGTAAGGTGCATTCTTCCCATTGACCATCACACTAATGTATCATGAGTTGTAGATTTTTAATTTTTAGTAGGGATTACCCCGAGACCGGAGAATTATTTCAAGGGTTCCTCGGTGTTGAAAAGGTTGAGAAAGGCTGGTATAGGGTAATAATGTTACTAAAGCAGACCTTGCAGTCTGCAGTAGAAATGAAGTTGTAGAGTACCCCTACCCAAACGAGCATCCTAAATCCCATGAGAATGTGCTCCTTTTACACATAGATTTGGTATCCCCAGCTTTCCCAGGATCCCACAGAAAGGCCAATTGAGAACATTGGCTCTAAGGTGAAGAAGTAAGACTCAAAGGTACTGTAGGTAGGATGTTTTCCCTTTTTTTTTTGTTAATGATTTGTTTTTTTAGCCTTAGTGATGTAGGATGATGTAGACTGGGGAATATAGCTCCAAGTTCTGCTTTAAAGTGATTATAAAGGCTTGTTTTTTTTTTTTTTTTTTTTTTTTTTTAATATGTTATACTTACCTCCTTTGTGCAGTTGGTTTTGCACAGAGCAGCCCGGATCCTCCTCTTCTCAGGTCCCTCTTCACTGCTCCTGGCCCCTCCATCCTATCGAGTGCCCCTCAGCCAGCAGCTTGCTACAGGGGGCACCCGAGTCGAGTCAGAGCTCCGTGTATCCATTCAGACACAGAGCCCCAACCCGGGCCCCGCCCCTTCTCTCCCCTGATTGGCTGAATTACTTTGATTGACTGCCAAGGGAGTCAATGGCGCCGCTGCTGTGTCTCAGCCAATCAGGAGGAGTGTCCTGGATGGCTAAGGGAATTGTGGACATCGCTGGAGAAGGGACTCTGGTAAGTAATTAGGGGGTCCTGGGGAGGCTGCTACACGCAGAAGGTTTTTTATTTTTAATGTATACAATGCATTAAGATAACAAACCTTCTGCCTTTACAACTCCTTTAACAACTTCAGCTTTGGAAGATTTTACCCCCCCCTTCATGACCTGGCCATTTTTTTCGATACGGCACTGTGTTACTTTAACCGCTTGCTGACCGTGAACCGCAGGTTGACGGCGACAGAGTGGCCCTCCCAGGCAAAACGCCGTCATCTGACGGTGGCTGCCAGATCGCGCACTGTGAGTGCGCGCCACCGGAGGTGCGCCCGCTCGCTCACTGTGTCCGGGGAGGGCCAGGGAGCGGGTGCCGCGGACTCAATCTCCGCCAGCTACCCGCGATGCCCCCCCCGGAGTGAAAGAACGGAGGTCCGTGTAAGTAAACACGGACCTCCGTTCTGTGAAGGGGGAAGGGCTGTGATCACAGCCTTCCTCTACATGGAAGCTGTGATCACTTCCCTTCCCCAGTCAGGGCAGTCCCCCCACAGTTATAACACGCCCAGGGAACACAGTTAACCCTTAGAGCGCCCCCTGCAGGTTAACCCCTTCACTGCCAATGGCATTTACACAGTAATCAGTGCATTTTTATAGCACTGATCGTTGTATAAATGCCAATGGTCCCAAAAAAGTGTCAAAATGTTCCGACATGTCTGCTGAAATATCGCAGTACCGCTAAAAATCGCAGATCGCCGCCATTACTAGTAAAAAATAAATAAAAACCCCAGAAATTAATTCTCATCATCCGTAAACGCGCCAACTTTTGCGCAAACCAATCAATAAACGCCGATTGCGATTTTTTTTTATCACAAATATGAGGAAGAATATAAATTGGCCAAAACCGATGAAAAAAAATGTTTTTTTATAATTTTTTTTTGGATTTGTATTTTAGCAAAAAGTAAGAAATTTGTTTTTTTTTGCAAAATTGTCGCTCTTCTTTTGTTTATAGCGGCGATCAGAAATGACGGAGCGGTGATCAAATACCACCAAAAGAAAGCTCTATTTGTAGGAAAAAAAGGACGTACATTTTGTTTGGGTACAATGTCGCACGACCGCGCAATTTTCAGTTAAAGCGACGCAGTGCCGAATCGCAAAAAGGGCTCTGGTCAGGAAGGGGGCAAATCCTTCCGGGGCTGAAGTGGTTAACTGACAGTTGCGTGGTCGTGCGACTCTGTACCCAAATCAAATAGAGCTTTCTTTTGGTGGTATTTGATCCCCTCTGCGTTTTTTATTTTTTGCACTATAAACAAAAAAAAGTGCAATAATTTTGAAAAAAATAAAAACGATATATTTTTACTTTGTGCTAAAAAACATACCCAATAAAAATGTAAAAAATCTAATTTCTTCATCAATTTAGGCCAATATGTATTCTGCTACGTTTTTGGTAAAAACAAAACTCCAATAAGCGTATAATGATTGGTTTGCACAAACGTTATAGCGTCTACAAACTATGGGATATTTTTATGGAATTTTTGTTTATTTTTTACTGGTAATGGTGGTGATCAGCGACTTATAGCGGGACTGCGGCAAATCACGGCGGACAAATCAGACGCTAAGTGACACTTTTTGGGGACCAGTGACACTAATACAATGATCAGTGCTAAAAAAAATGCACTGTCACTGTACTAATGACACTGGCTGGGAAGGGGTTAACATCAGGGGCGATCAACGGGTTAAATGTGTTCCCTGGGAGTTCTTTCTAACTGTGTGAGAGGTGCTTTGACTGGGGGAAGACAGAGATCCGTGTTCTTGCTTAGCAGAAACACAGGATCTCCATCTTCCCCTCTCACAGACCGCTGTTCTGCCTCTCTCGGGAACGATCAGCAGGTGCCGGCGAACATTGGGTCCGCCGGACCCGCTGATTGGCTCCTGCTGTGTCCAATCACAGCGGGGGTGGGTCACCGGCGCACCCCAGACCGGGAAATATAAACGACGTAGAGGTATGTTATTTCACGCTGAAGGGCCGTACATGTACATGGGACGGTCCAGAAGAGGATAAAAGTAAATTCCGTCTTACATAGACTACATGCTTTACAAATGTGTTTGCCCACCGGGATCAGCCCTTCACAAACCATAGAACTTTTGATCCAGAGGAGAAAATATTAACTTCTACTGAAATCTAGTAACTTTCCCTAAAAATGCAGGCAGAGGACAAAGGATCCATCATTAGCTTTGCAGTTGATCACTGACTTACCATGTCATGTTCTGCACTGTGAGGATGATTTACTAAAGGCAAATAGACTGTGCACTTTGCAGTTGCTCAACAGCTAAGTAAATGAGTTAAAGCTTCACTTTGCAAAGAATACCCAATCACATGCAAAGAAAATAAAAAATAGCATTTTTGCTTGCACATAGTTGGTTTATGGTAGTCAGCAGAGATTCTGCTCATTTACTTAGTGCAACTGCACTTTGCACCGGTTATTTGCCATTAGTAAATCAACCCCAGTGTGTTTTCATGGAGGAGGCCATCTTGGTAGTGTGTATATCTGTATAAGTACTGTATAAATCGATCCACCATAACATTAAGATCACTTTTAGATAAAGTGAATGACATTGATTATTTTGTTACAATGGCACCTGAAAGTCAGTGGGATACATTAGGGCAGGGTTTCTCAACCAGGGTTCCTCCAGAGATTGCTGGGGGTTCCTGAGCAACAAACAATTTTTATCGCTCAGATAAGTTTCCACTGACACTATTGATTTTGTTAGCTATCTATACGGTCATTCTCCCTAATGACCACAAGTGTATGGAGCATTCTTCCCACTGACCATCACACTAATGTATCATGAGCTGTAGATATAGTAATTTTTAGCAGTGGTTGCCTGAGACCAGAACGTTGGCTCCAGGGTTCCTCTGCGTTGAAAAGGTTGAGAAAGCTGCATTAGGCAGTAAGTAAGCATATTGTCCCTGAAGTTGATGTGTTGAAAGCAGAAAAATAGGCAGGCGAAAGAATTTTAGCAACTTTTATTCATGTGGATGTTACTTGACACTTACCACCTACCTAAACATTGTTGCTGACCAAGTACACCTCTTCATTGAAATGGTATTTCCTGATAGCAGTGGCCTCTTTCAGCAGGATCATGTGCCCTGCCACACTGCAAAAACGGTACAGGGATGGTTTGAGGAACACAACTTTGGGTGTTGACTTGGCCTTCAAATTCTCCAGATCTCAATCCAATCAAGCATCTGTGGGGATGTGCTGGAAAAACAAGTCTGATCCATGGAGGCCCACATCGCAACTTAAAGGATCTGCTACTGACGACTTGGTGTCGTATACCACAGCACACCTTCAGAGGTCTAGTGGCATCCATGCCTCGATGGGTCAGGGCTGTTTTGGTGTCAGAGGGAAGACCTACTCAATATAAAGTGGGTCATCATAATTTTATGTATTATTGGCGTATATTATGTGCAATTCCATTGACTTACCACTAGCTGGAGATCTTTGTTCACAGAAATGCAGCTAAATGCTGTTTTTGTATGTTAAATGAGCACAGAAAATAATCATTTAGATGAAACTCTACATGCCTTATTCATCAATCTGCAATGTCGGTTATCACATGGACAACATGCTATATTAACCCTTTCACTGCCAGAACCATTTTTGCTGGGTATTTTTTACGCACGTGTTTAAAAAATCCTGGAAATATTAGTCAAAGATGACTATTGCTCCTACGCTTATGGTATGTAAGGTGCTTAAGGGTAAATTCAAATTCAAATGACCCTGTATGTGTCACCGTGCTATTGTTAATGTGTAAAATTTCTAAAGAGAAATCATGCTAAATAAATGCATAAATAGGTGAGCAGGTGAAAAAACATGAATACTAAGTGACATTCAGCTGTAATTGGTGTGTTTAACTGGTGCAATTTGATTAAATAGTTGCTGCTCTATTAAGGTGTAAGGTGCCTTTAAATGTGTAAACTGTGTTGGAGTGCTATTATAAAACCCAAAAAGTGCTTGTGCATAAATAAAAAGCATATCATCATGACAAATAAATAAAATATAGTATAGGTATAGTTTATCAATAGACCATAATCAATAATTCTTCTCAGTGTGGTAACCAAAACAGTTCATCAAAGTCTACTTAATGTATGTGCAGATAAAGTGACTTGTGCTCAAAATGCATTTTGTGCAATCCAGTGCTGTCCGTGCTCCCCTCCTGTGTGCCCTTGCACTCACCAGATGGATGTGACCCCCCATAACAGAGGTCATGTGCGCTCTGAATGATGGCTGGGCCTTGAAGTTCCATGGGTCCAGACTTCACCACTAGATGTCACTGTTCTTTCCTCGATGATCACTCTGGTGACTTCTAGAATCTTCTTTTTATTTCTCTATTCTATCAGGGAGGGAGGTGGAGGCACCTGATGGTCATCTGATCTCCAGACTTTACAGGAGGAAACTCTAGATCTCCTCTGCCGCCAGTTCCTGCGTTGTCTTCTCTCTACATCTTACCAAATGGGTACTCAGAGCAAGCTCTGGACTCCCGAGTCAGAAGGGGGGAAACTCTATATAGCGATCTCTTAACGCCGAGCCAGAGGGGGCAAACTCTATCTAGCGATCTCTTAACTCCGAGCCAGAGGGGGCAAACTCTATATAGCGATCTCTTAACGCCGAGCCAGAGGGGGCAAACTCTATATAGCGATCTCTTAACGCCGAGCCAGAGGGGGCAAACTCTATATAGCGATCTCTTAACGCCGAGCCAGAGGGGGCAAACTCTATATAGCGATCTCTTAACTCCGAGCCAGAGGGGGCAAACTCTATATAGTGATCTCTTAACTCCGAGCCAGAGGGGGCAAACTCTATATAGTGATCTCTTAACTCCGAACCTGAGGGGGCAAACTCTATCTAGCGATCTCTTAACTCCGAGCCAGAGGGGGCAAACTCTATATAGTGATCTCTTAGCTCCGAGCCAGAGGGGGCAAACTCTATATAGCAATCTCTTAACTCCAAGCCAGAGGGGGCTATCTCTATATAGCGATCTCTTAACGCCGAGCCAGAGGAGGCAAACTCTATATAGTGATCTCTTAACTCCAAGCCAGAGGGGGCAAACTCTATCTAGCGATCTCTTAACTCTGAGCCAGAGGGGGCAAACTCTATATAGCAATCTCTTAACTCCGAGCCTAAGGGGGAAAACTCTATATAGCAATCTCTTAACTTCGAGCCTGAGGGGGCAAACTCTATATAGCGATCTCTTAACTCCAAGCCAGAGGGGGCAAATTCTATATAGCGATCTCTTAACTCCGAGTCGGAGGGGCAAACTCTAAAGGCTCGTACACAAGGTCCGATGGTAGGTCAATAATGGTCATCCAACAGCCTGTTGCCCGATAATCCGATTGTGTGTATGCATAATTCTACAGCCGATTTCCAATCATCGTCCAACAGGAGTTGGACGACGAGACTAGAAAACTTGTGTTGGCCAACAAGGAGTTGAACGATTGTTGGCTCGTATGTACAGAAGTTGACCAACCAAAAGTTGGAAGTGCAAACACGCATACTTGGAATCCAGGAGGTGTTCGGTTGTGTAACCTGTGTTCGTAATTCACAAATCACATTCACCTGAACTTCCTCATTATATGCTCGGAACACGTCACCACTACGTTCGGCTAGACCAAACTGCCGTCGCCCAATTTGTACAAAAGTGGGACGTTCGGTTGAGCAACCATGGGCTCGTGTGTACGAGGCTTTAGTTTCAAAATTCAGGTAGGTAAATTGTGATGACAGATATACAGTATATATTAATTGTTTGCAGATGTTTACAATAAGAATCTAAGTTTGTATAGGTAACGGTTAACCTAAAAACTTTGGACCCTAAAAATACCTGTCTGTTAGCAGTTGTGATAGGCAGATGGGCATCGTGTTTCACCTCACTTATTACACATTATACATATATAATAGTGCACAAATTTGTGGTCCTATGTTTCCTTACCACTGAATCATATCCTTACCTCTACCGATACCAAATTTTCAACAGTGGCCTCACCTTTGTTACCTCCACATTTCTGAGTTGTAAGATCTGCAGGACAGGTAAACCATAACATTGTATAGTCAGCCATGAAAGGAATGTACACAGCAGTCCATGACTTGCAAAAAAATATTCTCTCTCCCTTCATTTAGATTCTGAGCCTAAAGTGCGTAGACCGCACCCCATATCAAGGAGATGTAGCCGTGGTGGCGCATGCTGGGAAGAAAGAGACAGGAAGTCCGCTGGCAGACACTCCCACCCGGCCAATCACCCGTCACGGAGGCATGCGGGACCTTCACGAGTCCGGCTTCAGCTTGTCTGGTAAGTGAGGAGGGATGTGTAAATTGTGCAGAGAGCTGCTTTAAAGCTTAACCACTTAAGGACCGTAAGGATTTCCCCCTTAATGATCAGGCCATTTTTTGCGATACGGCACTGTGTCATTTTAACTGACAATTGCGCGGTCGTGCGACGTTGTACCCAAATAAAATTGATATCCCTTTTTTTCCCACAAATAGAGCTTTCTTTTGGTGGTATTTCATCAATTTAGGCCAATATGTATTCTCCTACATATTTTTGGTAAAAAATCGAAATAAGCATATATTGATTGGTTTGCACAAAAGTTGTAGTGTCTACAAAATAGGGGATAGATTTATGGCATTTTTATTCTTTTCTTTTGTTTTACTATTAATGGCGGCAATCTGCAATTTTTAGCGGGACTGCGACACTGCGGCGGACAGATCGGACACCCAACTGACATTTTTGACACTTTTTTTGGGAACCAGTGACATTATTACCGTAATCAGTGCTAAAAATATGCACTGTTATTGTACTAATGACACGGGCAGGGAAGGGGTTAACGCTAGGGGTGATCAAGGGGTTAAATGTGTTCCCTCTGTGTGTTTCTAGCTGTGTGGGGGGTTGGGCTGCCTGGGAAAACACACAGATCCGTCTTCCTGCATAGCAGAAAGACAGGATCTGTGTAATCTCCCCTATCAGAACGGAGATCTGCTTTGTTTACACAGGCAGATCTTTCTTCTGTTACTGTGGGGAATGATTGCGGGTGGCATGACGGATATCAAGTCCGCCTCACCCGCTGATTGGCTCCCTCACTGGCCAGTGGGAGCGCGTGCGTCCACAATAGCGAGTTCCCACGCCGCCGTACAGCTACGCCGATTCGCGGGAACATGCCGACCTGCCGCAGTATAATGACGGCGGCTGGTCAGCAAGCGGTTACATTCAGTTATCTCTAAAATGTAGCTTTAAAGTATACCTAATTTTGGATGGCGTAGGAAATGGTTAAAACTATTGTTGGATTATTTTTTTTACCTCTGTTCTACTGGAGAGGTTTCCCTTCACATTCTGTTCTAAATACACAGTAAGAGAAAATCAATCCAAAGTGAGGGAAATCATCTCTCAGTATTCATTGCAACAAATGTCCTCATTGGACAATATTCCCTCTATTCCTGTTCCAGTGACAGCTCAACATTTGGATTTCCCATCGCTTTCTCAATTGGAGAAAACTCACTAGGACTGAAAGAGGGGGTGAATCTCACCAGTGGGTACAGAGACACCAATAAAACCTGGCAGGGGTTCTAACCCTTCCACACTCTGTTTTCATGATATCTCTGTCTCTCTTTAGGTGCTCAGATTGATGACCACGTCCCAAAACGAGCCTCAGCCAGGATCCTGGCACCCCCTGGAGGCAGATCCAGTGGGATCTGGTAAAAAAGCACTGACCGACACCCACCGATCCCCTGGTCCACTACACCCCACTCCTGCAGGAGATCCACACAACTTCCTTCCCCACTTCACAAATCGCAAACACCTGTAATATGTCAAGAGAGAGGAATCCACTGTGACTCTACATCTGCCTACACCAGACTACAGCGCCCCCTCTTAGGGATGGACGGTGATGAACCATCAGGCCGACCAGAAACTTTCCTGCCCAGAACTTGTTTGTGAATTCCTCCACCACCAACGTCTTAATTTCCCATCTGTTGTAGTGATAACCAATGTTATGTTCTGTGCCGTGAGTGTGTGCGAGGTGTGACTCAGCAGTGTGAATGTTGCTGTCTTTGTGCTTCATCGGTGTCATGTTGCAGGAGTGGAGGTGCGATTGGTGACCTGCAGCCTCTCCATATGCCAAGCCATGGCTGGCAGAGCTATTATCTGATCCATTATTCTTTCATAGTGCAGTAATAACAGCGAGACAAGCTCACATCTCCTATAACTGCCCAGTTCCTCCATGCATAGTCATCCTACATTATCACAAGGGACAACATTTCTATTTTGTAGGTCAATCACACTGGTTTAAGCAACCTTTTCCCATCCAAATTGTCCAGTGGACCCTAAACATGATGTAGCCTGTTATATTCAGTGCAGGGAAGTTGAAGAGGTAACCTTACTGAGGGGTGTCTTTTTTGAATTGCTGTTTATTTTCCCCCACTCATTGCTTATCACTGGTTTGACTGGTAGCTTTTGCACCTTGTTGGTGTGAACTTATCCTCAGCAACAAATACTGAGAACCAGCCCTGTCCTATACACACATTGGGAATTAATAATGTAGCCAATTCAGAACTCTGTAGCACCACACAGTGGCTGCAAGTGGTAATTCTGGACACTTCACAACTTACAACAGGACACCTGTTTCTTGGTCAGGTAGATGAAATTAAATCAGATTGAGCAATCTTGGCATGAAGTACGATGACTTCTGCTTTGTCACTCATATATCATCCATATTCAAGGGCTCTTCCAATACTGGGCTGCATCCAGTCACCCCTCACAGCAATAATTTATGCAGAGCCTGGGGGAATGCTAGGAATTCATACTACGCCTCTATTCTTCTGTGTATAAAAAAATACTTTGTATGGTGACCTGCTGTAGCTTTTCAATGTAGAACTGCGTGTACATTAAATGTCATTCAGGAGTCAGTGTCATAATTGGATTGTTTTATATTTCATCCATAGACTTAAAGTGGTTGTAAACCCTTACATATATCCAGTGAAGTGACTGGCCTCATGTGATACACAGAGATGAAACAAATCCTCCTACATAAGTTGTACCTTTTTATCTGCAATCTTCTCTTCTCTACATCCATTCAAAGTCCAGAATTTACACAGCTGGTCTGAGATTTCAGAAAACGAGGCAGAGAACTGAAGTTGCACTTAGCGAGGAGAGCACTGAGAGCTGATTGGAGGGAAGAGACACACCACCCCCACACAGGAACAGACATTAGGCTGACTATCTGCTGGAGGGCCCTCCCCTGTCACCATTTTTCTTTTGGTGTCAGGAAAACTTTTCTGAAGTGACTCATGCTGATAGCAGAGGAACGAGGCAGCAGACAGAAATTACACTTAGTGTTCTGGATTGAGACAAGTACACTATAGAGGGATATGCTTTGTTCATACTTTATGTTTGAAATTTACAACCACTTTAAGTAATTTGGGAGAGCAACTTGTTTAGGAACTTGTGGAGGCATTCAGTAAAAAAAAAAAAAAAGATGCAAATCCCCAATGTTCTAGGAACATTATACTACATGATGATGATAGTGAACAGTGTATAGACTATAGAACCAGAAGTTTGTGGACACCTGACCATCACACCTATATGAGCTTGTTGTATCATTCAGAAACCATAATATTAATATGAGATTTAGAGCGTGTCTGTGCGAATTTGTGGTCATACAGCCAAAAGAGCATTTGTGAGGTCAGGTACTGATGTTGAATGAGAAGACCTGGCTCACAATCAGCATTCCAGTTTATCTTAATGGTGTTCAATAGGGTAGAGGTCAGAGATCTATGCAGCACACTTAAGTTCCTCCACACCAAACTTATCAAACTATGTTTTTATGTTGCTGGCCTTTTGCACAGGGGCACATGCATCCTGGAACAGAAAAGAGTCTTCCCCAAACTGGCAGGAAGCACACAATTTTCTAAAATGTTTTTTTTATGCTGTAGCATTAACAGTACCCTTCACTGAAAACACCTGAACTGAATCATTTGGAGGGGTGTCCACATACCATTGGCCATATAGTGTATACAGTAGCCATGGCATGTGCATTCATTAAATGTTACTCAGAGACTGACCAAAGTTTCTGGTATCCCTGGTATCAATTCTTCTCTCTAGCTTCTTTTGTCATTTTATCCACCCGACTGTCATATTATGGATTTTTTTTTGCATCAATCTTTTGGTGATGTCATCAGGAATGCCTATTTTCTATTTGTGTAAGTTCACATGGTGTGCTATAAAACTCTAATAAGAATTCCATCGCAACTGGTTACTGGATCTAAACAATTATTGAAACAGTGTCTATACGGGCATTTAATTAATCAGATAAGACAAAACTTTTGGATTACTAAAAATGGTAAGATTCATGGCAAAACACAGTTGGACTTTGGTGTCATTGGACTACCAAGTATGCCTGTGACAGACTTTGATGCCTATGGCCAAACAAGATCCTGGCCTTCAGTTATACAGGCAGCTCTAGAGCCATCCTATGAAAACCAAGTCTAATGAGAACAGGGCTGGTGCAAGGATTTTTGACACCCTAGGCGAAACCTCATTTTGCCACCCTTATTGGCTCCACCCCTGACCCCATCCCCTTTGCCCTGCCCATGTGACAGGAGGCGGCGCTATACAGGAAGCATCGGCTCTGCTTCCTCTAGCGCTGGCTCCAGTGCTGCGCTGCGCCTAATTACACTACTGGTCGGACAGAGCAGCTGCCTGAGACTGAGTTAGTTACATGCTGCAGCCTGCAGAGCATGAAGATGTGGAGGGAAACCAGTGGCTGGGCGCCCCTAGGCAGCAGGGCGCCCTAGGCGGCGGCCTAGTTTGCCTCGTGGTAGCACCTGCCCTGGATGAGAAGGTTTACCATTTCTGACCATTAACCAGTGAATACTGAAAGGTTTTGGGAGACATTTTAACCTATGTGTTCAACTGTTACCCTAAGATTAAGCCTAAAGTAGACTGAGCTGCTGTCATGTTTGCCCTTTGTATAGACTTTCCACTATAAACAAGAAAGTAGAGCAGTGAAAACTTAAATAACTGTCCAGTGTGGATTATTAGTGGTCTGTATTAAGCCTTTTAAGCGAAGAGCTGCAGCATTCTAAGTAAAGCCAAGCACTTATTTGCATCAGATAAGCCAAGATCTCCATCATGCTAAGTGAGCCACAATCTCACACGACATAAAGTCAAGTGCTTCATCATGTTGGGTAAAGCCAATAGTACCATTGTGCTAAGTAAGCCAAAAGCTCCACTGCACCAAGCAGGACAAGAGCTACATAGTTAAATGTATTTTTTTTTTGTTACATAGTTAGTCAGGTTGAAAAAAGACACAAGTCCATCCAGTTCAACCAAAAAAAAGAAATTACACATACAACCAAATAATCCCACATACAATCCTTCACCCACAGTTGATCCAGAGGAAGGCAAAAAACCCCAGCAAAGCATGATCCAATATGCTATAATGGGGGAAAAAAATCCTTCCTGATTCCTCGAGAGGCAATCGGATTCACCCTGGATCAACTTTACCTAAAAATGTTAGCTCTATCATGCTAAGTAAGCCAAAAGCTCCACACGTTGGCTACATAACGTAAAGCCATGCGTTATCCGAAAGCTCCATTATGTTAGGTAAAGCTTAAACCTGCACTGGGTTACGTAAAGCCAAGAGCTCCATTTTGCTGAGTAAAGCTATGAGGTCCATTGTGCTTAATTAATGCCAGTCTACAAATCAAATAATCTAACTTTTACTTGAATGTGCAATGCCTTTAACGTCTTTAATTTATGTTATCCATCAGTGGAGAGTGGATATCGTGTGTGAACAGCTGTATTTAAAATATATATATATATATATATATATATATATGAAAAAAGGATGTTTTTTAGACAGCGGGTAGAGAGTTGTGACTGCTTTACACTATAGAAAGGACTCCCTCTTAATGTAATAGGGTACAGTAAAGCTGGGATTCTATGTAAAACTGGAGAAATGGATTAGAAGATGTTTAGACTGGGATCCATGAGCTAGAAAATAGATCCTTATTAGAACTTTGAAGAAATAGGTCAGGAAAGTATTCTCTATAAAACTGTAGAACCAGATCACATTGTCAGGTATTTGGGGAAAAGGCTCCCTCTAAAACTACAAATATGGGGCATATTTTTAAAGCATCTAATGACTGAATTACAGATCATTGCTTTCTTCTACCTCTTTGCTCATGAGAAGATTTCCTAAGCTTTTCCCAAATGGGATTTGCTCAAACCAAATTACTACCAGTTTCCAATCCAGACCTTGATAAATATTGCTGTATATATAACACAATTGTAATTGCATTTGCCTGCCCTAGGGACTTATAAAAACTTGATTCTTATGAAAGATCTGCCATGATCAAGCCTGCTTAATGTGTTTCCTACACAAATTGTTACCTTACAAATAAAGATTTAAGACCTAAAACCCCAATAGAGCATGGCACCATTTGCACCCTGTGTACCTAATATAATAATTAAGGCCACTGGTTTAAATGCCCCACAGAGGCCTATTTATGAAGATTAGCAAAGAGTAAAGCACAGTTTTCCCATTTGCTGCCAATTTTTTTCACAGTTAATCAAGCTTTGATGCAAACAAGCAGTCTGTACTTCTGTTTTTTTTTCCTAACGTCCAACAAACTTCATTGCAAGTAATGCAAACTCACAAAGCCAGAATGTAGCACATCCCTCGCCTCTAGACCTCTCCCACTCCTTTGATGCACATCTTACAAATAGAGACCCAGTCATGAAGGTTCATGACTGGGCCCCTGCTGGGGAGAATTGCATTGAAGGAATAGGTTGGGGGGTTCAATCTGAAGCTTCATGGGTAGAACACTGCTGAAGTAGTATAATAGAGGCACAGTCTGAGAATTTATGACTGGGCCCCTATTGAGCAGAATCACATCAAAGGAGTATGAGAGGCTCTGGTGAAAGAATTAGGATAGGGCTCAATCTTAAGGTTCATAACTGGTATCCTACTGGGGAGAAACTTGTTGAAGGCGTAGGAGAGGTTTTGGCGTAGGAGTAGGATTGGGGCTCAATCTGAAAGTTCATCACTGGGCCCCTATTGGGGAGAAGTGTGTAGAAGTGGGTAGGGGTGCAATCTGAAGTTTCAAGACTGGTCCCTTTTTGTCAAAAAAATTTCTTGAAGAAGCAAGAGAGGCTCTGGATAATGAGTAGGATAGGGGAGAAGTCTGAACTTTAAAGACTGGCCCTCTTTTGTGAAAAAAACATCTTGAAGAAGCAGTAGAGGCTCTGGGTAATGCGTAGGATAAGGTTGCGGTCTCAAGTTTTCATGACTGGGCCTCTTTTGCGAAAAAATGCCTTGAAGAAGCAGGAGAGGCTCTGGGTAATAGGTAGGATAGGGGCAAAGTCTGAAGTTTCATGACTAGGCCTCTTTTATGAAAAAAAACAGCTTGAAAAAGCAGGAGAAGCTCTGGGTAATGAGTAAGATAGGGGTGCAGTCTGAAGTTTCATGCCCGGGCTTTTTTTGTGAAAAAACATCTTGAAGAAGGAGGAGAGGCTCTGGGTAATGAGTAGGATAGGGACAAAGTCTGAAGTTTTATGACTGGGCCTCTTTTGTGAAAAAATGTCTTGAAGAAGCAGGAGAAGCTCTGGGTAATGAGTAGGATAGGGGTGCAGTCTGAAGTTTCATGACTGGGCCTCTTTTGTGAAAAAACATCTTGAAGTAGCAGGAGAGGCTCAGGGTAATAAGTAGGATAAGAGCACAGTCTAAAGTTTAATGACTGGGCCAACATCTTGAAGGAGTAGGAGAGGATCTGGCAAAGGAGTAGGAGATGGGTTTACTCATCAGGTTTATGGCTGAGCCCCTTTTGGGGAGAAACTCTTTGAAGGAGGTGGAGAGGATCTGGCAAAGGGGTAGGAGATGGATTCACTCAGCAGGTTTATGGCTGAGTCCCTTTTGGGAAGAAACTCTTTGAAGGAAGTGGAGAGGGTCTGGCAAAGGAGCAGGATAGGGGCGCAGTCCAAAGTCTCATAACTAAGCCCTTATTGGGGGGAAAAACCTTGAAGTAGGAGACGGTCTGGCGGTGAGCGATGTGCTATATTATGGCTTTGAGAGTTTGCACTACTTGCAATGAAGCTTGTTGGGTGCAGAAGTGGCTGTTTGTACTTGAGTATTTTGGGGAGGAACAGATCCCAGTGGGTTTGCACCAGTGTCAAGTGGATGATCTGTAAGATGGCCTGGATTGGGAACATTCATATACATGTTTCATAAACGTTTGATATGAAAAGCTGCAACAGTTTAAACAATAGTGAAAAAAAGACAGACAAAAAAAAAAAATAGCTAAAAAAGAGCAATTAGACCATCTCAAAGTATTTGGAGTCCCAACTTCTCTCCATTGTACATGAGGTTTATCTACTGTACAATGAATATGAATACTGTCTGCAAAACTGGATAATATAACTAGGACAGTGGGAGTAAAGGTGTGTTATGAAGCGCATAGGAAGGATTTTCTATAAAACTAGAAACAGATGTGATGTCAGTGTGATGACAGCGTACAGTAGGAAAGATTCTTTATAAAACAGTAGATAAGTAGAATAGAAAGGATGATGTCAGTATTCAGTAGGCAGGATTCTCTATTAAATTGTACAGTAAGATCAGGGGGAGGAAGGCTCTCTATAAATGGAGGTGTAATTGCAGTATACATTCGGAAGGGTTCTCTATGAAACCTTAGTGCGGTGGTTCTCAACTTCAGTCCTCAGGACCCACCAACAGGCCAGATTTTAAGTATTACCTTGGGTAGATGCAGACTAGAATACTGCAATCACTGAGCAGCAAATTATATCACCTGTGATGCATTTCAGTTATCCTGCAAACCTGGCCTGTTAGTGGGTCCAGAGTTGAGAACCACTGCCTTAGTGTCAGATCAATAGATATAGAGAGGGTAATGATTCTCTTTGCATAAATCATAATGATTGCACTATGCTGTAGGAAGAATTTTTCATTATACTGTAGAATTAGATCAGTGGATGGGGACAGGTAAAGAATGTTCTCCATATAAGGGGGTAAGAGGTGTAATTGCATTTTACAGTGGAAAGGATTCTCTGTGAAACTGCATACATGAACCAGTGGGTGCACAGAAGAAAATGATCAGTACCTGTGATTTATCAATTTCAGTCAGCATTATGTAAGAAATATCCGTGAAACTAACACTGGGTCAGTTAATGATCATTTATATTGTGAAAGGATTCTTTACGTCACAAGAGTACTTGAGATAAGGTGGCAAACGCCAAGGACCACTTAATAAACATTGGCTTTTATGAAGGGGTACATACTTAATAAAGTTGAGAAACACTGCTCTGTAAAATTGTACTACCAAGGCGGTGGATATAATACAGGGAAGACTCACTTTGTACACATTGCTCCAATGATTGGAGTGTTTAGTGGGAAGGATTCTCTATCAAAATGTAGTAATAGGTAAATGGATTAGTGCAAGGAACTTTGCAGTAAATATATATAAACCTTGATGCGATTGCAGTGTGCACTTCTTGATAGATTTTCTATGAAACTTTGCTACTAGAGCAAAACATAAGAGGAATGATTCTCTCAGACCACGAAGATAGGGCTGTGATTTTAGTATGTAGTAGGAAGAATTCTTTACCAAACTGTAGTACTAAATCAGCAGATAATAGGGCAGTGGTTCTCCCCAGACCATGGATGTGGAGTTGTGATTTTAGTATGCAGTAGGATTCTTTACCAAGCTGTACTACTAGAGCAGAAGATAAGCGGGAAGGAGTCTCTAAGATCATAGACGTGGAACAGAGAGTATAATATGCAGAAGGAAGGATTCTTTACCAAACTGTGGTACTAGAGATAAGAGGGCAAGCAGTTTCTTTGATTATGGACCTGTGAATATGGTATGCAATAGGAAGGATTCTTTGCCAAGCTGTACTACTAGATCAGAAGATAAGAGAGAAGAAGTCTTTCAGATTATGGAGGTGAATCTGAGGCCAGCCATAGACAGAGCAAATTTCTTTCCTGCAACCATGTTGACAGGGGAATTCCTCCCGCCAAGCTATTGTGTTCTCCTGATGGGGAGGTGGGGGGAAGTCGTCCCCGCTGGGAGAACACAGTGATTATTGCTAGTGGCTATAACTGCCGCTAGAGATAGTCACGTGTAAAATCGGGCAGGCTGGCTGTACCGAGGTTGATCAATCAACTTGGGTACATTCAGCCTGCCTGTACATGGTTCGAGTCTTGGCCGTTCCTGCTGAACCAGCCGAGATTTGAACCGTCTATGGCCGGCTTGAGTTTATTATGCAGAAGGAAGGATTCTTTACCAAACTGTGGTGCTAGATCAGAAGATAAGAGGGCAAGCAGTCTCTTTGATTATGGACATGGACCTGTGAATATAGTATGCAATAGGAAGGATTCTTTACCAAATGTAATGCTAGATGAGAAGATAAGAGGGGGTAGTTTCTAATTTTTTGGATGTGGTATACAATAGGTACCAAACTGGCAGTAGATCACTGGATGTTAAAATGAAAGGATGCACAATATTTATGAAAAAGTCATTGCAGGAGGGATTCTCCTAATAAGTGCAGTACAAGATGATAAGATTACATTGTACAAAGGGTTGAGTTCTTTTTGAAATTGTAGTATTAGATCAGTAGATAAATGTAGGGATTCTCTCAGACAATAATTTATATAAAAGCATTTTGTTGTAGTCCTACCTAGATGGTAACCCCTTATGAAGGGGAAGAACATTTTAAGACAATAGGCAAATTACTACTTGCATAGTGAAAAGATTCTTAAACAATGGATTTCCGGATCTATGATTGCAATGTGTGGGAGAAATATAGCCCTGTTCAGTAAAGCAAAGCAAAGAACAAAGGTGAAGTGCCTGTAGCAAACCTCTGCAGCCAATTAGAATTCAGAGAAGCAAATTCTGATTTCCATAAGTCGCTACACTTGACCAGGTGCTCTCTTCTTTATTGAATAAGCCTGTGTGTGGATTTAGAACAATTTCATTTAGTCCTAATGCATAAAAGGCTCTTTTTGGGGTGCAAAAAAGGCTAAAATTGTTCCCCAAAAATAAAGCATCCAGGAAAGATCTGGCTGGGAATGCTGTGACTTGTAGTCCCTCCAGATCTTAGGTTAGCTGAGCCCATTGGTATACAGCGCAGGCACTATGGTGTCCCTTCACTGTGATCTTCTGCTGTATTGTTTCCCCATTTTTAGTGTGTGTGTGTGTATGTTGGAGCTGTGGTGTTCATTGTGTGTTGTAGCTGGTATTTTTGGTATCGATATTCCTTTGCTGTACAGTTTTATTTATTATAGAAAGAGGGGCACAGCTCAAAGATAAAATAATGTCACCTGCCAACTCTACCCCATCAACCACCAACCTTGTGCTCCCCCATCTGTGGCACCCATCACATGCCTCATCTTGCCGATGTTATGGTGCTAAAAGTGAGTTGCACTAATCTTCACGATACATCATTTTTTTTTCTCCGGCTTCTGTTTTACTCCAATGACTTGTACCCTCCTCTCCCACCAGCTCATCACTCCACCACCGTGCCAACTTATATAGTGTTTGGCCCTGTGGCTTTGCCAAAGACAGGGCAAAATATAGTGGATTCTGGAACAAGTTTTCATTAAAATGTTACAAGTCGGAATGTTGTTTGTGTTGTCTTGAGTCCCTTATTTTTGTGGTCTGAGTATTAATAATAAACGCACACAGTAGTCAGTGTTTCCGCACATGTTCACGAAATGTGTGAAAATACGTCAAGGTTGCAGTGCCAAAGTTTTTTGTGCACGGGAAAATGAATGTCAACTACGCTACAGCACGCAGCAAAAAATGCGCCAAGCTTGGTGTCCAAAAAAGGTGCAGGAACCTATTTTGGTGCTTTTGTTGTGCATAGGGCAGCCTATTCAAATGAATGGACTTCCCGTATGTGCATCTAGCTGTGAAAGTACAATATAAGACACCAATGTCATTGACATGGATGCAGAATTATGTCACAATGACACAAGAATCCCTATTTAATGACTTATGTTTTACATATTGTGGCCGGTAGCAGTGAGCAGAATTAACTGTGAATTTAGAGCATAGCCATGCCCATATCTATATGATATACTATGAAAATGTTGCTATAGGTGTATACTGTATATGGAATGCCAGTTCAACAAATATGCGTTTCTTTCTCAGGTTATAAAATTTCTAATGGCACACTGAGCATTGGAGTAAAGGTACATTGTGACACACAAGGGCCCAGAACTATGGCACACTAATACTGTGGGGCCCAGAACTGTTGCACGCTGATACTTGGAGGCCCAGAAAAGTAGCTCTCTCACACTTGTAGGCCCATACCAGTGGCACACTGATACATAGAGACCCAAAATAGTGGCACACTAAAACTTGGAGGCCTGAAAAGTGGCACAGAGGTGCAGAACAGTGGCACACTGATCCTCTGAGGCTCAAAACAATAGTACTTTGATACTTGGAGGCCCATAGCAGTGGCATGCTGATACATTGAGGCCCAGAATAGTAGCACACTGATATCCTGAGGCTCAGAGCAGAAGCACACTGATATACAGTGATGTGAAAAAGTATTTGCCCCCTTCCTGATTTTTTTAATTTTTTTTGCATATTTGTCACACTTAAATGATTCAGATCATCAAACAAATTTTAATATTACACAAAGATAACCCAAGTAAATACAAAATGCAGTGTCTAAATGATGATTTCATTTATTAAGGGAAAAAAGGTGTCCAAACCTGTTGTTCTGGGTTCTTTTATGACCTCCTGGATGAGTGATCGTTAAACCATTCTAGGAGGCCGGCGACTCCTGGGATGGTTCACCATTGTTCCAAGTTTTCTACATTTGTGGATAATGGCACACTGAAATCCCAAACCCATACACACGATCAGAAAATCGCACGCAAAACACCGCTTTTGAAGGACCGTATGATAATCGGATAGTTAGTAAATAGCTTTCGAAAGCCGATCATTACAGTTCATCCGATATCCGATCAGACATGTACAAATTTTTTTTCCGTACAATGCCAGAGCAGACGATTTTCGTACAGTACAGTTGTCGTTCGAAAATGTAATACAAATATATTACAACATATTACATCACTTCCGATTTTTTATTCTGTCATAAGAGAATTTTCGTGACTTTAGTAAACTCTTCAGGTTCAATTTGAGATTAGCATGCAAAAAAAACGGATGATCATTCGTCCAAAAATCACATTGTGTGTACCAGGCATTAGAGGTCGCTTTGTAACCCTTTCCAGGCTGATACATGTCAATTAATTTGTTTCTCATCTGTTCTTGAATTTCTTTAGATCGCAGCATGATGTGTTGCTTTCTGAAATCTTTTAGCGTGCTTCGCTGTCAGACAGCTTCAATTTAAGTGATTTCTTGATTCAACAGGTCTGGTAGCAATCAGGCCTGGGTGTGTGAAATTTAACTCTGCTTTCCAAAAAATGTGGTTAATCGCAGTTCTTTTATGATTTAGCAAGGGGGCAATTACATTTTCTCATAGGGCCATGCACGTTTGGACAGCTTTTTTTCCTTAATAAATTAAATCATTTTTTAAAACTGCATTTTGTATTTACTTGGGTTATCTTTGTGTAATAATAAAATGTATATATATATTTATATATATACCCAGTGTATATGCTACAAAGTCCATCCAATGTTACCTCTAATATTGACACAATGTATATAAAAAGAATTCCGCTGCAAAGTCCATTAGTTATTTCTAATTGTTTGCGAGGTGCATGACACAATATATTCATCCAATGTTCCTGTTATAAGCTAATCTGCACCGCTCACTAAAAATGTTGGATCCAAGTTATAGAGATCATACGCATTCAGACAGATAACACCAGACACAGCAATCTTCTCCTTAAACTCTCCCCAATGAAGATTCCTCCTGATTGCTGTGGGCTGTATCTCATCAGCAGAGGGTCTCAAAGACAAGAATCCTCTTATCCAACATGAATCTCAAGATCATAGGATAAAGAAATAAGGCTACATGGTGCACTATATCCAAATGATTTATTAAAAAGAATAGGATCACTTACACTTAAGAACACGGTAAAAAGTGAGTTTCAAACAGCCGTGGCTTCTGGTCAGCTGATGCGTGGTGACGTCTAGAGGTGCTGCTACACCCGACACCTGGTCCCAGTCAATGCCTTGTATGGGGAAATGCGTCGGGTGGACCAGCACCTCTAGACATCACCACGCATCAGCTGGCCAGAAGCCACAGCTGTTTGAAACTCACTTTTTTACTGTGTTCTTAAGTGTAAGTGATCCTATTCTTTTCAATAAATCGTTTTGGATATACTGCAACATGAAGCCGTTGTTCTTTATCTTATGATCTTGATTGAGACTCATGTTGGACAACAGGATTCGTGTCTTTGAGACCCTCTTCTGATGAGATACAGCCCACAGAAAACAGAAGCAATCTTCACTGGGGAGAAGTTAAGGAGAAGGTTGCTGTGTCGGGTGTTATTTGTCTGAATGCGTATGTTCTCTATAACTTGAGATCCAACATTTCTGGTAAGCGGCACAGATTAGCTTATAGGAGGAACATTAGCTTTACAGGAACATTGGATGAATATATTGTGTCATGCACCTAGTAAACAATTAGAAATAATTGATGGACTTTGCAGTGGGATTCTTTTTATATACATTGTGTCAATATTAGAGACAAGTAGTAACATTGGATGGACTTTGTACCATGTACACTGTGTCTATATTTGTAGTGTAAGCACTGGATGGACTTTTTGTTTTTAGACACCTTCTGCTATATTGTTTCTTGTGAGTACTGTTTAATGACCCAATTCACAACAATTTTTGTCATATATATACGTGTAGTGGGAAGCGCGCTTAATTTTGTATTTATTTAATAAAATGTTTTTGATTATCTTAATCATTTATGTGACAAATATAAAAAAAGAAAAAAAAATCAGGAATGCACAAATAGTTTTTCACAGCACCGTATGGGGGTCCAGAATTGTAGCATACTAACACTCCAAGGCCCTGAACAATGGCACATTGATACTTTGATGTCCAGAACAGTGGCACACTGAATCTTTGAGGCTCAGAACATTAGCACACTGATACTCTGATGCCCAGACCAATAGCACACACTGATACTGGGAGGCCCAGAATAGTGGCACAATGACACTTGGCGGTCCAAAAAATGGCACACTTATACCCCAAGGCTTAGAACAGTGGCATTCTGAGGCTCAGAATAACTGATACTCTGAGGTATAGAACTGTAGTACACTGATACTTAGAGGCCTAAAACAATGAAACACTAATAATTAGAGGCCCAGAATAATGGAGCACTAATATTTGGAAGCTCGGAACCATGGCAAACTGATACTTAGAGGCCCAGAGCAGTAGAACACTGATACTTAAAGGCCTAGAACAATGACACACTGATAATGGGAGGCCCAGAAAAGTAGCTCACTGACACATGGGGGAAATTTACTAAAGCTGGAGCAGACGAAATCTAGAGCAACTGTGCATACTAATCAGCTTTTATCTTTAGCTTGTTCAGTTAAGCTTGAAAATAAAAATTAGCCCTTGGGACATATTCAAAGCTTTGAGGTCAAGAATGGGTCAGCAAAGAGATTGGAGTAAATCATTAGAACTGCTCCACAGCAGGTCCTAGAGCTATGATAACTTGGCCAAGAAGGCCTAAGCGAGCCTGATGGAGATCTGCCAATGTGTGAGGAAACAAAGGTTTGAAGTGAGAAACAAGAAGTGGGCAGGGAACAAAACTTGAGTTTGTAGAACACCACCTCTTACACCCAAGCATCCATAATGCAAAATGCCCAAGCTTCTAGAAAGGTCAACAGACATCCCCTCACTCCCCTCAAAAGTGATGGGGGCACATTCATGTGGATGAAGGCTTGCCTGAGGACTTGGCAGATCTTGACTGCTAGATTGTGCGAGTGGACAGGAAGCCAAACTTGGGGGGGCTTTCATTTTGAAGTTAAGGGAGTGGATAAACTAAAGGAGTAGTTCTTGACCCTCAGAGAGGAAGATGAATTCACAGTCTGCTCCCTAGGCTACTTCTACCGAGGAAAATTAGTACTCTAACCATCAGTAAGAGTGGGCTATGTAAGGCTGGTCTGAAGAGGTGTTGTCCTTCTAAAGGCATACAGATCAAACGCACAAGTAGAAAAAATAAACTGATCCTCTAATTTCAGGGTGGTGTGCACCGTATCAGTGAGAACCAAAATAGTCTTCTTTACCTTGGGAGTAATAAAGTAGACTCCTTAGGTGTAAGCTTATCTAACAGGGACTTGAGTGACTCAGAATCCAACAGAGCTTAGCGGCCAATAGCTCAGAGGCCATTAAGGTTGCAAGTAAATCAAAGACAAAATCTGCTAAGGATGTGGGAGAGCACTTATGGCCTCTGCGATCAGCTTCAGAAAAAAACTGGGTAATTTGAGTCAAAGTCCTACGGCCTTAGTAAAGAATTGAGTACCACACAGGACACAGAGCATCCTTACAAATAAGGTTATGCTGTCACCTTCAGGTGATTGGACACTGACAAAAAAAAAGACAGGATGTCCCCTCCCAGGCATAACCCCTCCCTGTTAGGCAAGGCCTCAATTTTTGTAGCAAGCCATGAACCACAAAGAGGGGCAGGTGCTCTGTGTGCCATCATGTACTCCAAGAAGAGGATTTTGCAGGTAAACCAAAAATCCAATTTTCTTTATCGTACATCACAGGACACAGAGTGTCCTTATATTCATTATGAATAGGGATGTCCCAAAGCACTGAAGATGAGGGTAGAGCAACACAGCAACAAGCCAACAGACCCAACTAAAGCAAGACAGTTTAGAACCTCATACAGCAGCCTGCAAAACAACTGAGCAAAAGTAGCATCTGCAGCTGCTTTAACACTCCCTTGGAAACATATAAACCGATGACCACCTTGGGACAACTGGGCCCCCTACAAGTGTATGGACTGTGTCCCCCCCCCCGATGGCGGCCCTGGATTGGAGGGTCAGATAACCAGAGGTGACCAGAATCACTGTAGTTGAGCAGTAGGAATGCATCAAAGTTCTATGTATTTTGTGAAAAAGGAGCAGCAGAGGGGGGATGCTTCCATGAGTGCAACACTCTACCCAGCAGATGACATCAGTGGTATGTCCCACAATGTTCCCTTTCACAGCAAAGTTGGCAGAAAACAGGAAATAATGGTGCTCCCGGTGTTCGGCCTAACTGGTCTACTTACTAAATGACTCTTCAAAAACAAAGCAATTCCAGCAGGACCTGGAAAGCATTCGACAGATAACTTAAGCAGAATTAAGTCTGAAAAGCAATCCACGTGGAACCCATTGCATAAAGGTCACTTCCAAGATAGCCCCGAATGTCCAGACAAGCTGAGATACAGTCCAGAAGCCAGGCTGAGGACAACCATGCCAGTCAGCTTAAGATCAGAGGAGAAACCTCCAGCCGTGGTATAGGGAAGAATCTTGATTAAAGAAAAAAATTAACAAGAAAAAAAATTGCTAGAAAATTACAAGTTAGTCTTTAAAAGAAATAGCGTCCATCCTCCTGGGACACTAATAAAAAAGTGAGGCAAGCTGGTAGTTGGAGGGGCTAAATCCTGGGCTGGCCTACTTATTTGTTTTGTTTGTCAGTGTCCAATCCTCTCGTGGGCAATAGGATAACCCTAAGGCTTAAAACTTCTTGTGTGCCTCCATGAAATAAGAAGCAATAACTTTACAAGAGATGATTATTCCAGTTGATGAAAAAATGTACATTGCCAATAAAATTATAGAGAGAAGCCACTTTTTCTCTGCCATCTATAGGCACGTGCCTATTATACCTAATGGTAAACCTTGCACTGTACAGAAGTGGATTAAAAAAATATTTCAGTACATGGCTGAAAGAAAGCACTCCCTCCTAATATCGGGGAAATTAAATTTATGAAATGAAAGCAAATTACATTTGGGACCAGATCTCACATTTGATGAAACTGTTGAAGAATGAGGACAATGACGTACAGAATATACAATACAGGCCAGAGTGTTAAGAAAGTTAAACATGCAAGGGAGATTCAAAATTAAAGTGAATGTAAATCCAACCACTAAAACATTATATAAGCTTTAAGATGCTAATGTCTGTCAGGAATCATGAATCAGACCAAGACAGAAATGCAGTAAAATCACACTTTTTAATAAAAAGGTAACTTGACATAAACAGAGTAAACGTGGTCAAAACATAGCCAGGGTTCGGTAATCAGAGCGGATAGTCAGAGCAAGCCAGTGAAACAGGAGTCCAGAGATTAGCAAGGTCAAACAAACGGCATGCAGGGTCAGGAGCCAGGAGGAAAGTCAGCCGAACACGGTCTTGAATCCAGGAACTAGAAGGGAACATCAGATGTCTGAGAGGCAAGAGGGATTTTTTCTCTCCATGGATGTGGACAAGGCATTCGATCGAGTGGCCTGCTACTATATGATGGAGGTACTGAGAGCTTTAGGCCTTGGGGCCCGAATTCAAGCATTTATTCTCTCACTTTACTCCAATCCAAGGGCCAGGGTCAATGGTCACTTATCGAATGCCTTCTCCATTCACAACGGAACGAGACAGGGGTGCCCGTTGTCTCCGATACTATATACCCTTGTGCTGGAACCTCTACTTCGCTGTATTCGGGCTAGCCCAAACATCAAAGGCATAACCATTCACAGACGGGAATTTAAAATAGCAGCCTTCGCAGACGACGTGTTACTCTTTCACTCATCCCCGCTAACATCATTACCCAATCTTATGAAGACCCTTGAACAATTTAACATGATTTCTAACCTAAAAATTAACTATTCCAAATCATACGCCTTAAACGCACCCCTTCCGCCTAAATTAGTAACACAATGCCAGACGAATTTCCCCTTTAAATGGGAACCCAAGGCCATAACTTACCTGGGGATACAAATTCCCGGGAATCTCACCAAATTGTAATAAGAACTTCTTAACAGAACTACAAAACATAGAGCGTGATCTTCTACGGTGGGATGTACCCCATATCTCCTGGTTTGGGAGGGCTTCCATCTTGAAAATGTCAATTTTGCCATGTTTACTCTACAAGATGCAAACCTTGCCAATAAGTTTACTGCCTTCCTTTTTTACGAGCTACTAGCAAATATGTAGGACCTTTTTATGGGGCAAAAGACCAGAGCGAATCCGGTGGGAAAAATTGGTGTTACTGAAATTCAAGGGAGGTTATGTGTTACCAGATCTACAATGGTATTATTGGGCTACACACTTAGCCTGAGTAGTGGACTGGAAAGTGCATGCCCAACGTAAGAAATGGGTACCACTGGAGAATTCAATTTCAAATACAGATCTAGGCAACATTCCTTGGTTCCCCAAAGAGCATATCTCAGTTGATCTTTACTCCCATCCCCTGATAGGAGCAACACTCCAGGCTAGCAAGAGAGTGTGAAAAATTCATGCTGTATCATCTAAGACCTGCCCGATTACCCCAACTAGGGGTAACCCAGACTTCCCCCCAGGTCTCTCCAAAAGCTTTCTACTTGAAGAATGGCCACACAAGCAGATGCAGGCTAGACACTTCTTCAGGGGAGACAAATTCTTGAAGCAGAGAGACTTAGCGGCATAGTCCAAATACTTGAAATTTCCCTTCTGGAGTTATGCCCAACTGAAACACTTTCTAGATCATCCTGGACGTAGAGAAGGGTACACTGAAGGCCCCACGGTCTTCGAGTCATTGTGCTCCAGATCATCCCCTCAGTATCATGTCATTTCAATGCGACATGCCTCTATGTTTGAAGGCACATAGACACTTCTGCAACCTGAGCACTTGATTTGGGAGACCACTTTAGAGAGAGAAATAGATGAGACAAGCTGGGATCGTGTCCTTTCATACATCCATAAGGGCTCACTTAATGTACATACCCAGTTAAGCGAATACAAAATTAAGACCAGGTGGTACAAAAGCCCAGATCTGCTTCACTTATTCATGGAGATGTGAAGCAGAGAGAGGTACTTCCATCCACATATGGTGGTCCTGCCCTCAGATCCAACCTTACTGGTGGAAGGTTCATGAAACTACGGTGGCAATCTCCAAATTCCCATTAGAGTTTACGCCGGAGCAGTATCTGTTACACCTAAATGAGATTGCCCGGAAAAAATACCACAAATCGATCGCTATGCACATGATCAATGCTGTGAGGATATGTCTACCAGTACACTGGAGAGTAGAGTTGAGCGAACTCAAACTGTAAAGTTCGGTTCGTACCAAACTTTGGGGTATCCGGGACCCGGACCCGAACCCGGACTTTTTAAAAAAAAACGTTTGGGTTCGGGGTTCTGGTATTTTATTCCACGTGTTCAATATCTGCCAAGGGCAGCCAATCAACAAGTGTTTCACTGGTTTGTCCTTAGAAGCCATCACAGCCATGCCTACTAATGGCTGTGATTGGCCAGTGCATCATGTGACCCAGCCTCTATATGGGGCTGGAGTCACCGTGCTGCATGCCATATGCTCTCAGGCTAGTTTAAGGAGAGGATGCTGCTGGCTCTGTGAGGGACAGATTGCAGATATTATATAACATCTCATCCTGCATTACTGAACGATCTGATTGTGGACTAGGTAGAGATTACTAGTACTGCAGCTTTGAGGGACAGATTGCAGACCTCATCCTGCTGCACAGAACAATCTGACTGGACTAGGTAGAGTCTACTGCTTAGAGGGACAGATTATTGTTCTAAAATCATCTCCAAGCTCTATAGGGAAAAGTTCCAGCTGTTGCTTAGAGGGACAGATTATTGTTCTAAAATCATCTCTAAGTTCTATAGGGAAAGGTTCCAGCTGTTGCTTAGAGGGACAGGTTATTGTTCTAAAATCATCTCCAAGTTCTATAGGGAAAGGTTCCAGCTGTTGCTTTAAGGGCAGATTATTGTTCTAAAATCATCTCCAAGTTCTATAGGGAAAGGTTCCAGTTGTTGCTTAGAGGGACAGATTATTGTTCTAAAATCATCTCCAAGTTCTATAGGGAAAGGTTCCAGCTGTTGCTTTAAGGGACAGATTATTGTTCTAAAATCATCTCCAAGTTCTATAGGGAAAGGTTCCAGCTGTTGCTTTAAGTGAGAGATTATAGTTTCTTGCACAAAATTAAAAAGTGCATCTACATTGCTGGTTTAAGAAAAAAAATTCCAAAAACTACATTTGCGGCCAGCGGTGCATTTCTTGCACAAAAATAAAAAAAACAGTGTTGGCTACCTCCTCCAACTCCACATCCACCTCCATTTTTTTTATTTTTTTTATGTGATTTTAGCTTAAAAATTATTTTAAGTTATTTCCCTATCCACATTTCTTTGTAGGGCACTTGTCCGACTCTTACCCCCATTTCCCTTCCTTTTGCAGACCTCTAGGACTTGCCAGGACTTTGTTACAGCCATTTTTGTGCCTAAAAGTTCGGGTCCCCATTGATTTCAATGGGGTTCGGGGTCCGGGACAAAGTTCAAGTCAAGTTCGATCCCGAACCCGGACTTTTTCCCGACGTTCGGCCGAACCTGCCGAACATGAAACTTCCAGGTGTTCGATCAACTCTACTCATGATACATTAGTGTGATGGTCAATGGGAAGAATGCTACTTACACTTGTGGTCATTGGGAAGAATTACCCCCCTTACAGATGGCTAAAAAGATCAATGATGTCATTGGGAATTTATCTGGAAGGTAGAAATTAACCATTGCTCAAGGAATCCCTTGCAACCTCTGGAGGAACCCTAGGGATCCACAGAACCTTGGTTGAGAAACCCTGGGCTAATATATTAGCAGTCCAGTATATTAGCAGTGTGATAGTTGTCCTTGAATAGTGTGATGATCCATCCCACCTCCTGCATATGTATGTGTGTGACTCCTCCCTGCCTGCCCCAGCATGTACAATACTGTCCAGGTTCTGACAGCTCCATTGCTCTGCAGGTTCTGACAGCTCCATTGCTCTGCAGGCTCTACAGCTCCATTGCTCTGCAGGTTCTGACAGCTCCATTGCTCTCCAGCTGTCACCGTGTCCTTGTCCTCCCAGGTTCATTGGAATCAGAGGTGGTCCATGGATCCACAGATGGAGAACAAGCGCTGCTTCCTCAACCGCTTCTCCGACTACAAGGGCAGGCTGGTGTCGGGCC
>BLSH010509802.1:2218-16411 GCA_018402905.1 Glandirana rugosa
AGACCCCTCCAGAGATCGTCAGAGACCACCCTCTTACAACCCTCTCCCACCAGAGACTGCTAGAGACCTCCCCAGATCACCCAACATTCTCCCACCAGAGACTACTAGACACCTCCCCAGATCACCCAACATTCTCCCACACGAGACTGCTAGAGCCCTCCCTAGATACCCCAGCATTGTTCCACCAGAGACTGCTAGAGACCTCCCCAGATCACCCAACATTGTCCCATCAGAGACTGCTAGAGACCTCCCCAGATCACCCAACATTCTCCCACCAGAGACTGCTAGAGACCTCCCCAGATCCCCCGACATTCTCCCACCAGAGACTGCTAGAGACCTCCCCAGATCACCCAACATTCTCCCACCCGAGACTGCTAGAGACCTCTCCAGATCACCCAACATTCTCCCACCAGAGACTACTAGAGACCTCTCCAGATCACCCAACATTCTCCCATCAGAGACTACTAGAGACCTCCCCAGATCACCCAACATTCTCCCACCAGAGACTGCTAGAGACCTCCCCAGATCCCCCCGACATTCTCCCACCAGAGACTGCTAGAGACCTCCCCAGATCCTCCGACATTCTCCCACCAGAGACTGCTAGAGACCTCTCCAGATCACCCGACATTCTCCCACCAGAGATTGCTAGAGACCTCCCCAGATCACCCAACATTCTCCCACCAGAGACTGCTAGAGACCTCCCCAGATCCCCCGACATTGTCCCACCAGAGACTACTAGAGACCTCCCCAGATCACCCAACATTCTCCCACCAGAGACTACTAGAGCCCTCCCCAGATCACCCAACATTCTCCCACCAGAGACTGCTAGAGACCTCCCCAGATCCCCCGACATTCTCCCACCAGAGACTGCTAGAGACCTCCCCAGATCACCCAACATTCTCCCACCAGAGACGGCTAGAGACCTCCCCAGATCACCCAACATTCTCCCACCAGAGACGGCTAGAGACCTCCCCAGATCACCCAACATTCTCCCACCAGAGACTGCTAGAGACTTCCCCAGATCACCCGACATTCTCCCACCAGAGACGGCTAGAGCCCTCCCCAGATCCCCCGACATTCTCCCACCAGAGACTGCTAGAGACCTTTCCAGATCACCCCCTTTGTGTCTCCTCATTGGTTCTCTCTCTATTCCAGAAACATGGTCCTCCTGATCCTCCTCCTCCAGTTCATCATCGTCTGGAGTTGCCCACCACAGAATCCCTCCGGTAAGTCATATTTTGGTGTCACCATACAAAGAGTCATAAAGATTATCCTCAGCAGACCTCTGAGGGGGTAGGACATGAAACGTGGGAGTGGGGGGGCAGGGAGGGGGTGCAGTTAAAGGGCCCCTGGTGTACTTATAAGGGCCCATATCTGCTGACCATACAGGAACCTTCTATTGCCAGTATACAATGTCCAGACGTTAACCCTTCTTGGGGGGGGGGCTATATAACGTGATAAAAACTCAGACCAGAACCCCAAAATGAATTAACCTTTATGACTCATCTCCATTTACCTTCTTATTTATTATTTACATGGTTGGAGTGACTTAACAATATATAAAGTACATATAAGGAGGGGGGATGGGTTAGAGCCCTTGATGGTGGTATAGGCATGGGCAAGGCACAATTCTGAATGAAATTCTGGGAATTTTCAAAATAAAGAATAAGTTACACCCCAAAAAAAGCAGTAATTGTCTAGAAATGGATTGGTTCCATATGACAACCGGGATAATAGGGAGGAATAAACATTTACCAGATACCAGGAGACAGAGGCAGGATACTGGGACTTTGGGGCCTGGGTATAGATGGGGCACAGAAGACGGGTCACTAGGCAATGACATGGAGGACACTAGGCTACTGGATGTAGACCGGATACCAGAAGACAGAGGCCAAATACTGGGACATTGGGGCCTGGGTATAGATGGGGCACAGAAGACGGGTCACTAGGGGGATGACATGGAAAACACTTGGCTGGATGGGTCACTAGGGAATGACGTGGAGGACACTAGGCTACTGGATGTAGACCGGATACCAGAAGACAGAGGCCAAATACTGGGACATTGGGGCTTGGGTATGGATGGGGCACAGAAGACGGGTCACTAGGGGGATGACATGGAAAACACTTGGCTGGATGGGTCACTAGGCAATGACATGGAGGACACTAGGCTACTGGATGTAGATCGGATACCAGAAGACAGAGGCCAAATACTGGGACATTGGGGCTTGGGTATGGATGGGGCACAGAAGACGGGTCACTAGGGGGATGACATGGAAGACACTTGGCTGGATGGGTCACTAGGCAATGACATGGAGGACACTAGGCTACTGGATGTAGACCGGATACCAGAAGACAGAGGCCAAATACTGGGACATTGGGGCTTGGGAATAGCTGGGGCACAGAAGACGGGTCACTAGGGGGATGTCATGGAAAACACTTGGCTGCTGGATGGGTCACTAGAGGGATGACGTGGAGGACACTAGGCTGCTGAATGTAGACCAGATACCAGAAGACAGAGGCCAAATACTGGGACATTGGGGCTTGGGTATGGATGGGGCACAGAAGACGGGTCACTAGGGGGATGACATGGAAAACACTTGGCTGGATGGGTCACTAGGGGGATGACGTGGAGGACACTAGGCTGCTGGATGGGTCACTAGGCAATGACATGGAGGACACTAGGCTACTGGATGTAGACCGGATACCAGAAGACAGAGGCCAAATACTGGGACATTGGCGCTTGGGTATAGATGGTGCACAGAAGATGGGTCACTAGGGGGATGACATGGAAGACACTTGGCTGGATGGGTCACTAGGGAATGACATGGAGGACACTAGGCTACTGGATGTAGACCGGATACCAGAAGACAGTGGCCAAATACTGGGACATTGGGGCTTTGGTATGGATGGGGCACAGAAGACGAGTCACTAGAGGGATGACGTGGAGGACATTAGGCTGCTGGATGAGTCACTAGGGGGATGACATGGAGGACACTAGGCTGCTGGATGCTACCAGAGGAAGGGGATTGGGTGCCCCGTATATAGAACACTGGGCACAGATATGATACTTTGTGGCGGGCAGTCAGAATCGGGTAGATATTGGTAGATAGAGCCTTGTGATAGCGCACAGTGTTTATCATGGAGGGAACGTTGGAGAATAAGGCCCCATAGACGGACTTTCTAAGAAACTTCTGGAACAATCTAGGTGAGGACAGCTACCGCTGTATAAATAGCAGAGTCGTTTCATGGTCATCACCAGATGGAAGTTGTGTTTTCTCAGAAGAGATGATGGAAGGTTGAGATGTAGCCGAGTATCTTTGCACCCTCCATGTGTCCTGTGTGCTCAGTCACGCTCGGTCACACGCCGTCGCACGCGGTCACGCACTCTCATTTTCTGTATCGTCAGCCTTCTAGAAATCGCTATAAATAGAGGTGATACATGAACATCTGTCACCACAATCTATAGACTTCAATGTTCACCTTCAGAACAAAGAGTTCCAGCTGGCTGCTGAGTGCAC
This sequence comes from Glandirana rugosa, assembly GCA_018402905.1. NCBI lineage: Eukaryota > Metazoa > Chordata > Amphibia > Anura > Ranidae > Glandirana > Glandirana rugosa. The sequence goes on from BLSH010509802.1 coordinate 5,737, forward strand.
AGAGCGTGCAAAGTGCTGGTGATCCTGAGACTCGTGGGAGAAGAATATCTCTCTGCTCACCAAAAACTGATATTTCAGAGTTGGGGGGGGGGGGTCATACAACATGGCACCCAGCATAGCTATGGGGTCTCCAAGAGACTGGATGACATTGGGCTGTTTCCAGCTGCTTATGCCATGTTCATCCTCTGATGTAGGAGGTCATATGGGACCCATTGCCGTGTGTTTGAAGCAGATGAGGCTAATGTGACCTTGTGTCCCCCAGGTGGAGATCCTCCGCTCCAGCCATCGGTGGATTTCCCAGGAGGAGATATTGACAAGATCCCTACTCCAGATGAGACCTCCTGCCAGCTGGTGTGCACCAACCACCCACATTGCAGCTTCTTCTCTTATCACTCTGTTGACCCCGGCACTGGAGAGCGGAGGTGAGACCCCAGAACTGAAGGGAGTAAGGGGATCCAGATGGGCACTCAATGGGAAAAGTTCCCTAGTCTGTGCTATGCAAAGGAAACCTGGTATTTGATACATACTGCATGTAGGGTGCCATTCCCTGCCATTGCCAGTGCTTACCAAGACAAACACATAAGTCAGGAGTATGGAATTTATTGCTGTAGCCCTGTTTTGGGAATTCGACAAAACTAAAGCCTGAGGACCAGCAAAACATCCAGACGGCTTCAGAAGGACAGTGCCGGCACGCTCTTATTACCTGAACAGATGAGATTTAGTGAGGTCCTTTATTGCTCTCTAGCTTATACATGAAACATCTAAATCAGTTCAGCTCAGCAGTTCATTCATGTTGTGGTGTTTACCCCCCTCCTCTCCTATTTCAGTATCTCATGGGGTATGTTGGCTGGAAGGTGGCCCATAATAACATTGGTATCAATCTCTTGCAGCTTTGATTGCCACCTGAAGAACTCAACCACCGATACTCCACCAAGCTTGAAGCCCGTTCCCGGGGTGACTTCAGGGTATACTCTGCCGAAGACTCCAGAGAATGTGAACCGTAAGAAAGCCCTTTCCTGTATATCCACCATCTGCTGAGCCCCTCACTGAGTCCATGTGGGATAAGGATGGATGTCCTTTAGGTCTTCAGACCTCCATAGTTCACCATCATTTATCCCAGCTAGGATCTCTCGCAGGTTTCTCACCTTCAATCATTTGCCCCAGGTATTCTGGCCTCCATAGTTCACCATTATTTCCCCAGCTAGGATCTCTCACAGGTCCCTCACCTTCAATCCTTTCCTCAAGGTCTTCAGACCTTGATAGTTCACCATCATTTATTCCAGCTAGGATCTCACCCAGGCCCCTTACCTTCAATACTTTCATCCAGGTCTTCAGACCTCCATAGTTCACCATCATTTATCCCAGCTAGGATCTCTCACAGGTCCTTCACCTTCAATCCTTTCCTCAAGGTCTTCAGACCTCCATAGTTCACCATCATTTATTCCAGCTAGGATCTCTCACAGGTCCCTCACCTTCAATCCTTTCCTCAAGGTCTTCAGACCTCCATAGTTCACCATCATTTATCCCAGCTAGGATCTCTCACAGGTCCTTCACCTTCAATCATTTGCCCCAGGTATTCTGGCCTCCATAGTTCACCATTATTTCCCCAGCTAGGAACTCTCACAGGTCCCTCACCTGCAATACTTTCCTCAAGGTCTTGAGACCTCCATAGTTCACCATCATTTATTCCAGCTAGGATCTCACCCAGGCCCCTTACCTTCAATACTTTCCTCCAGGTCTTCAGACCTCCATAGTTCACCATAATTTATCCCAGCTAGGATCTCTCGCAGGTTTCTCACCTTCAGTCCTTTCCTCCAGGTCTTCAGACCTCCATAGTTCACCATCATTAATCCCAGCTAGGATCTCTCACGGGTCTCTCATCTTCAATCCTTTGCCCCAGGTATTCTGGCCTCCATAGTTCACCATTATTTCCCCAGCTAGGATCTCACCCAGGTCCCTCCCCTTCAATCCTTTCCTCAAGGTCTTTAGACCTCCATATTTCACCATCATTTATTCCAGCTAGGATCTCTCCCAGGTTCGTTACCTTCAATCCTTTTCCCCAGGTCTTCAGACCTCCATAGTTCACCATCATTTACCATCAGCTAAGATCTCTCAGAGGTCCCTTGCCTTCAATCCTTGCCTCCAGGTCTTCTGGCCTCCATAGTTCACCATCATTTACCATCAGCTAAGATCTCTCAGAGGTCCCTTGCCTTCAATCCTTGCCTCCAGGTCTTCTGGCCTCCATAGTTCACCATCATTTATCCCAGCTAGGACCTCTCACAGGATCTTCTCCCATGTTTTTTTTTCTCTGTCTCCCCAGGAGGAAGATTCCCTCTCCTTTTCAATTGGTGACAGGATGTGTCACAATCATAGTGGTCGTCAGGACAGGAAGTAAGAGGGGATCTCCCCATCTGGGGCCTAATCAAAAACAAAGGAGATCAAACTGCAAATGGCACCTCCATGTTTGTGCGGTTGGAAGTGGCTCCAGGATTGGTGTATTTGGGAAGGAGTGGGGGATTCTGGGTATCCATCTTTCATTCTTGTCTGTCTCTACGCAGGGTGTCTGAGCCAGTATTACGATGATGTGGAGTTTATAGGAAATGTCTTGTCCTTTGGCAATGTCAGCAGCCGTGAGGATTGTGAGGCCTCTTGTACCCGCAACCCAGGATGTCAGTTTTACACCTACTACCCTTTGACATCCCCATCAGATCTCGGCTCACAGTAAGTACCCAATGGCTGCTTCCACCTCCCTTCCCTACAGTTCCTGGGTACCCAATGGGCATGCTGATGTATCCAAGTGTCATCATCATCCTTCACTGGACAATGTCTGACACCTTCACTGGGCTTCACATATTGGTGTCATTACTAAGAACTGTCCACCAATCAGATTAAACATTTCAGATTTTCCTGTCACCTGCCAGGGAATATCTGGATCTGATTGGTGGTTGTGGAGAAACAGAGACAGTTCCTTTTACTGAGACCTTAAGGCATTATCAGGGAGGAGCTGGAGAAGGATCCATCTGGGTTCTATGAAGGATAGCCAAGGACAGAGGTGTACAATGTGAGCAGGAAGGGGCAAGATGGGGGATGGAAGAGTGCCCCCAACAGGGTTTCCATGAAGGATGGCCAAGGTCAGAGGTACACAATGTGAGCGGGAAGGATGATGATTGGGTAATGAAAAATGCCCTAAACAGGGTTTCCATGAAGGTTGACCAAGGTCGGAGGTCTACAATGTGGGCAGGAAGGGGGAAGATGGGGGATAAAAGAGTGTCCTCAACAGGGTTTCCATGAAGCATGGCCAAGGTCAAAGGTGTACAATGTGAGCAGGAAGGAGGACGATGTGGGATGGAAGAGTGCCCTCAACAGGGTTTCCATGAAGGAGGACCAAGGTCAAAGTGTACAATGTGAGTGAAAGGAGGGCAATGGGGGATGGAAGAGTGCCCTCAACGGGGTTTCTCTGACTGATGGCCAAGGACAGAGGTGTTCAATGTGAGCAGGAAGGGGAAAGATGGGGGGTGGAAGAGCGCCCTCAACAGGGTTTCCATGAAGGAGGACCAAGGTCAGAGGTGTACAATGTGAGCGGGAAGGGGGAAGATGGGGGATGGAAGAGTTTCCTCAACTGGGTGTTCTTGAAGAATGGCTTAGATTGGGAGGTGTATAATGTGGTGGAAGGGGAAGAGGGGGGAAGGAGTAAGGGGGAGGTGTGGGATAGTACAGCCACACCTGTGAAGGGTGGCTGGGGTTGAACATGTACAGTGTGTGGGTGAGGGGGTGATGGGGGTTGGGTTGGGGGAAGGAATAGTGGGGCTCCCCTGTTGGGTTTCTGTGAAGGATGGCTTGGGTTGGGAGATTTACAGTGTGGATATAGGGGTAGCATGGAAGCACCCTCTATGGGGTTTCTGTGAAGGATAGCTGAGGTCAGAAGGTGCGCAATGTGCAAGATGGGCTGTGGGGGAGGGGGGGGGGCAGTAGATGGCTGGGGACCTCTTCCACTAATTTCTTTTTCCCCACAGGCAGCGTTGTTATCTTCAGTACTCCACGTCTCTCCCATCACCCCCCAATATCAATCTCACAATTGGAGCGCAGTCGGGATTCAGCCAGAGGGATTGCTGCACTGGCCCTGAGTGTGAGTCACAAATCTCTGGACATTGTACTGAGTGTTAGAGTTCAGGAAGAGTTATGGTTATACACAATGTGTGAGCGTGATGTACCACATATCTGCTTCCAGCTACATACAGAACCATCTGATATCAGTAGATTTCTGTCATAGTGGACTGCCATTCTCAGTACCAACAGCTGGGCACCTCCTGTGTATGGATTTGGTCAGCATTAGGGCTCCTTGTCTTTTATAGGAACTACCTACTGGCCACCATTGTAATGGGGGCTACCTACTGGCCACCATTGTAATAGGGTCTATCTACTGTTCACCATTGTAATAGGGTCTATCTACTGTCCACATTGTAATAGGGTCTATCTACTGTCCACATTGTAATAGGGTCTATCTACTGTCCACATTGTAATAGGGTCTATCTACTGACCACCGTTGTAATAGGGACCATCTACTGTCCACATTGTAATAGGGTCTATCTACTGACCACCGTTGTAATAGAGACTATCTACTTACCACCAATGTAATAGAGACTATCTACTGACCACCATTGTAATAGAGACTATCTACTGACCAACATTGTAATAGGGTCTATCTACTGACTAACATTGTAATAGGGTCTATCTACTGACCACCGTTGTAATAGGGACCATCTACTGTCCACATTGTAATGGGGTCTATCTACTGACCACCGTTGTAATAGGGACCATCTACTGACCACCATTGTAATAGGGTCTATCTACTGACCACCAATGTAATAGAGACTATCTACTGACCACTAATGTAATAGAGACTATCTACTGACCACCGTTGTAATAGGGTCTATCTACTGACCACCGTTGTAATAGGGTCTATCTACTGACCAACATTGTAATAGGGTCTATCTACTGACTAACATTGTAATAGGGTCTATCTACTGACCACCGTTGTAATAGGGACCATCTACTGTCCACATTGTAATGGGGTCTATCTACTGACCACCGTTGTAATAGGGACCATCTACTGACCACCATTGTAATAGGGTCTATCTACTGACCACCAATGTAATAGAGACTATCTACTGACCACTAATGTAATAGAGACTATCTACTGACCACCGTTGTAATAGGGTCTATCTACTGACCACCGTTGTAATAGGGTCTATCTACTGACCAACATTGTAATAGGGTCTATCTACTGACTAACATTGTAATAGGGTCTATCTACTGACCACCGTTGTAATAGGGACCATCTACTGTCCACATTGTAATGGGGTCTATCTACTGACCACCGTTGTAATAGGGTCTATCTACTGACCACCATTGTAATAGGGACTATTTACTGACCACCAATGTAATAGGGTCTATCTACTGACCACCATTGTAATAGGGTCTATCTACTGACCACCGTTGTAATAGAGACTATCTACTGACCACCAATGTAATAGAGACTATCTACTGTTCACCATTGTAAGAGAGGAATGATCTTTACTGGCTACCCATGTAAGAGAGGAAGGGCCTGTGATTGGAAGGTATGGGGGATGTGATTGGTAGTTCTGGGGCCTGTGATTGGAAAGTATGGAGGATGTGATTGGTAGTTCTGGGGCCTGTGATTGGAAAGTATGGAGGATGTGATTGGTAGTTCTGGGGCCTGTGATTGGAAGGTATGGGGGATGTGATTGGTAGTTCTGGGGCCTGTGATTGTAAGGTAATGGGGGATGTGATTGGAAGGTATGGGGGATGTGATTGGAAGTTATGGGGGATGTGATTGGAAGTTATGGGGGATGTGATTGCAAGTTAAGGGGCCGGTGATTGGAAGGTATGGGGCCGGTGATTGATAGTTAAGGGGTCGGTGATTGGTGTAAACCTCTCGGAAAGCATAGTCCAGTCTTCTGATAAACCCGGAACTCTTATTTTTCCTGTATAATAATTCTTCTCCATGGAGTGAAATAACTCTGGAAACGTCCATCTTCAGGTTTGAATGGCTGTGCAGATCTGATTTTCCCCGACACCTCCTTCTCTGGGACCGTCATCGCCCAGGTGAGGTCCTTCGATGTGACCATATGTCAGGAGTATTGTACCCAGAATCCTCTCTGCCAGTTCTTTACCTACTACCTCCATGAAGACCTCTGGTAAGTAGTTCTGGATTTTATACGGTATGTCAAGGTGTCTCCTTCCCTCCTTCCATGTTGTCTTCTTCTCTTCAATGTGAACCTCATTCTCCTTACCCTTACTAACCCTGACCTTCTCCATACCTCCAACCCTGAGTACACCAGCATCATATTTATCCTTCTCACCCCATTGGATGAATGCCAGAAGCACTGGAGCTGCTGTTCCTGCTGCCTGTCAGAACTCAGAGACATGCAGCGGCAGTTCAGAGCGAGGGAGGCTCTCTTTACTGCCTCCTCGGCTTTGGTCACATGACACAGCCAAGAGGAGACTTCCCCTTACTGAGCTCAATCTCAACTGCCTGGTCTGGTGAATGGATAATAAATGGAGTAAGAGGGGGAGCAGGAATATCTGTACTGGAAGGAGTTGTACTGGGGAGAGCTGCACTGGCGATTGGGGATCTGTACTGGGTAGGAACTGCACTGTTGGGGGGGGGATCAGTACTGGGGGAGAGGTATTGGTGGGGGGGACCTGTAATGGGGGAGAGGTATTGGTGGGGAGGGGGGTCTGTGCAGGTAGAAGCTATAGTGATGGTGGGGAGATCTGTACTGGGGGAGAGGTATTGGTGGGGGGGGGGGAGGTCATGGTCAATGGGGGTCATTCTATAGGGATCTGATATTAGATGTAGAGTTCTATAGGGATCTGGTATTAGATGTAGAGTTCTATAGGGATCAGATATAAGGTGTAGGGTTCTATAGGGATCTGGTATTAGATGTAGAGTTCTATAGGGATCTGATATTAGGTGTAGCGTTCTATAGGGATCTGATATTAGGTGTAGAGTTCTATAGGGATCTGATATTAGGTGTAGAGATCTATAGGGATCTGGTATTAGGTGTAAAGTTCTATAGGGATCTGATATTAGGTGTAGAGTTCTATAGGGATCTGATATTAGATGTAGAGTTCTATAGGGATCTGGTATTAGATGTAGAGTTCTATAGGGATCAGATATAAGGTGTAGGGTTCTATAGGGATCTGGTATTAGATGTAGAGTTCTATAGGGATCTGATATTAGGTGTAGCGTTCTATAGGGATCTGATATTAGGTGTAGAGTTCTATAGGGATCTGATATTAGGTGTAGAGATCTATAGGGATCTGGTATTAGGTGTAAAGTTCTATAGGGATCTGATATTAGGTGTAGAGTTCTATAGGGATCTGATATTAGGTGTAGAGTTCTATAGGGATCTGGTATTAGGTGTAGAGTTCTATAGGGATCTGATATTAGGTGTAGAGTTCTATAGGGATCTGATATTAGGTGTAGAGTTCTATAGGCATCTGATATTAGGTGTAGAATTCTATAGGGATCAGATATTAGATGTAGAGTTCTATAGGGATCTGATATTAGGTGTAGAGTTCTATAGGGATCTGATATTAGGTGTAGAGTTCTATAAGGATCTGATATTAGGTGTAGAGTTCTATAGGGATCTGATATTAGATGTAGAGTTCTATAGGGATCAGATATTAGGTGTAGAGTTCTATAGGGATCTGGTATTAGATGTAGAGTTCTATAGGGATCTGGTATTAGGTGTAGAGTTCTATAGGGATCTGATATTAGGTGTAAAGTTCTATAGGGATCTGATATTAGGTGTAGAGTTCTATAGGGATCTGGTATTAGGTGTAGAGTTCTATAGGGATCTGATATAAGTTGTAGAGTTCTATAGGGATCTGATATTAGATGTAGAGTTCTATGGGGATCTGGTATTAGGTGTAGAGTTCTATAGGGATCTGGTATTAGGTGTAGAGTTCTATAGGGATCTGATATTAGGTGTAAAGTTCTATAGGGATCTGATATTAGGTGTAGAGTTCTATAGGGATCTGATATTAGATGTAGAGTTCTATAGGGATCTGATATTAGGTGTAGAGTTATATAGGGATCTGATATTAGGTGTAGAGTTCTATAGGGATCTGATATTAGATGTAGAGTTCTATAGGGATCTGGTATTAGGTGTAGAGTTCTATAAGGATCTGGTATTAGGTGTAGAGTTCTATAGGGATCTGATATTAGGTGTAGAGTTCTATAGGGATCTGATATTAGGTGTAGAGTTCTATAGGGATCTGATATTAGGTGTAGAGTTCTATAGGGATCTGGTATTAGATGTAGAGTTCTATAGGGATCAGATATTAGGTGTAGAGTTCTATAGGGATCTGATATTAGGTGTAGAGTTCTATAGGGATCTGATATTAGATGTAGACTTCTATAGGGATTCGATATTAGGTGTAGAGTTCTATAGGGATCTGATATTAGGTGTAGAGTTCTATAGGGATCTGATATTAGGTGTAGAGTTCTATAGGGATCTGGTATTAGGTGTAGAGTTCTATAGGGATCTGATATTAGGTGTAGAGTTCCATAGGGATCTGATATTAGGTGTAGAGTTCTATAGGGATCAGATATTAGGTCTAGAGTTCTATAGGGATCTGGTATTAGGTGTAGAGTTGTATAGGGATCTGATATTAGGTGTAGAGTTCTATAGGGATCTGATATTAGGTGTAGAGTTCTATAGGGATCTGATATTAGGTGTAGAGTTCTATAGGAATCTGATATTAGGTGTAGAGTTCCATAGGGATCTGATATTAGGTGTAGAGTTCTATAGGGATCTGATATTAGGTCTAGAGTTCTATAGGGATCTGGTATTAGGTGTAGAGTTGTATAGGGATCTGATATTAGGTGTAGAGTTCTATAGGGATCTGATATTAGGTGTAGAGTTCTATAGGGATCTGATATTAGGTGTAGAGTTCTATAGGAATCTGATATTAGGTGTAAAGTTCTATAGGGATCTGATATTAGGTGTAGAGTTCTATAGGCATCTGATATTAGGTGTAGAGTTCTATAGGGATCTGATATTAGGTGTAGAGTTCTATAGGGATCTGGTATTAGGTGTAGCGTTCTATAGGGATCTGATATTAGATGTAGAGTTCTATAGGGATCTGATATTAGGTGTAGAGTTCTATAGGGATCTGATATTAGGTGTAGAGTTCTATAGGGATCTGATATTAGGTGTAGCGTTCTATAGGGATCTGGTATTAGGTGTAGAGTTTGTATAGGGATCTGATATTAGGTGTAGAGTTCTATAGGGATCTGATATTAGGTGTAGAGTTCTATAGGGATCTGATATTAGGTGTAGAGTTCTATAGGGATCTGGTATTAGATGTAGCGTTCTATAGGGATCTGGTATTAGGTGTAGAGTTCTATAAGGATCTGGTATTAGGTGTAGAGTTCTATAGGGATGTGGTATTAGGTGTAGAGTTCTATAGGGATCTGGTATTAGATGTAGCGTTCTATAGGGATCTGGTATTAGGTGTAGAGTTCTATAAGGATCTGGTATTAGGTGTAGAGTTCTATAAGGATCTGGTATTAGGTGTAGAGTTCTATAGGGATCTGATATTAGGTGTAGAGTTCTATAGGGATCTGATATTAGGTGTAGAGTTCTATAGGGATCTGATATTAGATGTAGAGTTCCATAGGGATCTGATATTAGGTGTAGAGTTCTATAGGGATCTGATATTAGGTGTAGAGTTCTATAGGGATCTGGTATTAGATGTAGAGTTCTATAGGGATCTGGTATTAGGTGTAGAGTTCTATAGGGATCTGATATTAGGTGTAGAGTTCTATAGGGATCTGGTATTAGGTGTAGAGTTCTATAGGGATCTGATATTAGATGTAGAGTTCTATAGGGATCAGATATTAGGTGTAGAGTTCTATAGGGATCTGGTATTAGATGTAGAGTTCTATAGGGATCTGGTATTAGGTGTAGAGTTCTATAGGGATCTGATATTAGATGTAGAGTTCTATAGGGATCTGATATTAGGTGTAGAGTTCTATAGGGATCTGATATTAGGTGTAGAGTTCCATAGGGATCTGATATTAGATGTAGAGTTCTATAGGGATCGGATATTAGGTGTAGAGTTTTATAGGGATCTGATATTAGGTGTAGAGTTCTATAGGGATCTGATATTAGGTGTAGAGTTCTATAGGGATCTGATATTAGATGTAGAGTTCTATAGGGATCTGATATTAGGTGTAGAGTTCTATAGGGATCTGATATTAGGTGTAGAGTTATATAGGGATCTGATATTAGGTGTAGAGTTCTATAGGGATCTGATATTAGATGTAGAGTTCTATAGGGATCTGATATTAGGTGTAGAGTTCTATAGGGATCTGATATTAGGTGTAGAGTTCTATAGGGATCTGGTATTAGGTGTAGCGTTCTATAGGGATCTGATATTAGATGTAGAGTTCTATAGGGATCTGATATTAGGTGTAGAGTTCTATAGGGATCTGATATTAGGTGTCGAGTTCTATAAGGATCTGATATTAGATGTAGAGTTCTATAGGGATCTGATATTAGGTGTAAAGTTCTATAGGGATCTGATATTAGGTGTAGAGTTCTATAGGGATCTGATATTAGGTGTAGAGTTCTATAGG
>BLSH010509820.1:20106-32104 GCA_018402905.1 Glandirana rugosa
TTTTTCTTTTTTGTTCAGTTTAGGGTAAATTTTGCTCAGTGTGAATGTTAACGGACGTGGCCGATAACTTTTTTTTAATTCTTTTTTTACCGTACCTCAATATCATTTTGCGATGGACGGATGTACGTTATATACATTAACAGAACCAAAATCTATTTATCTCAACTCGCTTGGAGACCTTCAAGCCCAAGTCGACCAGGTCCGACTTGAAGCCCTGTTTCAGGCCCAAGCCCAGGCCTGCCTTGGGCTGCTAGCGTGCCTGGGGCTTGGGGTAACTTTAGTTACCCCTGGGCTTGAAAATCCGTGTTTTTACCGACATTGACTTCCTTTTGCAGCCCTCTAGGCCTTTCCAGGACTTTGTTACAGCCATTTTTGTGCCTAAAAGTTCGGGTCCCCATTGATTTCAATGGGGTTCGGGGTCCGTGCGATCGTCGGGTTCCGTCCGGACCCGAACCCGGACTTTGTCCCGAAGTTCAGCCTGGACCAGCTGAACCCGAACTTCCAGAGGTTCGCTCAACTCTATTTATCTAAAACCAAGACAATTACATATATTGCATGTAGGCAGGTAGCGTTTTACTATAACTCCATGCCATTTTTTTCTTAATTTTTTTTCAATAGCCGGTGCAGGCAATTGTAAGTGTGACTCGTTTTAAATGGGATTTGACTTGTTTTTTCTTTTTCTTTAGAATTATCATTTTTTGCTGTAGCATGTTTTACGCATGCTACAGATGCGCCACTTTACAGGCACATTGAGAGGACCCCCCAGGCACTATATTTAAAGGAATTTTTCATTTTAATTGTTGCACTTTAAGCATAATTAAAATCATTGCTCCTGAAAAAAACAATAATTTTATTTTTTTTATTGATACGTGTCCCCCAGGGCAGTACCCAGACCCCCATACCCCTTTTTGGCCAATTACTTGCATATAAGACTTCAAAATGGGTACTTTTGATTTTTCCTGTTTGGCTCCCATAGACTTCAATGGGGTTTGCCGTTCAGGTTAGAACATTTCCCCTGTTTGGGAGTTCTGCTGTGAACCAAACATGGGGGTGTTCGGCCCATCTCTAGGGGACAGGAGAAGCACTTTTTTTAATCACTCTGCATACTTAGGTCCAGTGCAGTGATAGTAGCCTTGTATCGGTCTTAATGAAGTCAGAGGACTGAAGTACAAGAAAAGAGGAGAGGAGGCTACAGGGACCAATCTAGCAGTATGCAGGAGCCAACTGGAGTGGAGGATCAGGTAAGTAAACCTGCAGTACCCAGTCCCCCTGCACATAAAGCAGGTGCAGCCACACTGCAAGGGAGGATATATAGATTTCCCAGAGTTAAGTTTTAAAGTTGTCCATACACCTACAGATATTTATTCTTTTAAGCCTGTGGGCTGAATGAAAAAAATCTAGCAGATTTCTCCATCCATACTAGAGGGCCCAGATGTATGAATCTATAACTGCAGCTATCATATTTTGACAGTTGTACTGTATTTTGACCACCAGTTGTCAAAATATTTAAACAGGACCTGCATCTGGTTGTGGGAACTCCATGCAAAAATCATGCAAAAATCAAGGAAAAAATGTGTGAGGTACTCCTAAAGGTCTATACTAGAGTCTTAATCTGAACATGCAACCTGGCTGGCCAGGAAAGGGTGGGGGAATATAATTGTGCATAACAAAACCCCTTAACTTCATATTATTTAGGACAAAGGCTTCTTACCCACATCCCATGGTTGAGGGGGTCTGTGGGCAGAGGCTTATCAGAATCTAGAAGCCCCCTTTGAATAATAAGGGAGGCCCCCATATACCGTCCTCCTAATTCACATGTGTCAAACACAAGGCCCGCGGGCCGAATCCAGCCCGCCAGGACATTTACTGTGGCCCTCGCACCTCTCCTGCAGTTATAGCACCCCCCAAATCTCCATCCTGCTCCTCTCTGTGCAGCTGCAGCACCCCCTTGTCTCCACCTTCCCTGGTGCAACTGACTCCAGCACTACACTGGTCCTGCTTCCCAGCTCTACTCCCAGCTTCTTCCTGGCAGCAGCACGTGTGATATGAGGGAGGGTGGGGGACTCTTGTCTTCTGATGGTGGGAGGGGGGACTCTTGACATCTGATGGGGTGGGCGGTGCTCTGGACATCTAGACATCTAGTTTTACAGTTACAACTGGCCCTTTGAGGGCAACCATAATGCTGATGTGGACCCCAATGAAATTGAGTTTGACACCCCTGTCCTAAGTGATTGAGTAAGAGGTACGTAGTTCCCCTTCTCTCTCACAAAAAAATGTAACCTAGAAATAAGGACACCCAAATGTTTTGACAAGTCCTTTATTAAAAAATAAACATCACAAAAACTCTCATTGAAAATCCATTGTCAGTCATGATGACTGCCACCTGCCGACTTGCCAAATAAAGAAATCTGAAAGACTTGGCGCACACAACTGATCACTAGGGATGAGCTCCCAGTTTGAGTCGAACGCATGTTCGACTCAAAGATCGGGTGTTCGTCCATTTGCGCCATTGTGAACATTATGGGGCAAACATTGCACTCCAATGACGGCGGAAAGCCACTCGCTGATTGGCCAAAGCATGCACATGACCTGCATGCTTTGGCCAATAAGCGGGCGGCCTGCTGTGAGAACTTTGACTGGTTAAAGGCAGGGTGCCTTTAGACAATCACTGCTCAGCAGCTCAATCCACGCCCTGCATTATATAAAGCCACTTGTATAGCGGCTCTATGTAGTTTGTGTTGGCGGTGGTGCTGGAGTGATAGAGAGAGAGTTTAGGTTGTGGATTGCAGGCAGTTTAGCTAGATAGCTATTGTAAATTGTGAAAAAAAAAAGAAAAATATAGCTAGCTAGATATAAAGATAGATTGTATATAGATCACCCCATCTATCTATCTGTCAGTTAGTGCAGACAGTTTAGTGTAAATAAATATATACTAGATAGGGCTATCTGTATACAGTCAGGCAGTGCAAGAATATATACAGTGGGTACGGAAAGTATTCAGAGCCCCTTACATTTTTTACTTTTTGTTATATTGCAGCCAATTGCTAAAATCAATTAAGTTAATTTTTTTCCCTTATTAATGTACAGACAGCACCCCATATTGACAGAAAAACACAGAATTGTTGACATTTTTGCAGATTTGTAAAAAAAGAAAAACTGAAATATCACATGGTCCTAAGTATTCAGACCCTTTGCTCAGTATTTAGTAGAAGCACCCTTTTGATCTAATACAGCCATGAGTCTTTTTGGGAAAGATGCAACAAGTTTTTCACACCTGGATTTGGGGATCCTCTGCCATTCCTCCTTGCAGATCCTCTCCAGTCTTGTCAGGTTGGATGGTGAACGTTGGTGGACAGCCATTTTTAGGTCTCTCCAGAGATGCTCAATTGGGTTTAAGTCAGGGCTCTGGCTGGGCCATTCAAGAACAGTCACAGAGTTGTTGTGAAGCCACTCCTTCATTATTTTAGCTGTGTGCTTAGGGTCATTGCCTTGTTGGAAGATAAACCTTCAGCCCAGTCTGAGGTCCTGAGCACTCTGGAGAAGGTTTTCGTCCAGGATATCCCTGTACTTGGCCGCATTCATCTTTCCCTCGATTGCAACCAGTCGTCCTGTCCCTGCAGCTGAAAAACACCCCCAAAGCATGATGCTGCCTCCACCATGCTTCACTGTTGGGACTGTATTGGACAGGTGATGCGCAGTGCCTGGTTTTCTCCACACATACTGCTTAGAATTAAGGCCAAAAAGTTCTATCTTGGTCTCATCAGACCAGAGAATCTTATTTCTCACCATCTTGGAGTCCTTCAGGTGTTTTTTTAGCAAACTCCATGCAGGCTTTCATGTGTCTTGCACTGAGGAGAGGCTTCCGTCGGGCCACTCTGCCATAAAGCCTGACTGGTGGAGGGCTGCAGTGATGGTTGACTTTCTACAACTTTCTCCCATCTCCCGACTGCATCTCTGGAGCTCAGCCACAGTGATCTTTGGGTTCTTCTTTACCTCTCTCACCAAGGCTCTTCTCCCCCCATAGCTCAGTTTGGCCGGACGGCCAGCTCTAGGAAGGGTTCTGGTTGTCTCAAACGTCTTCCATTTAAGGATTATGGAGGCCACTGTGCTCTTAGGAACCTTAAGTGCAGCAGAAATTTTTTTGTAACCTTGGCCAGATCTGTGCCTTGCCACATATCTGTCTCTGAGCTCTTCCGGCAGTTCCTTTGACATCATGATTCTCATTTGCTCTGACATGTACTGTGAGCTGTAAGGTCTTATATAGACAGGTGTGTGGCTTTCCTAATCAAGTCCAATCAGTATAATCACTCACAGCTGGGCTCAAATGAAGGTGTAGAAACATCTCAAGGATGATCAGAAGAAATGGACAGCACCTGAGTTAAATATATGAATGTCACAGCAAAGGGTCTGAATACTTAGGACCATGTGATATTTCAGTTTTTCTATTTTAATAAATCTGCAAAAATGTCAACAATTCTGTGTTTTTCTGTCAATATGGGGTGCTGTGTGTACATTAATGAGGGAAAAAATGAACTTAAATGATTTTAGCAAATGGCTGCAATATAACAAAGAGTGAAAAATTTAAGGGGTTCTGAATACTTTCCGTACCCACTGTATATACCTTCCTAGTGTATGTATGTATGTTGTGACAGAGTGTTGCCCTGCCAGGGTTTAGAGAAGAAAGGTGGCCCAGGATTCTCAACCTGGAAAGTTGAGGGGCTCCAGGTGAGTTGCATGTGTAAGAGGAAACTGGCTTTTCAGTTTCCTCAGTGTTTAACCGCTTCAGCCCCAGAAGGATTTCCCACTTTAGGACCAGAGCACTTTTTGCGATTCGGCACTGCGTCGCTTTAACTGACAATTGCGCGGTCGTGCGACGTTGTACCCAAACAACATTTGTATACTTTTTTTCCCACAAATAGAGCTTTCGTTTGGTGGTATTTGATCCCCTCTGTGTCATTTCTGATCATCACTATAAACAAAAGAAGAGCGACAATTTCGCAAAAAAAACAAACAAATTTCTTACTTTTTGCTAAAATACAAATCCAAAAGAAAAAATATAAAAAAAAATGTTTCCATCGGTTTTGGCCGATTTATATTCTTCCTCATATTTTTGGTAAAAAAAATTGCAATCGGCGTTTATTGATTGGTTTGCGCAAAAGTTGCCACGTTTACGGATGCTGAGAATTCATTTCTGGGGTTTTTACTAGTAATGGCTGCGATCTGCGATTTTTAGTGGTACTGCAATATTGCAGTGGACATGTCGGACCATTTAGACACTTTTTTGGGACCATTGGCATTTATACAGCGATCAGTGCTATGAAAATGCACTGATTACTGTGTAAATGCCATTGGAAGTGAAGGGGTTAACCTGGAGGGGGCGCTCTAAGGGTTAACTGTGTTCCCTGGGCGTGTTCTAACTGTATGTGGGCTGCCCTGGCTGGGGAAAGGGAGTGATCATAGCTTCCATATACAGGAAGCCTGTGATCACAGCCCTTCCCCCTCTAACAGAATGGAGATCCCTGTTTACTTACACGGACCTCCATTGTTTCACTGCGGGGGGGGCCATTGCAGGTAGCCAGCGGCAATCGAGTCCGCCCTACCCACTCCCTGGCCCCCCCGAACACAGTGAGTGTGCGAGCACACTTCCAGCGGCATGCGCTCACAGTGAGGGATATCGCAGCCACCGTCATATGATGGCGTTTTGCAAAATCGAGCCACTTTGTCGCCTTCGGTCTGCGGTCAGCAAGTGGTTAAAGTCAGTGGGGCCCAGGGATCTCTTAGAGATCTGGGTGGGATGAGATACCCAGTCCTAGGTGCAGGATTTGGCTTTACCCAGGACACTGATTGCACAGCTGGGTGGAGGCCTGTTAAGGCAGTCAGGCCAAGGCTTCAGGGACACACACCCTGGGAGAAAGGCGGTCTCCAGGAGTAGGAGACTGCAGGAGGCAAGTGTACATATTCGTCAGCACACCATGGATCCTTGTCCAAAATTTTCTTTATTGAAAAGATCACATCACAGAGAAATGCAACGTTTCGGAGCCACGCAGGGCCTCTTCGTCAGGCAAGTTCACATGCCTGACGAAGGGGCCCTGCGCGGCTCCAAAATGTTGCTTTTCTGTGATGTGATCTTTTCAATAAAGAAAATTTTGGACAAGGATCCATGGTGTGCTGACGAATATGTACACTTGCCTCCTGCAGTCTCCGACTCCTGGAGACCGCCTTTCTCCCAGGGTGTGTGTCCCTGAAGCCTTGGCCTGACTGCCTTAACAGGCCCCCCCCGCAGTGAAACAATGGAGGTCCGTGTAAGTAAACAGGGATCTCCATTCTGTTAGAGGGGGAAGGGCTGTGATCACAGGCTTCCTGTATATGGAAGCTATGATCACTCCCTTTCCCCAGCCAGGGCAGCCCACATACAGTTAGAACAGGGGGACCCCCACGTTAATTTTTTTTAAAATTTGGCATGGGGTTCCCCTTAATACCCAAACCAGACCCGAAGAGCCTGGTTTGGACTGGGGGGGGGACCCCACGCACTTTTTTCCAGCTAATTTTGTATACATTACAGCCGTGATTTTAAATGACAATTTTTCCTATGGAAATGTAATTTTGCTCTGTCTATGTTCTACACCTCACAGAGATGTGCCCTTTTACACACAGACTAAGGACACCCCCCCCCCTCCCCCCGGCACAATATTTAAAGGAATTTTTCATTTTTTTTTCACTTTAAGCATTATTAAAATCATTGCTCCTGAAAAAACGATCGATTTAAAAACTTTTTTTTCATTGATACATGTACCCTAGAACAGGACCCAGGTCCCCATACACTTTTTAGGGCAATAACATTGCATATAAGCCTTTAGCACTTTTGATTTTTCATGTTCGTGCTCCATAGACTTTAATGGTGTTCGAGTGTTCGCCCTGAACTTTTTTTCTGTTCGCATGTTCTGGTGCAAACCGAACCAGGGGGTGTTCGGCTCATCCCTATCTGTGAGTGGCGAGAGGGGCTAGTGTGTCCAGGGAGGCTAAAAGTGAAGCGTTGTAGACTGAAGTGGCTAGGTTGGTGCAGGACAGGGGTGCAATTTTGTCATAGAGGTGGTCAGTAACAGAGTAGAGAAGAGAGGAGTTGAGACAGTGTAGGTTTCTACGCGTAGCTGTTAGGCAGTTGGTGGCAGAGGAGGTGGAGGAGAGTGAAACTAATAAGGAAGTGATCAGAGAGAGGGAATGGATAGTTGGAGAGGTTGCATGGAGTGCAAAGGTGGGAAAAAAACAGGTCAAGGGTATTGCCTTCAGAGTGAGTAGTAACATGTATCCATTGCTTCAGGTTAAAGGAGGAGGTTAAACTGAGAAGTTTGGAGAAGAAGTAGCAGGAGAGTTAGTATTAATAGGGATGTTGATGTCCCCAAGAATGATTGTGGGGATTTCAGAAGAGAGAAAGTAGGGTAGTCAAGCAGAGAAGTCATCAAGAAAGGCTGATACCGGGGGGCCGGTAGATTACAGCTACCCTTAGAGAAACTGGGGAGAAAAGAGGAATGCAGTGTGCTTCAAAAGAGGAGAGAGACAGAGAGGGGGGTGGGTTAAGTAACTGAAAGGTGCTATGTGGGGTTAGAAGGATTCCAACACCCCCTCCCTTGCGTCCACTGGGTCTGGGGGAGTGAGTCCAGAGAAGACCACCATGGGACAGGGCAGCAGAAGATGCAGTGTTGGATTCGTGAAGACAGGTTTCAGTAACGACGAGTAGATTGAATGAGTTAGCGATAAAAAGATCATGGAGAGAGGTCAGTTTGTTACAAACCGAGCGGGCATTCCAAAAGGCACAAGAGAAAGGGAGTCCAATTTTGGGAAGAAGAGAAATGGGAATTAGATTGTGAGCATTGCAGCTGCAATCGGAGGGTGCGGAGTAATGGGTGCATTGAGTATAGTTAAATGTTGGAGGCCCAGGGTTTAGGGCTATATCTCCAGAGGTTAGGAGAAGCAGAAGGGTGAGGGAGGTAATGTGGGGGTGTGATTTGTATGAAGTGACATACTCTAGTGTCCTGGAGTATTTTTGTGCGTGTGGATTCAGAATTAGCATGAGATGGTGAGTGCAGTAATAATGAGAGGATAGAAGTGAGGGTGATATATATAAGCTGTGAGGTGGAGAAGAGGGATGAAGGAGAGTTAGTTTAAGGATGCAGGACAGAGTTGTCAGAAGGAGTGGTAGAGAGTGCATGTTAGGAGGAGAAAGAGCTAAAGGGGTAAACAAGGTTACCTGTAGTTTGTGTGGTGTTATTCAAAGTATTTTCTTATGTTCATTCACTTTGTGCATTCGCTGAAGTGCAGAGTCAGAAGTACTTCCACTTATAGAATAGCCCCACTTTGAGAATAAGCCCTTGCTGCAAATACAACCCCCCTGCAAATGCTCCCCCTAAAGGTGATTGAATTTATACTGATAGGAATGGGGGGGTGGGTGCATTCCAAAGTAGCAATAAGGAGGTAATAAATAATGGGTGACTAGGCAGAGCAAAATTCTCACCTAAAACAACAAGGGCACTAGTGGTAAACAGGCCATAATTTTGTCAAAGACAAGGGACAAATTAAAGCATTGAAAGTGTGGCCAGCGCTTTAGATAGTTAAGCAGAAAAAGAAAACAGACTTTAGCAAAAATAGACAGCAAAGTTTCAGTTTTTTTTTCAGATGATGCTTTACAGATATGACTGTTGCATTAGCTGATGCGACTTCAATCCAGACAGAGATGAGATTCGAATGGCTCCGCTGTTCACTCACTGTATTACTGGAGAGCGGCTGCTAGCTGAGTCACCTGCAGATGATTTCAGTCAGCTGGAAGGCCGTACATAGGCCACAGGCCCATATCTGGTGGTAGCAGCACACAGGGTTCCTCTCTGATTGATCACGCTATCCCAAGAGGCCATTGTTAGCCCCTTTAAATAAGTTTCTCCTGCAATGCATTACACCTCCCAGAAGTCTCCAGCACAGCCTGCTGGGAAACTGAGTCATTCACACCAGAGTTGGCTGATTGTTTCCTCTTTCTGTACTACAGTTCCCACAATTCTTTATCCTTTCTGTAATCACGGTCTTATCCACAAGAAACACCAGAGAGAATTCACCATGTCAAGCAATGGACACAATTGTCTGTATGCCAGAGGAATATTTCTGAACTCCTGGCTACAGTTGGAGTTACCTTCTGGATCATGTTATGTGTCTTACACTCATCTGGCTATCTAAGTATAACTGTGTATGCTTAACATTCTGATACATGGTACCATTGTCCCTGCTCAACACTTTGGCTTAAGCAATCAGCTCTTTTCAAGCTTAGTGATGACTTTGCCTACACACTGCTCCAATATTTGGCTCACCTCTACTGAAGAAAAGCCTCCTGTTAAGGTCTGATTACCTGGTGCTTCCAATTCTGGCACTTAAGCCCTGGGGGTACCCAAGTACCAGCAGGGTAGATAAAGAATCCTTACAAGGATGGCTGCTAAAGGTGAAATGTGCCACACTGATGTAGCACCCTCCTAGATAGGTTGCTAGGATGCTAGGTAAATTTAGTTCTTTTTGGCTCCTCTGTAATTATTGGAGCAGCTCATGATTTCTTTGGGTTGTTCTAGGGTCTTCTAGAACATAGGGGGCTTGGAAAGTCAAATGGGCAGCTTGAATATGTATCATGTTGCAGCTAATCCCTGGGGAAGAGTGCCCAGTAGGTGATTGGAGGGGAACATAAATAGTCTGGGCTCTTGTGCATCCCAGGTCTTGTCCTGCAAGAGAAGTTACGAGCCTCAGGGGCTATCGCCTCTTTGTGGCAGCTTGCTGGATTTGCCATAGTTCATCAAGGTCCCAGCAGTGGCAGAGCTAGAAAGCCTATTTATAATCGCCTTTGGAGCTAACAAGCAGTCTTACCTAAGGATCTGGTCTGGAGGAATCATTAAAGAGTGATGGCTGGAATCTGGAAAGTGTGTGGTTGTCTTGTGGCACCGTGAGTAATACCCATTCCTTCACTGAAGAATATCTGGTGGAAGCTAGGAACTGAGCAAAGACCTAAGGCATAAAGATGTCTGGAGAGACATTGTGAGAAATAGACCTAAGTGTCAGGGCTGGGCTCTCAGCCGTCCCTTCTCAGTGCTCAGGTTGCTCAGCTGTCGGTTAATTGCCTGCACTCATTGTTCCACAGTGGCTCACCTAGTGATTATTCCCTGCTCTTCAGTCCAGCCTATAGCCAGCCCCTTCTAGCTATTTAAACTGCCTGGTGCATTCCTTCCATGGCTTTGCCTTGGTAAAACATATCAGGAAAATCTCTGCTGTGTTCCTGTTGAAGACTTGCCTGGCTGAAATCCCTTCTGGTTCCTGATCCTGTCTGCTGCCTCCAACTACGCTGAGCTCTGGCTTCCTGATTTACTGGCTTGTTCTGACTATCCGCTTTGACAACTGTACCCTGGCTATGTTTTGACTATGTTTACTATTTGTACCATTTTTACCATTAAAAGGTGTGATTTTTTTAAATTGATTTTTCTGTCTCCATCTGATTCATGGTTCCTAACACTGAGCTCAAGATCCAAGTGACTGTGTGCTAATTTTGAAAGATAAGTGCCAACAGCATTTCTTTCTGAGGCAGCCCTTGCAGGGTCTCAGCTCTGGTCATTCCTTTTACCCTTGACATGAAGACTGTTCAGAGAAGCTTAGCCTAGTCAAGAGTGTCCCCCTGTTTAGCAAGTTTGAGTATCCCTACCTTGAATGCTAGTAGCTGCTGGGGAGCAGAAAAGCAGAAGCTTTTCACTAAACAGGGTACTGTAATGGTTAGCATATAAATGCTTTTTACAGGTGATCTATTTTGTAGAAAAGACCTTGTGGTGACTGGATGACCGTAACTTTGGAGATCACTTTTGCATATACAATACTAAAGCATCTCTCAGCCCACTTCCACTATTTCCACTTGTACAGTGTTTTTTGGAGCCACAGTCTCTGCCTCAGACAGGAACTACGGTGAAAACTGAAACTTCATTTTACTCCCTAAATCTGTCTTTTGCAATAACTATATGATTTGATAGATAAAAATTAGCAAATAAAGAGACTTTAATTTTTAGGGTTCACAAACCCTATAATGAACATATTTTATAACATATTTTATGCAAATCATAATCCAAGCTTACATGTGTTTAACCACTTCCTTACTGGGCACGTAATCCCCCTCCTACCCAGACCAATTTTTGGCTTTCAGCGATGTCACATTTTGAATGAGAATTGCGCTGTCGTGCAACATTGTACCCAAGCTAAATTTATATCATTTTTTTCCCACATATAGAGCTTTCTTTTGGTGGTATTTGATCACCTCTGCGTCATTTCTGATCACCGCTATAAACAAACAAAGAGCGATGATTTTGAAAAAAAACAATATTTTTTCCTTTTTGCTATAATAAATATCCAAATAAAAAAAAAATATTCAACAGTTTTGGCCGATATATATTCTTCTACATATTTTTGGTAAAAATCAGCGTATATTGATTGGTTTGCACAAAAGTTATCGCGTCTACAAACTATGGGAATTGATGGCGTTTTTATTATTTTTTTTTTTTTACTAGTAATGGCGGCGATCTGTGATTTTTATCAGGACTGCGATATTGGGGCGGACATGTCGGACATTTTTGACACTTTTTTGGGACCATTGGCATTTATACAGTGATCAGAAATTTAAATGTCCACTGATTACTGTATAAATGTCATTGACAGTGAAGACGACGTCATCTGTGACGAAACGTACGTCGGGAGGGCGCGCTGACGTCACCAGTTGCTGTTTGAAGATTGCCGGCTTTCTGTTTTACACGTGTTTTTTAACATCCTTGTGTGAGTACAATATTTTAGATTTATCATAATAAATTCTCTACGGTACTTCACTATATTGAGTCCTTCTTTCCCCTGGTGCTCGGACATGCGTATGGGATGTCTGCCTGTAAGCTAATCTGCCCCGCGGCGAGTGGTTGCTGAGGTTTCCCCTTCATCTGGTTAATGCTGT
>BLSH010509820.1:34437-50776 GCA_018402905.1 Glandirana rugosa
CCAGGTATGGCTTAAAACCCCACAGTCCCTGGGCTTGGGCCTGAAAAGTTTTTTTCAGGCCCAAGCCCCAAGACCATAAACTAATGTGCACAACTTATCGACGGTTCCCGTCAGTTAGTTGTTCACAAAGTGACCAAACGGGAATCTTCGTTTACCATACCGACACTAACCGGTCACGTAGTACACTGTATCGGAGATATACCCCGACCTCACCCTCAAAGCAGCAGTACTAGTATCTCTCCCTAGTCCACAATCAGATCGTTCAGTAATGCAGGATGAGATGTTCTATAATATCTGCAATCTGTCCCTCACAGAGCCAGCATTATCCTCTCCCTAAACTATCCTGAGAGCATATGACATGCAGCACGGTGACTCCAGCCCCATATAGAGGCTATGTCACATGATGCACTGGCCAATCACAGCCATACCATTTGCTTCTAAGGGCAAACCAGTGAAACACTTGTTGATTGACTGCCCTTGGCAGCTATTCAACACGTGTAATCAAATACCAGAACCCCGAACCCGGACTTTTTTTGAAAAGTCCGGGTTCGGGTCCCTGACACCCCAAAATTCGGTATGGACCCAAACTTTACAGTCCGGGTTCGCTCAACTCTAGTTAAGTGTGCTCCTAAGGTATGCTTTCTAACTGCGAGGGGAGTGGATCCACTGGAAGAAAAGAGAGATCAGTGTTTCAGCTTAGCTGAAACACAAGATCTCTCTTTTACTCTCTGACAGAATATCGGTCTGCCTTGTTTACATAGGCAGATCGTCGTTCTGCCTTTCCTCCGAACGATCGGCGGGTCCCGCTGATTGGCTCCCAATGTGTCCAATCACAGCTGGAGGGGCGCTCTGGTGGCGTCTGAGCCCCCTAAATCGTGTGCACAAAATCATACAGGTAAAAAAAGAAATTCCTGGCCGATGCCCCTGAAAGTTGGACATCACTGAAAATCCCTGAAGTAGACACCTCTACTTTAGTGATCTCCACTTGTTTCCAGGTCCTCTGCTAAAAGGATGCCCTGCTACTGCATTCTGAACTCAGGAGGTCCGCCGCTCTGCAGGGGAACCATTCAGAGAATGCTTTGTATTTTCTGAATGAATACAAAGCATTCTCTGATTGGAAGAGTTAAAGAGGCAGAGTGGTGATGCCTCATTCATTCAGAAATTACAAAGAATTCCCTGAATGGAGCCCATGCCTCAAATATTCACAATATTTATAATACATCAGGCAGCTGCTTGGCATGGGACCTGGAAGCAAGTGGAGATCACTAGAGTAGAAGTTTCTATTTCAGTGATTTTCAGCTTCCAGGGGAATCAACCGCATATGGTATATGCATAGTTACATTGGTCCAAGCTGGGGCAATTTAATTAGGTAAAAATATCCATACCTGGAATTAGTTTTTTAACCTCTTTAGGACTGCCCACCTGGATTGTACTGTGGATGGTTGGCTCATACAGTCACAGTGACATACCTAAACATCACTGGTGTCTTCCCCACTGACTCTCGCTTTGATTAGACAGAGGGATTTTGTCAGCAGATCACAGTCAATGATTCATGGCCAAGATTGGCCAGCCACATCCCAGAGCTGTGTTGACAAAGGACTCTGTACAGAGGGAACAATCTCTTTGTTTCAAAAAGATTATTAGTAAAAAGCAGCATATAATACACACATTAACACTTGCTGGGCACATACCTAACCCCTTTATTACCTCAAGATTTTAACTCCTTCCCAGCCAGTGTCATTAGTACAGTGACAGTGTATAGTATTATCACCGATCACTGTATTAGTGTCACTGTTGCCATCCTACCAGATTGAAATTTACTGACACTACACCCAAAATTTACTGGCACAGCCACGTTTTTACTGACATTTTCAAAAGTTACAAAATTACAGTTTTAAATGCAAATTTCAGTACTTAGGCTACAAACAAATACAATATTCAATTAGCAATGTGATTTAAGGTAGATATTAAGGTAAAAAGCATATTTCTTATGTTCTTTTTGATAAAGTAAGGGCGGTTTATTAAAAGAGGATCTCTAGTGAAGATGGTGGTTCTCAAGGGATCTCCAGGGAAGAAGGTGGTCCTCAGGGATCTCCAGGGAAGAAGGAGGTCCTCAGGGGAGCTCCAGTGAAGAGGGTGGTCCTCAGGGGAACTCCAGAGATGAGGAAGGTCCTCAGGGGATCTCCAGGAATGAGGAAGGTCCTCAGGGGATCTCAAGGGATGAGGGAGGTACTCAGGGGGTCTCAAGGGATGAGGGAGGTACTCAGGGGATCTCCAGGGATGAGTGTGGTCCCAAGGGGATCTCCAAGGATGAGGGTGGTCCTCAGGGGATCTCTGGGGATGAGGGTGGTCCTTAGGGGATGATGATCTCCAGGGGTGAGGGTGGACCTCATAGGGTCTCCAGGAATGAGGGCGGTCCTCAGGGGATCTCCAGGGATGAGGGAGGTCCTCAATGATCTCCAGGGATGAGGGAGGCCCTCAAAGGATCTCCAGGGATTAGGGATGCTCTCAGGGGATCTCGAGCAAAGAAGAAGGCACTCAGGGGATCATCAGTGACACAAAGTCCCTTTGGGGATCTCCAGTAATGATAAGGGGTCCCAAGTAAAAGGAAGGGTCCTCTGGGAGGTGGGGGCTTTGGTGATGAAGGGTCCCCCAGGGGATCTCTGATTAATGGAGAGCTATTGGAGTCTCCAGAAATATGAAGGGTCAGCTCAGAAACCTCTCCTATGGGGTTCCCTGGCCTATAACAATCTTACTATGATAGTTTTTGTCATACATTTTAATTTTTTTTTTTGTTGCACAGTCTCTTATAAAGTGCTAATAAAAGGCTAATAAAATCAGCATGTGAAAACTCCAGTCTTCTCCATTATATTGTGCATACAAAGTTCCCAAAGTGAAATAGATATTCTACTCTTTTACCAGCAGTATGTAAAGCCTCCACCTCCATTATTTGCTCACCAGATGGCTGAAATGTAATGGCATGTAAGGTAGCTAATCCTGTCTCACTAGGCACTAGTATCTGTCTTCTAAGTGAGAAAGCTCACACCATAGACTCCTAGTCAGATCAGTGGACATCACAGTGAGTCTGGATTGTTTGTTTTATAACATTCCAGGTGGTATATATTTGTATTGGCCAATTTTAATTAAAGCACTACATTATATATTCCATTTCTGGGCTCCATTGTGTGAGCTTTCTCACTTTGAGACTACTACTTTGAGACTTTTGTCACATGCCCGGAAAAGGAGGATGAGATTTAGAGAAGGATTTAGAACATGCTTCTAAGGATATCACAAAGCCATAAAAGCCCTTAATGCTAATCTTAATGAGCACACTGTACTAATGCATTGGTTAATGTACCAATGTGATGATATAGAAAACAGAAACAGGCGTAACGATATAAGAATGTGTGGCCTGCTTGAGTTGGTTGATTTGAAAGGCTTTGTATCTGCTGCTCCAATTACTGCAAAAATCGAAAGACTCTCATATCAAGATTGACCGAATACACAGATCCTTAGGTACAAGAAATCCAGATGTTTACCTGCCCAGGGACACTATCTGCTGGATTATTTTCTATAAAATTAAAGTGATGCTAAACACACACTGTTTAATTTACATTGTCCCTTCTATTACCTTTTTTTCTAATTGATATACAGCTGTCACATGACCAGCTCTCTCCCAGCCTGTCTGCAAGGAAACATAAGCAGGAGGAGCTTCTAGTCCTCTGCTGCTGCTCACATGTTCAAAGTAAAAAAACAGCCTTTGGAATACAGAGTAAAAATAAATAAATAATACCAATAAACTGTTTTAAATTGGCATGCAAATGTATATTTGAAATGAAATATTTATTATTTTGTGGAAATAACATAGTTACATAGTTTTATAGTCGGAAAAGTTGAATAAAGACGCTAGTCCATCCAGTTCAACCTGTGTAGGTGTATGTCGGTCAATGTTGATAATCATTTCCGATGTCCCTGTGTGTTGTGTTCACTAAGATTCAGTCTTAAGCCTCGTACACACGGGACGACGATCGTGTTCAACACGTCGTACTCACGACCGTTGCATGCAGAATCGATCGTCTGTGGCGGCGCTTTCAACAGTTGAACGTACGACGGTCGTTCGTGGGAGTTGTATGTGCAGACTAGAAAACTTGGTCGTGTCAACAAGCTCGCATACGACCGTTGAGTCGTGTGTAGAGCAGCTGTGTTCAACAAAGTTGTATTGTGCTAAACACGCATGCGCCAAGTCCACTTCAACTAACATGAAATTAGAAAGGAGCCCAAAAGGTGACGCTACTTCCTCATTATACGCTCGTTCGCGTCATCACGTTCGGTCAGCCGCAAGTTGTATGTACGACCGTCGTGTGCATGTCAGTAGGCTACATACGACCGCCAACGTACGATTCAACACGGTCGTACGCGCGATCGTCGTCCCGTGTGTACGAGCCATAAGAGTCTTTTAAAACTTTCAACTCTCCCCGCTGACACCACCAATTGTGGAAGAGAGTTCCACATCCTTATTGCCCTGACAGTGAAAACCCCACCATGCAGCGTAAAGTGGATGTAAACCCGATTCATGAAATTTGACATACAGTATCTCACAAAAGTGAGTACACCTCTCACATTTTTGTAAATATTTTATTTATTCTATTTTATTTTATAGCTTTTCATGTGACAACACTGAAGAAATGACACTTTGCTACAATATAAAGCAGTGAGTGTACAGCTTGTATAACAGTGTAAATGTGATGTCCCCTCAAAATAACTCAACGCACAGCCATTAATGTCTCAACCGCTGGCAACAAAAGGGAGTACACACCTAAGTGAAAATGTCCAAATTGGGCCCAAAGTATCAATATTTTGTGCATTATTTTCCAGCACTGCCTTAACCCTCTTGGGCATGGAGTTTACCAGAGCTTCACATGTTGCCACTTGAGTCCTCTTCCACTCCTCCATGACAACATCACAGAGCTGGTGGATGTTGGAGAGCTTGCGTTCCTCCACCTTCCATTTGAGAATGTCCCACAGATGCTCAATAGGGTTTAGATCTGGAGACGTTAGGCCAATCCATCACCTTTATCCTCAGCTTCTTTAGCAAGGCAGTGGTCATCTTGGAGGTGTGTTTGGGGTCATTACCATGTTAGAATACTGCCCTGCAGCCCAGTTTCCAAAGGGAGGGGATCATGCTCTGCTTCAGTATGTCACAGTACATGTTGGCATTCATCGTTCCCTTAATGAACTGTAGCTCCCCAGTGCCAGCAGCACTCATGCAGACCCAGACCATGACACTCACATCACCAAAGGCAAGACACACTTGTCTTTGTACTCACCTGGTTGCTGACACACACACTTGACACAATTTGAGCCAAATAAGTTTATCTTGCTCTCATCAGGCCACAGGACATGGTTCCAGTAATCCATGTCTTTAGTCTGCTTGTCATCAGCAAACTGTTTGCAGGCTTTCTTGTGCATGATCTTTAAAAGAGGCTTCCTTCTGGGACATCAGTGATGCAGACCAATTTGATGCAGTGTGCGGCATATGGTCTGAGCACTAACAGGCTGACCCTCCACCCCTTCAACCTCTATAGCAATGCTGGCAGCACTCATACTTTTATTTTCCAAAGACAACCTCTGGATATGATGCTGAGCACGTGCACTCAACTTCTTTGGTCAACCATGGCAAGGCCTGTTCTGAGTGGAACCTGTCCTGTTAAACAACTGTATGGTCTTGGCCACCATGCTGCAGCTCAGTTTCAGGGTCTTGACAATCTTCTTATAGCCTAGGCCAACTTTATGTAGAGCAATAATTGTTTTTTTTCAGATCCTCAGAGAGTTCGTTGCCATGAGGTGCCATGCTGAACTTCCATTGACCAGTATGAGAGAGTGAGAGAAATAACAACACATTTAAGACACCTGCTCCCCATTCACATCTGAGACCTTGTAACACTAACGAGTCACATGACAACAGGGAGTGAAAATGGCTAATTGGGCCCAATTTGGACATTTTCACTTAGGGGTGTACTCACCTTTGTTGCCAGCGGTTTAGACGTTAATGGCTGTGTGTTGAGTTATTTTAAGGGGACAGCAAATTTACACTGTTATACAAGCTGCACACTAACTACTTTATATTGTAGCAAAGTGTCTTTTCTTCAGTGTTGTCACATGAAAAGATATAATAAAATATTTACAAAAATGTGAGGGATGTACCCGCTTTTGTTAGATACTGTATATCTGCAGTGTTTACGTATCTCTCTCCATAGCACTAAGCCCCATGTGTTTCTGCTGCTCTGTTCTTCTGTTATCAGCATGATAAATTTTGACAAGTTCTCTGTCAACCAAGATAAAACCAGGCTTAAATTTGTGTCAGGTGGGTGCTATAAATAGATTAGCAGAGAGCTTGTCTTGTCAAGGCACATTCATTTCTTCATCTATATATGTGGAGGGGGGATGTGTGCCTTTCCTTCAATCAGCTGTCTCCCAATGTATGCCAAGAATTTACTCCTACTGCTGAATGAGGAAGTAAAAATTTGAACCTGATATTAGAATTCTAAAGAATATAGCAAGCTGAAGACAGCAGATATAAGTGTAAAACTTATGTAGGGAGATTTGTTTCATCCATGTGTATCATCTGAGGCTGCTCACTTCACTGAGTATATGTGAGGGTTTACATCCACTTTAAGGTTAAACCGCTTCTGCAGTCTCATTGTGTGGCACCGTGTCCTCTTACACTCCCTGAGACTTAATAATTTTCTTCCTACATCGGAATCACCATATAGATATTTGTATACCAATATCATATCTCCTCTCGAGTGTCTTTTCTCCAAGGATAATAAGTTTAGTGCTTGCAGCAATTCCACATAATTGAGGTCCCCCAGTCCCCATATTAATTTTGTTGCCTTTCTCTAGACTCTTTCTAGCTTAAGCACATCCTTCCTGGGAAGTGGTGTCCAGAGTTGGATGAAATACTCCCCAGATGTGGCCAAACCAGAGATTTATAAAGTGGCAGGATAATCATTTTATCTCTGGAGTAAATTCCCTTTTTTATGCATGCTAATAGTCTGCTGGCTTTACTTGCTGCAGCTGGCATTGCATGCTATTGCTAAGCCTGTCTTCTACCAGGGCCATCAGGTCTTTCTCCATCCTGTATTTATA
The DNA here is from genome assembly GCA_018402905.1 of Glandirana rugosa. Lineage (NCBI taxonomy): Eukaryota > Metazoa > Chordata > Amphibia > Anura > Ranidae > Glandirana > Glandirana rugosa. The sequence continues at coordinate 41,587 of BLSH010509820.1, forward strand.
ATTTTAGCCCCCAAGTGCATTACTTTACATTTTTCAACATTAAACCTCATTTGCCAAGTAGTTGCCCACCCCATTATTTTATTCAGGTCTTGTAAAGTTTCTATATCCTGATGTGAAGTTATTGCCCTTCTTATTTTTGTGACGTTAGCAAAAACTGAGATCAATTATTTATGCCAACCTCTATATCATTTATGAATAAACTGAACAGAATTGGTCCCAGGACAGAGCCTTGGTTTTCCCCATTTACCACTCCAGACCAGTCTAAGTACACGTTATTTATCACCACCCTTTGGACACTCCCCTGTAAGCAGATTTCTATCAATGAACAAACTCTGTGGTCCATGCCTGCAGACTTAAGTTTGTAGATTAAGCGTTTGTGGGGAACTGTGTCAAATTTATTTGCAAAATCCAGTTACACCCCTTCCACAGGCCTTCCCTTATCTAGATAGCAGCTCACTTCCTCATAGAATGTTAACTAAATGGTGTGGAAAGAGCGACCAGTGGTAAACCCATGCTGATTACTGCTAATGATACTGTTTCCATCAGCAAATTATTAGATATAGACCCTTATCATCCCCTCCAATAGTTTACATACTATCAATGGTAGACTGACTGCCTTTTTTTTTAATATTGGTACCATGCGGGCTTTTCTCCAATCTGCTGGTACCATTTCTATCATTATGCTGTCTATAAAGATTAGGAATAATGGTCTGGCTATAACCTGACTAGGTTCTTTGAGGACTCTCTGGTGTAAGCCATCCTGTCCTGGTGATTTATTTATGTTCAGCTTTTCTAGTCTCTTCTGGACACCAGCTTCTGTAAGCCACAAGGGTATATCCTGTGATGTGTTACTAACAATAGTGAACAGATCAAAATTGTTTGTAATCAATAGATCTAGCAATGCATTTTTCTAGTCTGGGAATCCACCCGTTGGTACATGAAGTTGTCCTGTAAAACATTTAAGAAATGAATGGTGGCTAACATGGAGTGGGTAGATTTCTGTGCCTTAGAATAAGATGGTGAAGTCGCCATTAATCTGCATGTAATATCCTGTCCCCATTGTGTTTAGCTTGTTACTGGGTATGGAGGAGGAGGAAGAACGTGAGCTGTCATTTACCACTATGTATACGCCCACATGTGTGACTGTATAGTCACATGGGCTGCTCGGATGTTATAGGGAAGAAATGTTCAGCATAGAAACTCACTGAAAACTGAGCATGTGCAGAGTTCCTGCCACAGCTGCTAAATAGGGGACGTGAACAGAAGTTGTAAATAGAGAGCAGCAGGATCAACCAGGTTTTTTGCAGAATACAGAAAACAATTCTGAGTGAGTATGAACAGCTTGTAATACAGCTTGTAATACACAATTTATTGATTTTCTTTATGATGTGGGTTTAGTGACACTTTAAGGAAGAGATCTTGCAAGCTGAGAGAATTCAGAATACCATCATTTTCAACGAAACTCCTGCCAGACCTCTCGTGCCAAACTCTGTCCATGAGATGCACTCTCAAATCCCCCACGGATGTTTTATGTGGAGGGCGGAGCCTAATTGGAGTGAAGTCATCCCACACAGCCTATCCACTCGCTGCCAGTGTTCACAGCTGGAGCCGACAGAGCATGTTTATGATTATACATTGTCATTCTTAGTGCTGGGCTTGACACTTCTAAATGTAAGTGTGTTACCTTTGTTTGTCAATAAAATACTTGAAGATTTTACACTATTGTGGAGCTTTCTCTATATTCCCCTTATATGGCTGTGGATGGAATAAGAGTGAAATGGCAAAACATCTGGGCTGCTGGAGATGCTTAACTTCTTGATGAACAGAGAGGATATTATTACTGCATTGTGCCTGTTTGCTTAAATGCTGGTGACTTGATATGCAGAGTGGTTTATCTGCAGACGTAATCCATGAACCTTGTTTTTGTGATCCATGGGTGAGTAACCAGTTTCCTCAAGGTGATGGTCAAAAGAGGTGGAGTGTGCACAGGGAAGAACATAATATCTATTTTGCACAGCACTTTTTGCACTTTGAAGTGGTGGATCGAATACTTTGGACTTATTTATATGGACACTTTTTTTATGATGTACTTTATAAACTTTGCTATGAACTTATCACTATTTTTACATATTTATTGTGGCTTTGGTTAATGTTCACACAACATTTAGTATATGATTTCATTATTTTGTATATTGCACGTTTATGAATTCTGTGATTAATTATTTCCTTTTGTACAGTTATTTATTCATTTATTTGTTTACTTATTTATTTGATGTATTTATCTGGGAGTGCAGTCACATTTTTTTATATTTTATAGGTTTATGGTTTTTTAGTGGTTGCAGCTGCAGTAATTTAGTGGTTCACCTGGCACAGTTTTATATTGATATCTGATAGAAACATCAAATATAAATAGGGATTTTCCTTTCAGCTTAGAGTATCTCTTGAAGGGAAATCCACCGTTTTTCACAATTTGGGGGACTTGCCTACATTTTTTGGGTACCTTTGAACTACCAAATATTGCTCTCCTGCATTTGCAGTCGAAGCCTCCCACATCAGGTCTACCCTTCACCACATGATGGCAATATCAGTCTAAAATAAAGATGCCCCACAATGCTTCTCAAAAATTCTTAAATGACTGACCTCTTCATGTTCTCAGGAGCCACTCTTGCTATTTTACTTCTGGTTTCACAGGTTTTACAATGTCTGTTGCTTTTGTCTGACTTACCGGTTGTTGGAATTTGAGCTTTTTATTTCTTTTCAATTGTAGCTCACCAAATAGTCCTACATTGCCACTAGACTCTCTGAAAAACCATACCGGGACAGGGGCTTATGAAGGGGACTGCAGGGTAGCCTCTTGCCTACTGACTATGGGCCCTGGCATTTTAGGGAGCTACAAGCATTCGGGAAGATGTCCTGTTATATCATGCAAGATGACATTACCACATTTAACAGTCAAGGAAGCCATGATGGTCTCTGCCAACCTGAAACTCAGTGAGAAGATGTATGTGAAAAGAAATCTGGTTAATGAGATTTGAACAGCCCTGTGTCTTCTTGAGTACTGGTGCCGAATTGTCTGGGTGGGCACTGACCTGATTTAACTAGCTTGTCTAGGTGACTAGTTGTTAATTAGCTTACTTTTTAAATAGATCGTAAAAAAGAGAGATGTGATCTGACCCCACCACTGTGATCAAGCCTCCATCCCTATTATATCAACAAGAAGATTTGTTGCGGTCATGGGACTTTAAATGAGGCTTGTCACAAACAAAAATATAGTCATAAATTTTCCAACAAATTATTTATTGATTGAATAAAAAATGCTTGTTTGGACATGATCATGGATTTCATCACCCAATTGAAGGGTAGATGTACAGTACATTTCATAACGAGCCTGTAGTACAGGACCACACACAAAAATATGAATCAAAAATCACAATTGCATTATACATTTAATTATGGGTAGTATACATGAAGTTTAGAATAAAATATTATATAGACCAAATACTCTTGACATCAAATGAAGCTCGACGCGTTTCGTGGAGCTTGTCCACTCGTCAGGAGCAACGTCAAGAGGTAGCTATAAATAAAAAATAAATAATAAATATCATGTTCAATATTGCCCAAAACTGAGAATGGTAATATCTGTACCAACCACATGCTCCCAGTACTCACCAACCTGCCAGGGCGGGTCAGACCCCATGTCCGAGGCGGGAAAGGCGGATACCCAGTGTCTGTCCCGGGGCTGAGGCAGGAAACCCCCCCATCCCAGGGGTGCAGGGGTGCAGAGCCAGGCGATGTTGCCATGCCCATCCAAAGTATGTGAGGTGTATTATGGTGAGGCTGGATCTAAAGTGGATAAAGGGGATAGTGCGAAGAACTAGATTAGTGGAGTACCCCCCAGGGCTTGGGGATCTAAGTGAAAAGGAAGGAGAAAGGTGCACCCAGATAAAGGAAAAGCAAATAGCGTGGGACATGGGTGAAAATGTTCATCCAAGGTGGGGGTGTAAGAATGGGAAGTGTATGGTGAGAGGAATATAGCAAACTAAATGGTGTGCTGGGAAAATTATTGGGTGAGATGCAACTAGATGGTTACCTTGTATCAGCCTGGAGAGTCATATGCCATGCGATGCGGTGTTGAGCGAGCTTGTCATCGTGACGCCGACGGGCGGGCGGTGTGTACGTGTATCCGGCTTTGTCCGGATATGGGGCGCACCCCTACTGCCCACGTGGTTATGGCGTCCTGCATGATGCTGGCGGGCTTTCATCTCCATCCCGGGTGCGGCTGCTTGGCCCTAACATCATGGCATATGACTCTCCAGGCTGATACAAGGTAACCATCTAGTTGCATCTCACCCAATAATTTTCCCAGCACACCATTTAGTTTGCTATATTCCTCTCACCATACACTTCCCATTCTTACACCCCCACCTTGGATGAACATTTTCACCCATGTCCCACGCTATTTGCTTTTCCTTTATCTGGGTGCACCTTTCTCCTTCCTTTTCACTTAGATCCCCAAGCCCTGGGGGGTACTCCACTAATCTAGTTCTTCACACTATCCCCTTTATCCACTTTAGATCCAGCCTCACCATAATACACCTCACATACTTTGGATGGGCATGGCAACGTCGCCTGGCTCTGCACCCCTGCACCCCTGGGATGGGGGGGTTTCCTGCCTCAGCCCCGGGACAGACACTGGGTATCCGCCTTTCCCGCCTCGGACATGGGGTCTGACCCGCCCTGGCAGGTTGGTGAGTACTGGGACCATGTGGTTGGTACAGATATTACCATTCTCAGTTTTAGGCAATATTGAACATGATATTTATTATTTATTTTTTATTTATAGCTACCTCTTGATGTTGCTCCTGACGAGTGGACAAGCTCCACGAAACGCGTCGAGCTTCATTTGATGTCAAGAGTATTTGGTCTATATAATATTTTATTCTAAACTTCATGTATACTACCCATAATTAAATGTATAATGCAATTGTGATTTTTGATTCATATTTTTGTGTGTGGTCCTGTACTACAGGCTCGTTATGAAATGTACTGTACATCTACCCTTCAATTGGGTGATGAAATCCATGATCATGTCCAAACAAGAATTTTTTATTCAATCAATAAATAATTTGTTGGAAAATTTATGACTATATTTTTGTTTGTGACAAGCCTCATTTAAAGTCCCATGACCGCTACAATTCTACTTTTTAAATAGATTACTGTTTATGTTGACTCTTCCTTAGATGTGCTAATGATATCACTGTTTAAAGTTTGCATTGTTTAGGATAATGTCATCAAGCTATTACCTGATCTTATGTGGTACAAATGTTGCGTGAATTTACAATACTGTAATGTCAGTTCCAGTTTGCACCTAAGCTAGTGTCGTCTAGTTCTTGGGTCCAATATTCAGCTAGAATACCTGGTTCTTTGTTTCCAGAGTGGAGGAAGCTGTATCTTGACAAAGGCACCCAGGCTGGATGCCAGGTGGTCCGTCACAGACTCTATGACTGATTCTCAGATGCAGACAACACCCTATAGGTGCACTTTTTTTTCTTACCAGTTTCAAACAGTAATGTTCCTGGATTTACTTTATACCATGTCTGTTTGCAGTGTGTTGTGTTTATCAGTTTACAGAGATGAGACAAACCATTTAACACTGGCAGGGGTGTTTACAATGATCAGCTTTTATTTAAAATCTTTATCCCAAAAGTGGAAAACATGTTGCTCTAATTTCTTAAAAAGTGTGAGCTGGAGTTAGGCTTCAATTTGTTAGTGTAGTATTTAAATCTGCTGGCCCATCTAACACTCCGCTCCCCCAGACTGACAATGCTGCTGTCCAAAAGTGTCCCCTGTTCTCATTCATCCAGAGTGGGGGGCACTTTAATACAGGAGGGGTGTTACTGGCCAGATCACCCGGTGAAAATAGAAGGCAAATATCCTAAAAAGAAAACAAATGCAGTCACTAATATACTACACTTGGTAAGCTGCAAAATATTACATTTTTGGTTTTGGTGTTAATACTGCTGTAAGCTATTTTCTTGTAACTGAAGTTGCCTCTTTCTTTTGCTGCTCATATTTTTTTTCCTGGTTATTTTCCTTAGATCATGATTTGGGACATCATATTTTGGGATTTTTATTTCATATTGATCATGGCTGATATCTTACTTTTTCTTCTCTCAATTACAAAGGATTGACTGCACCTGAAAAACAGCGACAAATACTCTATCATTTCCACAAAGCCAAAAGGAAAATGTTATTTTTACATTTTTTTTACTGATAGTTTACCTAAAATCAAGAGTAAGTATTTACTCCCTTGGTTCTATAGCACCAAACCATTAACTAAATCAAAGGGAATTTCTGTGGCCTTTCATAATTCTTTTAATCTAGAAGCTATTGATTCATTCAAACATAAGTCAGGTTGTTATGTCTTTTATAAGCTTAAAATTGATAACCTCATGTTTTACTGTGACTAAGCATATTTTCCCAATCAGGGCCAAGCGCATTTCTTCTGCATGGCCTGATTCTAGGGGTGACTTCAGTCTAGCTCTGGCTCAAGTAATGGATACATCTTCTGGTAAGTCCAATCTATCTCTTGCTTCCTTGCACAAAATAAAACACATTTTTCATAAATTAAAGTGATTGTAAACACTCATTTTTTTTTTTTTTTTTTAATAACAAACATGTTATACTTACCTCCTCTGTGCAGTTGGATTTTCACAGAGCAGCCAGGATCCTCCTCTTTTCGGGTCCCTCTTCTGCTCTCCTGGCCCCTCCCTCTGGTGAGTGCCCCCTCAGCCAGCAGCTCTCCAAGGAGGCATCCGAGCCGAGTCAGAGCTCCATGTATCCATTCACACATGGAGCTCCGACCCGGCCCCACACCTTCTCTCCCCAGATTGGCTGACTGATTTTGATTGACAGCCGCGGGAGCCAATGGCACCGCTGCTGTGTCTCAGGCAATCACAAGGAGTGTCTGGGACAGCTAAGACTTTGGTGAACATCGCTACAGAGAGATGGGGCTTAGGTAAGTAATTAGGGGGGGGGGCTGGGGAAGCTGCCACACACAGAAGGTTTTTTTTTCCATCTTAATGCATAAAATGCATTAAGAGAAAAAACTTTCTGCCTTTACAACTCCTTTAAAACTAGTAGATTTTTGGTGTATTGTATACCTTTCTGAGTGAGACTATAGCTACTATTCCTATTCGCACAAACTTTATAGCAGGATGCACCATCTTATGCTGTCTCAGACACTTCTTGATTTGGCACCTATACCTCTATTGGTCATAAGTTATGGTCTGACCATGCACCTTGCACTTGTCTTTAGGCCAACCTCCATGTTCTCAAAGGAATTTTCCTATCCATTTTAATGACAATTTACTGTCTGACCCTCTTTGCTCTCGTGCCATCACAAAGGCAATCCAAGACTGTAATTATACACATGCCTCTGACACCACTAACCCTCTAATTAAATAGGAAACTCTGATATGTGTCCTCAGAGGTGTATTCATACAACATGGCTTGAGAGTCAAGAGGAAAAGAACAATTGAAATCCACAGGGTCCTTTTTAAAATCTTGCTCCTTGAAGCTATTCATTTAAAGGACCAATTTAATTGAACTCTCTAATGCCTGGAGAGATCTTTTGAAACAATTTTTTAACGCTCTTTTGCAGCGTGCAACAAAATGAGAAAAATGCACTATGCCTTAGTCAATAAAATTGGGAAACTCTTTCATATAATTCTTCATCTTAGACCCCCAAGAACCCTGTAAGGTACCTTTAAAAGTTTAAGTCCAGAGTAGGACTTTGGCTGGGGTTTGTGACGTTAGCATGATCAGCCACCCCGGGTCAGTAACAAATCTTGACAGCAAGGTACAAAGTCAGAATCCAGAAGCGTGATCAGAGGCAAGCAGGGTCATACACAGATTAATGTAGAATCATCAGGCAAAGAGAGTAATCCAGGAAACAGGCAGAGGTCAAAGTCCAGAAGTTCAGCAGTATGTCACACACTAGAGTTGAGCAAACACCTGGATGTTCGGGTTCGGCAGGTTTGGCCGAACTTAGCGGAAACGCTCGGGTTCGGTACCAAACGTTATCCGAACTTTACCCCGGACCCCAAACCCCATTGAAGTCAATTGGGAACTAAACTTTTCGGCACAAAAATTACTGTAAAAAAAGTACTGGAAAGTGCTAGAGGGCTGCAAAAGGAAGAAAAATGGGAGATGTTATTAGATCTGCAATCTGTCCCTCAAAGCAGCAGTAATCTCTACCTAGTCCAGAATCAGATCGTTCTGTAATCAGATCGTTCTGTAATGCAGGATGAGAGATCGTTCTGTAATCAGATCGTTCTGTAATGCAGGATGAGAGATCGTTCTGTAATGCAGGATGAGAGATCATTCTGTAATCAGATCTTTCTGTAATGCAGGATGAGAGATCGTTCTGTAATCAGATTGTTCTGTAATGCAGGATGAGAGATCGTTCTGTAATCAGATCGTTCTGTAATGCAGGATGAGATGTTATAGATCTACAATCTGTCCCTCAAAGCAGTAGTAGTAATCTCTACCTAGTTATTATCACTGCAATCTGTCCCTCACAGCAGTAGTAGTAATCTGTATCTAGTTATTAGATCTGCAATCTGTCCCTCACAATCTGTCCCTCACAGCGCCAGCAGCATCCTCTCCCTACACTAACCTGAGAGCATGTGACATGCAGCACTGTGACTCCAGCCTCACATAGAGGCTGGGTCACATGATGCACTGGCCAATCATAGCCATGCCATTAGTAGGCATGGCTGTGATGGCTTCTAGGGAAAACCAGTGAAACGCTTGTTGATTGGCTGCCCTGCAGCTATTCAACATGCGTGATAAAATACCAGAACCCAGAACCCAAACCAGAACGTTTTTTTCAAATGTTCGGGTTCGGTACACGGACACCAGAAAGTTTGGTACGGACCTGAACTTTACAGTTCGGGTTCGCTCAACTCTATCACACACCCAGGAAAACAAATCCAACAAATGGGCACAGGCCACAGGAAGTCCTGTAATTTAAGCTGATCTGATTGTGGATTGATTGCAGCTAGAAGACAGGTAGGGCTAGAGAGTATAGGAGCAGAGGCACTATGCAAGGTGTATACTGCATGCAGTGGCGGCTGGTGAAGTTTTAAGATGGTGGGGCGCCAGACCCTGCCCTTCCTTTTTGCCC
>BLSH010509820.1:61964-74619 GCA_018402905.1 Glandirana rugosa
CCATGGAGATCGTGACAACGTAGAGGTTTTATGCAGTCTATGTCTTCCTTTTTATGTCCGTCCCTGTCCCAGGGACATAGTAGACTACTCCTGAAATATCAAGAAAAGTACACGCATTGATCTTTAGTTACTAAAACCCCCGCACCGATCGACACCTGGTTCTACCTACGAATCAGGGAGTCGAGGTAGGTCGGACCCTTGTTCGTGTCGTAATTGCTGACAAAATTGTCGGTTTATATGTAAGGGAGACGCGGTCTGTTGCGTTCTGTAGTATTCGGGGTGTCCCCTGAATAGTCTTCCGTTTTAACCTTCTGTTTTAGAATCAGTCTCGCCCCGACCTGCTGCCTGTACTCAGGATGGAGACCGATGAAGCTGGGTATCCGGGTGCGCTCAGGCCTTCTTTGACTGCAGCCTCCCGTCCAGCCCCGCTCTGACTAAGATTTTGTCTTCCAATTTTGCCTTCTGATAAGTCCCCTGTGGGGCTTATGATGTCTTGCGTTGTCTGGCGCAGAGGGAATGTATATTTGGCTGTTAAAACAGTCGTTAATGCTGTGCTTGTTCCCAGGCTGGATGGAGCTGAGGGACTAAGCATCCATCTTGGTCCACAGCTAGCCACGCCCCCAAAATCATTGATTTCTAGTTACGCACATGAAAAGAACTATAAAGTCCTCATCAGATGATACAGGGACCCTGTCCCTGCCTGTATTTTTCCTTCTGTATCTGACGTATTTTGGAGATGCAACAGTGCTAGAGGTACCTATGTCCACATACCGTGAATGCAGTAAGATCCTTCCCTTCTGCCATTTGATTTTCAATATCTACAATGAACTCTATGGTGAATCTATATCTCCATCACCTAAAATCACTCTATTATCTCTTCTTCCCGGTCCTGTAGCCTGCCAAAAAAAAAAACTTTTGAGACATTTTCTGTCTACTGGTGGGCAATTGACCCCTTTCTTTTGGAAAACAGCACTAACACCCCCTTTTGACAAAATGGGTTAACCTAGTGAACAAATGGAGAATTTTCTGGCTTTCGATATGGATACTAATTCTAAAATTTTCAAATGTACAAAATGTTTTTTTTTCTGCATCAGATGCATTGAAAATGCATTGACTTTAACCAGTTGCCGACCACCCGCCATGGCTTGACAACGGCAACTTGGCTCGTTATTGCAAATCGCTGTCACCTGACGGCGGCTGCAAGATTGTGCACATGGGAGCACGCGCCGCTGGGGGCCTGGGGGGGGGGCTCAGGGAGTGGGTAGGGTGGACTCGAGGTCAGAGGCCTGCGATTACCCACCGTGGAGTGACAAAACGGGGGTCTGTGTATGTAAACACAGATCTCCGTTCTGACAGAGGGGGAAGGGATGTGATCACAGGCTCCCTGTGTATGGGAGCCATGATCACTCCCCTCCCCCAGCCAGTCCAACCCCCATACAGTTAGAACACACTGATGGAACACAGTTAACCCCTTAGAGCGCTCCCTGCAGGTTAACCCCTTCACTGCCAGTGACATTTACACAATAATCAAAGCATGTTCATAGCACTGATCGCTGTATCAATGCCAATGGTCCCAAAACAGTGTCAAAATGGTCCGACATGCCCACTGCAATATCGCAGTCCCGATAAAAATCGTCGATCACTGCTATTACTAGTAAAAAATTAAAAAATAAATAAAAACCCCATAAATGAATTTTCATCATTCGTAAGCGCGGCGACTTTTGCGCAAACTAATCAATAAAACCGATTATTTTTTTTTTTTACCAAAAATATGAGGAAGAATATAAATCGGCCAAAATCGATAAAAAAATTGTTTTTTTATATATTTTTTTGGTTATGTATGATAGCAAGAAGTAAGAAATGTTTTTTTTTTTTTGCAAAATTTATAGCGGTGATCAGAAATGACGGAGAGGTGATCAAATACGCATCACTAACAGACATATCTGCCTGGATGTCACGTCACTTTCTCAAACTCAACTTGTCCAAAACCAAACTTATAATATTTCCTCCCCCACGTGCCCCTTACCCTGACTTCTCTGTCAAGAGCAATGGCACAACCATCCACCCACCCCCGCATGTCAGGGTGCTTGGTCTTATCCTGGACTCTGAACACTCCTTTTGGCCCCACATCCAATCACTTTCTAAGGCTTGCCGCCTCAACCTCCGCAACATCTCTAAAATATGTCCCTTCCTAACCAATGAAACCACAAAGCTCCTGATTCACTCCCTGTTTATCTCTCACCTCGACTACTGCAACTCCCTCCTCACTGGCCTACCTTTAAATAGACTATCCCCCTTCAGTCCATCATGTATGCCGCTGCCAGACTCATCCACCTTACAAACCGCTCAGCGTCTGCCACCCCTCTCTGCATACCCCTCCATTGGCTGCCACTCGCCCAACAAATTAAATTCAAAATACTAACAATAAGTTACAAAGCCATCCACAACTCTGCTCCCAGCTATATCACCAGACTAGTCTCAAAATACCAACCTAATCGTCCTCTTCGCTCCACCCAAGACCTCCTGCTCTCCAGCTTCCTCATCACCCCCTTTCATGTTCACCTCCAAGACTTCTCCTGAGCCTCTCCCATCCTCTGGAATTCCTTACCCCAATCTGTCAGGCTGTCCCCAAATCTATCAACTTTCAGGCGATCCCTGAAAACTTTTCTCTTCAGGGAAGCCTATCCGGCCTCCACCTAACAACTGCACTTTTATTTTCTTCATCAGCTCATCCCCCACAGTTATTGTCCTTTTGTATCACTTGACCCTCCCTCCTAGATTGTAAGCTCTAATGAGCAGGGCCCTCTGATTCCTCCTGTATTGAATTGTATTGTAATTGTACTGTCTGCCCTAATATTGTAAAGCGGTGCGCAATCTGTCGGCGCTATATACATTCTGTATAATAATAATAATAATAAAAAAATACCACCAAAAGAAAGCTCAGCTCTATTTGTGGGGAAAAAAAGGACACAAATTTTGTTTGGGTACAACGTTGCACAACTGCGCAATTGTCAGTTACAGCGACGTAGTGCCGAATCGCAAAAAGTGCTCTGGTCCTAAAGTGGGAAATCCTTTCGGGGCTAAAGTGGTTAAATGACTGCTTTATTTCACCAGCTGTACAATTGAACATTGGCTATAGCAGCCAGATATTCGACTATTGTTAATCACTTTACTGCACATGCTGATTTATTTTTTTTTTGCCATGGTTTTCACATTAGATTACTAGACCAAGACCTTTCTATTGCAATATTTCCCTCTGCTTCTATTTCTCTACACTTACCTTTTTATCTAGGTATTCTTCTATATTTTTCCTCCCTTTTCCTTTTCCTCTTCTTTCTTCTTTCTCTGGTGCTGCTTTCATCACCTTGTTTCCCCTTGTTAGGGGTCATTATTAGAGTTGAGCGAACCCGAACTGTAAAGCTCGGGTTCGTACCTGACTTTGGGGTGTCCGTGTCCCGAACCCGAACCCAGACATTTGAGAAAAAGTCCAGGTTCGGGTTCGGGGTTTGGGTATTTTTCACGCTTTTTGAATAGCTACGGGGCAGCCAATCAACAAGCATTTCACTTGTTTGCCCTACTAATGGCATGGCTGTGATTGGCCAGTGCAGCATGTGACCCAGACTATATATGAGCTGGAGTCAAGTAGCGCTGCATGTCACTTACATTAACGTTCTAAAATCATCTCATACTTAGTATAGGGAGAGGTTCCTGGTGCTGCTGTGAGGGATAGATTAGCGTTCTAAAATCATCTCATACTGCTATAGGGAGAGGTTCCTGGTGCTGCTGTGAGGGATAGATTAGTGTTCTAAAATAATCTCATACTGCAATAGGGAGAGGTTCCTGCTGCTGCTGTGAGGGATAGATTAGTGTTCTAAAATCATCTCATACTGCTATAGGGAGAGGTTTCTGCTGCTGCTGTGAGGGACATATTAGTGTTCTAAAATCATCTCATACTGGTATAGGGAGAGGTTCCTGCTGCTGGTGTGAGGGACAGATTAGTGTTCTAAAATCATCTCATACTGGTATAGGGAGAGGTTCCTGCTGCTGCTGTGAGGGATAGATTAGTGATCTAAAATCATCTCATACTGCTATAGGGAGAGGTTTCTGTTGCTGCTATGAGGGATAGATTAGTGTTCTAAAATCTAAATTTTTTTTATTATAGTAATAAATAGTGCTACATAGTACATTTGCACCTTGCTGTGCATTTCTTGCACACAAAAAAAAGTGCGTCTACATTGTTGTTTTTAAAAAAAAAAAAATAATCTATTATTCTTTTTTTTTTTATTATTAATAAATGGTGCTACACAGTACATTTGCACCTTGCTGTGCATTTCTTGCATAAAAATAAAAAGTGCATCTACATTGTTTTTTTTTTAAAAAAAAGATTAATAATTTATTATTCTTTTTTTTATTATTATTAATAAATAGTGCTGCACAGTACATTTGCACCTTGCTGTGCATTTCTTGCACAAAATTAAAAAGTGCGTCGACATTGCTGGTTTAAAAAATAATCAAAATTTGTGCTAAATAGTACATTTGCGTCCAGAATAAGAAGAGCATCAAATAATGGACGTGGTCGTGGTGCTGCTGGTGCTGGTGCTGGTGGTATTGGTAAAGCTCGTGTTGCAAGGAGAGGACGTGGTCGATCTGTGCCAGCTACATGAACAAGTGAAACACCTTCCTCAGGTGCGAGTAGCCGACAGAACCTTCAACGTTATATGGTAGGCCTGAATGCCGCTCAACGAATGGTGAGGCTAGAACAAGTACAGGCGATAGTAGATTGGGTGGCTGACAATGCCTCCCGTTCCTTCACATTGTCTCCCACACGGTCCCTTGCTGAAAGCTCAGAGTTGGCACCTGAACCCCATGGCCATCTGTCTTTCACCTTAGCCCCTTGCAAATCAGCCAAGCAGTCTGAGCCCCAAGTCATGCAGCAGTCTCTTATGCTTTTTGATGACTCTGCTGGTGTGCATTCCATGGGCCATCCGCATAGCCCTGCCACAGAAGTGGAAGACATTGAGTGCACCGATGCCCAACCACTTCTGTTGCAGGATGAGGACATAGAAACACCACCGCAGCACGTCTCTGATGATGACGAAACACAGGTGCCAACTGCTGCGACTTTCCACAGTGTGCAGACTAACAAGGAGGGCAGTGGTGAAGGGTGGGTGGAAGACGATGTGGAGGATGATGAGGTCCTAGACCCCACATGGAATGAAGGTCATGCGAGTAACTTGTGCAGTTTGGAGGAAGAGGTGGTGGTTGCACAGAGGCACCAGCACAGCAAAAGAGGAAGCAGGTTGCAAAACCAGAGCAACTGTCCCCTAGACAGTATGCCTGCTACTACCCACTGCACCCAGGGACCTAGCACACCAAAGGCAGCTCAAAGGCATTCCCTGGCATGGCAGTTCTTCAGACAATGTGCTGACGACAAGACGCGAGTGGTTTGCACGCTGTGCAATGAGAGCCTGAAGCGAGGCATAAATGTTCTAAACCTAAGCACAACCTGCATGACCAGGCATCTAAATTCAATGCACGAGCTACAGTGGAATAAGTACCTCAAAATCCAAGAAAGGTCTCGGGCTCCTCCTTCTTCCTCTTCTGCTGCTGCCTCGGCCTCTTCCTCCACCTCTGCAGTGCCAGTGTCACCTGCCACCCAGCAAACAGACGATGTGACAGCAATGCCACCATGTCCGCCACCATCCCCAAGCATTTCCACACGGTCCCATGGAAGCTTTAAGCTCTCCATCTGCCAAACACTGGAGGGAAAGAGGAATTACCCCCCTACCCACCCGCGATCCCTGGCCCTGAATGCCAGCATTTCAAAATTCTTTTGAAATGCTGTCATTCCGTCTGGTGGACACGGACAGTTTTATAAACCTGATGGTGGTGGCTGTCCCACAGTACGTGGTTCCCTGCCGCCACTACTTTTCCAGGCGAGCCATCCCTTCCCTGCACAAACAAGTGAGGGATAAGATCAAGTGTGCATTGCGCAACAGCATCTGTGGCAAGGTCCACATAACCACTGATACGTGGAACAGTAAGCATGGGCAGGGACGCTATATCTCGCTAACTGCACACTGGGCAAATATAGTGGCTGGTAGCCTGAGGCAGATAGCAGTTTGGCGCATGTCCTTCTGCCACCGAGGATTGCAGGACATTTCTCTTTGCCTCCTACTCCACTTCCGCCTCCTCTACCATCTCCTCATCCGGTCAGTGTAACACCTTCACCACCAACTTCAGCACATCCAGGGGGAAACGACAGCAGGCCTATTTCAAAACTGATATGTTTGGGGGATAAACCCCACACTGCGCAGGAGCTGTGGATGGGCATTGAACAACAGACCAATGAGTGGTTGTTGCCACTGAGCCTCAAGCCCGGCCTGGTGGTGTGCGATAATGGGCGAAATCTCATAGCAGCTCTGGGCCTAGCCGGTTTGACGCACATCCCTTGCCTGGCGCATGTGCTGAATTTGGTGGTGCAGAAATTTCTAAAAAACTACCCGGATATGTCAGAGCTGCTGCATAAAGTGCGGGCCGTCTGTGCGCGCTTTCGACGTTCTCACCCTGCTGCTGCTCGCTTGTCTGCGCTGCAGCGGAACTTCAGCCTTCCAGCTCACCGCCTCCTATGCGACGTGCCCACAAGGTGGAACTCCACCTTGCACATGCTGGAGAGACTGTGCGAGCAGCAGCAGGCAATAATGGAGTTTCAGCTGCAGCACGCACGGGTCAGTCGCTATTCGGAACAGCACCACTTCACCACTAATGAGTGGGCCTCCATGCTAGACCCGTGTACCATATTGCGGTGTTTCGTGTACTCCACCAACATGGCCAGTGCTGATGACGCTGTTCTCAGCGTTACTATCCCACTTCTATGTCTCCTTGAAAAAACACTTCGGGCGATGATGGAAGAGGATGTGGCACAGGAGGAGGAGGAAGAGGGGTCATTTCCATGGTTATCAGGCCAGTCATTCACAAGTGGCTCGGAGGGTGGGTTCCTGCACCAGCATAGGCCATGTAAAAAATTTTCAAGCCAGGGCACAGTTCATGAGGATGATGAAAACAAGGATGATGATGATGATGATGAGGAGGAGGAGGAGGAGGAACCATGTTCACAGCACGGTGGCACCCAACGCAGCTCATGGACATCACTGGAGCGTGGCTGGGGGGATACGGAGAACGCAGATAATACACCTCCCACAGAGGACAGCTTGTCTTTGCCTCTGGGCAGCCTGGCACACATGAGCGACTACATGCTGCAGTGCCTGCTCAATGACTGCCGAGTTGCCCACATTGTAACTTGTGCTGATTACTTGGTGGCCACCCTGCTGGATCCCAGTTACAAGGACAATATGGCGTTCTTAATTCCCTCACTGGAGCGTGATCGGAAGATGCGTGACTACAAGCGCACGCTGGTAGACGCGCTGCTGAGGGCATTCCCAAATGACACCGGGGGCTCAGTGGAAGCACAAGGCAAAGGCAGAGGAGGAGGAAGAGGTCGCCAAAGCAGCTGTGCCACCGCCCGCACCTCAGAAGGCAGGGTTAGCATGGCCGAAATGTGGAAAAGCTTTGTCAGCAGCCCGCCACAACAAACAGCACCACCAGCTGATATTCAACATCTCAGCAGGAGGCAGCATTTCAGCAACATGGTGGAACAGTATGTGTGCACACGCCTACACATACTGACTGATGGGTCTGCCCCATTCAACTTCTGGGTCTCCAAATTGGGCACATGACCTGAGCTTGCCCTTTATGCCTTGGAGTTGCTTGCCTGTCCTGCAGCCAGTGTATTGTCTGAACGTGTGTTTAGCACAGCAGGGGGCGTTATCACAGACAAGCGTAGCCGCCTGTCCACAGCCAACGTGGACAAGCTAACATTTATTAAAATGAACCAGGCATGGATCCCACAAGACTTGTCTGTGCCTTGTGCAGAATAGACATTTAGACCGGCCCTCAAACAGCCATTGGTATACTTTTTTTTTTTACTATGCCTCAATATTCTGGGGGCTACCCCAATTAGAAAAAAAAGCAAACAAACAAAAAACAGTGATGGCTACCTCCTCCTCCTCCACCGCCACTTCCACCTACACCGCCACGGTCATGGCTTACTCGACCTCCTACTCCACATCCACCTCCTCCTCCTTTTTTTTTTTTTTATGTGATTTTAAGTTATTTCCCTATGCACATTTGTCGGCAGGACACTTTTCATACTCTTACCCCCATTTTGCTTCCTTTTGCAGCCCTCTAGCCCTTTCCAGGACTTTTTTACAGCCATTTTTGTGCCCAAAAGTTCAGGTCACCATTGACTTCAATGGGGTTTGGGGTCAAGTTCGGTGCCGAACCCGAACTTTTTTGCGAAGTTTGGCCGAATCCGCCGAACCCGAACATCCAGGTGTTCGCTCAACTCTAGTCATTATTGATAGTTCTCAGCTTTGATGCCCTCGAAATCTTATTAATGTGACATGGAATTGCAGACTCTGTTTATTTACTATATATACCTTTGTTCCTTTTTGTTTTGGTTTACATTGCGTTGACCTTTGCCATCTTTTTTTGCTCCTTTTGATTTGAAAAATAATGATAAAATATATTTAACAATAATTCAGACTCTTTCAGACCAAATATCACTCCCATTGTGACCAGTGGGTGTCAGCCTCAGTTTTGCAGTGTGGTATACAGTACATGCACATTAATTAATATCAATCATCCCTATGCTTTTTTGGGGAAGTTAATTACAAAATATGCAAAATCCGCAGCTTCCCTATACCTTAAAGTAGAACTATGGCCTTCCGGTAAAAAATGCAGACATCAATAATAACCTGACTGGCATTCTTTTCCCTCCCCACTCTATCCAAAACCAGAAAAAATCCTTTATTTATACAGCTGCATAACTTTTTACTGATTTTCTTTGTTGTGGTACTGTTAGGAGCATGTAAACACCCCTGTTCTTTGACAGCTGCTGGTCTCAATCTAGCATCCTGGTTTTGGCTATGATGCATCCCTGTCTGTCTATCCACCTGCAATGTGGTGGATGTGGTAGTCTTTGGGTGGAGACCAAACCTGTTTTAAGCCAGCCAAGCCTGCAGTCTCCTGCTTGTGATAGCATGTGTAATACGTGCTCAAGCTCTCTGCTGTCTGTCCTGCTCTGCTGTTTGGATTTCTGTTTATGATTTCGGATTAGATATCGACTATTCTCTGAACTCTGACTGCCTTTTGACTACAAATTGGACCCTGACAACGCTAAACCTTGCCTGCCTTGTACCTGGACTGTCATTGTACGTACCTGTTCGCTTTTCTCAGTTCGCGCCTACCCCGGCGTGGTGGTCAGGCACTGGTGTCTGACCACCTCTGTTAGGGGTAAGCGTGACAGCTACCTGCTGATTTTTCTTTTTAAAGCAATGCAACATTTGAATATCATCACCAATAATAACTTAGAAGATAAAGAAGAAATAACTTAGACAAAGGCAATCATTCTTATTAAAAGAAAAGAAAAAAATGATCATGTACTACAGATTAAAAAATTTAATTTACACATAAAATTATATTGAAAAAAATGTAGTTTGAGTGGCTAAAATCAAGGGATGATCTTGTGAAGTCATACTAGTGTTTGTTTGGTAATAATGGTGGATTTCTAGGGATATTTTGCACTATAATACATTTATTTTTCTTGATGATGATATCTTACTTGTGCTTTTTATAAAAATTCACAAAGCATGCCAGCCAGACCACACACACAACAACAGCAACTGTTTTTTCTACGACCAGCCCGATCAGGTTGTGATGTTCCTTATCTGCAGAGGTGATGAAATGGTAAAACATTTTAAAATGTAATGCTGGGCTCAATAAGAAAAACTGCTAAGGGAAAATAGGAAAGATTAAATTAAGTCTACTCAAACTGTTACTAAACCCAGGAGTCTGCATTCACTATATTTGGTCTCCCACAATGCACAGAACATGGAAATGCCATTTCTTCACTGCACATGTGCCGGATGACGTGGGCACATCACAGTACACTGTATATCTCCTAAACCATGCAGGTTTAGGAAATATGCAGGGAACCTACAGGTAAGCCTTATTATAGGCTTACCTGTAGGTTAAAGTGGTTGTCATGAGTTGACAACCACTTTAAGTGCCCAGTAAGCAAGGTTAAATACCACAGGGGACCCAGTGCACATAGCACTTGTCCCAATTTAAATGTAAGCTGTGGTTCCTGAACAGCATTGCTCCACCCTTCCGATACCATCTGACAACACTGGATGCTGAAAACAGAAGTTTTGAGTGACAGCTCCAAGAAGAAGGAGCATGGTGGATAGTGTACACAGAGCCTGCACAGCCTCCGCTCCCCCCCGCATGCTGTCAGTTCGCCTTCTAATTGTGCTGTCCTGCCTGTGCCTCCTCTGCATCTTGTACATGTACAAATAACACTAGATTGACTTAGCCCAGACCCTCCTGCTATTTTGGAAGAGATAGATTAGCAAGCTGTCGACTTGTTTTCTTATGAAATTCACAGTTGCTGTACATGACAAGATACCCGCTTGGGAAGAACCACACATGCAGAGCCTTCAGCAGTGTATTACATTGGTTGTAAAGGCAGAAGGTTTTTATCTTAATGCATATGCATTAAGATAAAAAGCCTTCTGTGTGCAGCAGCTCCCTTCAGCCCCCCCTAATATTTACCTGAGCCCCATCTCGATCCAGCAAAGTTGCATGAGAGACTCGGCTCTCCTTCCTCATTGGCTGAGACAGCAGTGAAGCACAATTGGCTCCCGCTGCTGTCAATCAAATCCAGTGAGCCAACGAGGAGAGAGAGGGGGGGTCAGGTTGTGGCTCGGTGTCTGAATAGAAACAGGAAGCTGCGGCTCAGCTCGGGTCCAGGGTGCCCCCATAGCATGTTGCTTGCTGTGGGGGCACTCAAAAGGAGGGAGGGGCCAGGAGCATCAGCGGGGGACCCCAGAAGAGGCGGATAGGAGCTGCTCTGTGCAAAACCACTACACAGAGCAGGTGTATAGCATGCTTGTTATTTTTAAACTGTATGGTGATTGCTAAGAGTTATAGCAATCACAATAAGGTAACATTATGACACACTGGACAACGTAGCAGTTTCAGTACAGCTTCTGTAGTGTGATCTCATGGTAAGGTTACTGGAGGACGGCTACTGCTGGAGAGGTGATAGTACCTTTTATAACCATAGCTGAACTTGCTCACTGTGAGCGATACTAAGACTGCTCTTAGTGTTCTCTGAATTACTTCTGCTCACCAGGAACCTTTCTCTGTGCTAAGCACTGTCCCTAACCAGCGGGTTCCTTTCCCTAACCTGCCGCTCCCTCAAACAATCCCCAAATTACATGGGATCCCTTATTTCAAGGCTCCCTCATTAAGATGGTTGTGTGAACTCTTGCGGGAATGTGACATCAAATCATGCGACTACCTTCCCTGAGAGGACTAACGGAGTTCATAAGGGGGCAATTAGACTTCTTTTCCCTTATAGCATTGGCACAGTGCCTCCTACAGGTGAGAAGAATGCCTGTACCTGTCTACACCCATATTTACCCAATGTCATCATTTCTATATTTTTACATTTCAGTACTATACAAATTACTTACTCAGATGTACTATGAGTGGTTCTATCAAGCTGCTGTGCTCTACTCGGCAGTAAATACTTTGTTGTTCTAGGAAATTCACAGTTATCAACACTGTTATCTGGTAAGTCCCATCTCCATTGGGTAGAGTCACAGTTGATATGGCATCCTCCATTGTGTCCTTCTTCCACAAACTTACATTTACAGACAACCTCTGTGCCAGAGTTAAAAGGTTTCTTGGTCATGTAGACCTGTGGTTGGACTGAGATATATGGAGGAAAGTCAATGAAAGAACAACACTGGTAAAGGCACACACAGTATGTGATCTGAGAATAGCCATAACCATCTAACATAAAGCAGGAAGGACATGCACAGCCAATAAATAGGGACACATATTTAGTATATATTATTTAATTCAATATTAAATATTCCTCACGTACATGTAAAAATCTGAATTTTTGCAAGAAAATTACTTAGAACCTCCAAACATTATATATTTTCTGAAAGCAGAGGTCCTGAAGATTAAAATGGTGACTGTTGCATTTTCTTTTTATCAAACACGATATTTGTGCAACAGTATATCAAAAACAAATTTTCAGGAAAAAATACACTTTAAAGAATTTTAGCGCACACAAACACAATATATTACCTATTTTTTGGTAAAATATTAAAGATGAAGTTATACCATGTAAATAAATACCTAACATGCCACACTTTAAAATTGTGCACACCTTTGGAATGGCAACAAGATACGTCAAAGTATCCATAGGCGATGTTATACAAGCATTTATAGGTTACCCGTCTAGAGTTAAACAGGAGTTCTGGTGCTAAAATTATTGTCGTCACTCTGACATTTGTGGCAATACCTCACATGTGGTGCAATCACAGTTTACATGAGAGACTTATGTGCAGATTCACAATTGCACAGGGGGGTGGGGGCACTTTGATTTTTTTAAAATAACGTATTTATTTATTTTAATTAAATGTATTTTTTTAAACGTTTTTTATTTTTAATTCAACTGTAGTGTTATTATTTATGAACAACATCCCTTGTGATAGCATGGGCAGTGAAAAGTACT
>BLSH010509820.1:84683-104007 GCA_018402905.1 Glandirana rugosa
TTGCAATAGGGCCTGGGGCTTGGGGTAACTTCAGTTACCCCTGGGCTTGAAAATCCGTGTTTTTACCGACATTGTTTCAGGACCGTTCACGATCTCCCGACGTTTTCCTTCATTTTACCCCCATTCTCATCCCGTTCACGGGATGTTTTTTTACCCCTATCCCTTTTATTTAATTTTAGTTTATTTGATCCTCTACTAAAAACTTGTTATTACACAGTGAATATCGACGTCGATCTTGGAGAGGGAAATCTTTATCCTCTACTAAAAACTTGTTATTAGACAGGGAGATTCGTCTTCGGAGATGTATCACGTCATTTGTTACAGCCATTTTTGTGCCTAAAAGTTCGGGTCCCCATTGACTTCAATGGGGTTCGGGGTCCGGGATAACGTTC
The DNA here is from genome assembly GCA_018402905.1 of Glandirana rugosa. Taxonomy (NCBI): domain Eukaryota; kingdom Metazoa; phylum Chordata; class Amphibia; order Anura; family Ranidae; genus Glandirana; species Glandirana rugosa. The sequence goes on from BLSH010509820.1 coordinate 85,076, forward strand.
AGGCAACGTTCGGTGCCGAACCCGGACTTTTTTTCAAAGTTCGTTCGGACCCTCCGAACCCGAAAGTCCAGGTGTTCGCTCAACTCTATTCAGAATTGAAAACTCCGAAAACAACCTCTGACATTAACATGTTACATTTGATATGAGATTTTAGTTATTAGGTTTAGAACTAATTTAAACTATCAAAGGGAGCATGTATTGCATTTGTGTGTATTTCCAATATTTTAATGGTCACAGGTAAAAAAATACAGTTCTGCAAAAAGCTGTATTTTTAAAAAAATAATAGAACTATTATTTGAACTTTATTTTATGTGAAAAATACAAGGTATTTACATTGATAATTGTATTCATTCTTAAATGTTAATTTCTTTTTTTTTCTCTCTGGACCCTTCCTATTCTACCCCTTCTCTCCCTTCTCTGGTGACAGTTAACATGCACCTTTTCAGAGGTAGATTGTTGTAAATGATGGTAATTATATTTCCTGACGATTTGTAAATCATGTATGTATTTTTGCTTTTAGAAGCCATTTCCTTGTCTGTTTGTACTTATATGATAGGAGTTCCTGAAGAAGCTGAAGGCTTAGCGAAATGTGTCAACCTAATTTTCTTATATTGGCAAGACCACTATGGCTTCCATCCACTCAGTGGTCAATGATTGATAGTGTTGGTGTACAAGCATATGCAAAATATGTTTTTTATAGGACATTTTATTGCATGAAATAAATATTTTTATACATTTTTATTATCATTGATTCATTTTTGTGTTCACTGGGGGGATATTTAAAATGCAACCATGCATGTACAGTATCTCACAAAGTGAATACACCCCTCACATTTTGTAAATATTTTATTATATCTTTTCATGTGACAACACTGAAGAAATTACACGTTGCTACAATGTAAAGTAGTGAGTGTACAGCTTGTATAACAGTGTAAATTTGCTGTCCCCTCAAAATAACTCAACACACAGCTATAAATGTCTAAACCGCTGGCAACAAAAGTGAGTACACCCCTAAGTGAAAGTGTCCTAATTGGCCCCAATTGGCCATCTTCCCTCCCCGGTGTCATGTGACTCATTAGTGCTACAAGGTCTCAGGTGTGAATGGGGAGCAGGTGTGTTAAATTTGGTGTTATCACTCTCACTCTCTCATACTGATCACTGGAAGTTCAAAATGGGACCTCATGGCAAAGAACTCTGAGGATCTGAAAAAAATAATTGTTACTCTACATAAAGATGGCCCAGACAATAAGAAGATTGCCAAGACCCTGAAACTGAGCTGCAGCATGGTGGCCAAGACCATGCAGAGTTTTAACAGGACAGGTTCCACTCAGAACAGGCCTTGTCATGGTCGACCAAAGACAGGGTCAGCCTGTCAGTGTTCAGACCATACGCCGCACACTGAATCAAAGTTGTCTGCATGGCTGTCGTCCCAGAAGGAAGCCTCTTATAAAGATGATGCACAAGAAAGCCTGCAAGCAGTTTACTGAAGACAAGCAGACTAAGGACATGGAATAATGGAATCATGTCACGTGGTCTGATGAGACCAAGATAAACTTATTTGGTTCAGATGGTATCAAGCGTGTATGATGGCAACCAGGTGAGGAGTACAAAGACAAGTGTGTCTTGCCTACAGTCAAGCATGGTGGTGGGAGTGTCATGGTCTGGGGCTGCATGAGTGCTGCTGGCACTGGGGAGATACAGTTCATTGAGGGAACCATGAATGCCAAAATGTACTGAAGCAGAGCATGATCCCCTCCTCTCAGAGACTCAGAGTATTCCAACATGATAATGGCCCCAAACACACCTCCAAGATGACCACTGCCTTGCTAAAGAAGCTGAGGGTAAAGGTGATGGACTGGCCAAGCATGTCTCCAGACCTAAGCCCAATTGAGCATCTGTGGGGCATCCTCAAATGGAAGGTGGAGGAGCGCAAGGTCTCTAACATCCACCAGCACTGTGATGTCGTCATGGAGGAGTGGAAGAGGACTCCAGTGGCAACCTGTGAAACTCTGATGAACTCCATACCCAGGAGGGTTAAGGCAGTGCTGGAAAATAATGGTGGCCACACAAAATATTGACACTTTGGGCCCAATTTAGACATTTTCACTTAGGGGTGTACTCACTTTTGTTGACAGTGGTTTAGACATTAATGGTTGTGTGTTGATTTATTTTGAGGGGACAGCAAATTTACACTGTTATACAAGCTGTACACTCACTACTTTACATTATAGCAAAGTGTCATTTCTTCAGTGTTGTCCCATGAAAAGATAGAATAAAATATTTACAAAAATGTGTACTCACTGTATATACAGTTTGCCTTAAAATAATATCTAGTCTTCTATCCAGCTAGCAGACAGAACATTTCACATTTTCCTATGCCTTATCTAGCTCTGGGATTTTTTGCACATGTTGCACGGGCTCTTCTTGTTGAAAGAAAACCCTGTTGTTTACAGCCACCAATAGCTCAAGCTGAGATTTACACAAACAAGCAAATGATTTAGAACAGCGACACCTAACCTTTTAGAAGGCTCATCATACTGCATATCTACAGTATCTGCTCCCTCTTCAGACCTACAACCACCATGTCTGTAGTTAGTTTTCCAGCACTTAGCTACTTGATTTTAAGATGTTATGTGACCAAATATAATGTGTCCTCCCCTGAAGTGAGACTAGTGCCATTCTAAAACATAATTTACAGCTCCTATACTGATTCCTAAACATTTCAATAAACTTGGTCACGTGCCTAATTCAACAAGGTATATTCAGCTATCCAGCACTCCCTTGCTGGGTAAGCTCTTGTATTAGAGCTTATTTAGGAGGATGATCTGTCTGCCCCCTTCCAGGGTGGAGTTCAGGCAGGGAAATTGTCCACACAGGTTGGATCACTGTCACATGAGGGAGGTCACATGTTCCCCCATAAATGGAAGCTCCATTAGAGCAGTAGAGCGAGGGCTCGGACTGTTCGTGCGAGGGGGGGGGGGATATCAGGGGATATTATCACTTTGTCCATAATTGGCAAATGGCAATATAACTTTACCACTTGACCACAGGAAGGTTTTACCCCCTTCATGAGCAGACCATTTTTTCTATTCAGCACTGTGCACTTTTAACTGGCAATTGCTTGGCCATGCAACACTGCACGCAAATTCATTTTATATCATTTTTTTCATACAAAACATAAAATTTCTTTTGGTGATATTTGATCACCACTGGGCTTTTCTTTTTTTTTTATATAAATAAAATAAAAAAAAATGAAAAAAAAAAACAATCATTTCTAATCTCTGCTATAAAACATATCCAATAAAATCAAACTTCTTCATAAATTTAGGCCAAAGCGTATTATGCTACATGTCTTTGTTAAAAAAAAAACTCCCAATAAGTGTATATTAATTGGTTTGTGTGTATTGTATAATGCCTACATACGATGGTGTATATATACTGGAATATACAGCACATACAACTCAACAAAACAACTTTTTTGTATTTTTATTTATTTTTTTATTTACCTATTTAACTTAACTATTTTGTAGCCTTGGATTTTTAGGGTCTCTCACAATATGATAAACAGTTTCTTGACTAACTTCTTCAGAGACCCTTCTTGTGCAGTATTGTGTGCCATGCTGTACCCTAGGCTGTGCCATGCTGTATCCTAAACTAATATTTCACTAGTGTGTTGTAACAACAGAAGCAGTCCTTGAGGCAGAGGTCAGGACAGGAGGGACAAAAAAAGGGTGTAACGCCTTTTTCCATATTTACCACAGACACAGCATGATTTTTGGGGTAACTTTTGTGGTGTGGTAGGTTGGAGGACATCTGGAAAACACCTCTCATGCAGCCGGCTAACTGCATCTGGATTTGAGTGCCTTCTGGATACAAAAATGCTGAGATGATCACTTCCAGTAGCTTTGTAAATAACAAAAGCATTATATATATATATATATATATATATATATATATATATATATAACAATAGAAATAAATGTATAGACACTTTTTTGTGCCAGTGTCTAACACTATATAAGGCTTCATCATTTGCTTGTCTACACCTCCCATATTTAGATTATAGTCATGGACACAGATAGACTTTTCAATGACACCAGATGCCATGTGAATTTGGACCGTCGTGTCTGAGCGAATAGAAAACAGGATGGATACATCAGGATTGTTCTTCCATTTCACTGTTAATAGTTCTTCTTTGCACAAGAAGGCTTTCTCCCCTTTTTAAGTGTGTTGTTAGTGAACAGTTGGAGGAAGCCCCTGCGATTGGGATGCATGGTGCCACAGCAGCAACTTTTTTGAAGAAGCAAATGTCTAAAAAGTAGTACGCTTGCCTAAAAGTTGTCCACGTACAAATGGTTCTCCATTTTGAACAAAAGGTCCCACACTATCTTACTCACCATGTAGTTTGGACCTTCAGGGAGCTCCACTTGACTGTCTTTTCCCTCTTAAATTTTAAATTAGTATGTATAGCCTGTGTGCCTCTCATAGCTTATACATTTTGAGCCCATATCTGACACGCTTTCTGGGGAGACATTGCTTACCATGGCGCAGGCCGCATGCAAATATACAGCCTTGTGGTGGGGGCCTTGGTGCAGAGTGGCCGCATATTTGCGCTCCCGGCACAGTTACCGGAAAGCTTTCCAATCATGTGACAGCCTTGACAGCCAATCTTGGCAAACACATTACCCTAAGCCCCGCCTCCTAGCATTCTTGAGGATCCCAAATCCTCCTCTTCTTGTGTCCCCTGCAGGTGCTACTGGCCCTTTCTCTTCATCCAGTGCCCCAATGGGAAGCTGCTTCCCATGAGGGCACTTGCTCATGCTCGCTCCTTCGTCACTGGCTTTGATTGACAGCAGCAGGAGCCAATGGCTCCTGGTGCCCCAGCAAAGCCAGTGAGACATGGAAGTGAGGGGAAAGAAGAGCTGCAGATGTGCACAGTGCTGGATCGAATGAGGGCTCAGGTAAGTAAAGGAGGGGGTGAAGGGCTATTACTGATGCCTAAACATTTTTTACCCTAATGCAAGAAATGCATTAAGGCAGTGTTCCCCAACCCTGTCCTCAAGGCCCATCAACAGGTCATGTTTTCAGGATTTCCATTATTTTTTCACTGCCTTAGTAATTACCACAGCTGATTCATCTGAGGGAAATCCTGAAAACATGACCTGTCGGTGGGCTTTGAGGACTCGGTTGGGGAACACTGCATTTAGGTAAAAAACGTTTAGGCTTTAGAACCACTTTAATTGCAAACCTGTCAGTAAAATGTACAAATGGCTTATCTATGCACATGTTTTGTTAGGGTATATACACATCTGCAAGTTTCTGGGACAGGTAAATTATGAGGGTCTGAATTTTGTGGAGCCCACGATAGTCAGAGTCACCCTGGGGATGACAAAGGGTATTGTCACTGAAAACATAAAATGCATTGTCTCATGTCTGTGGACCAATATGACCGCAATTCATTTGTTTTGTAATGCCCATGTTTTGGGTTTGGCCCAAAAAAGTTTTCAATTGGCAATGGCCTGGCAAGGTATGAATGTGGGTTGGAGGCGATGTACTATTGGGCATGAACATTACTTTGGTCCACAATCAAGTTATAGAAGTCTTTGGTGAAAAACAGCTCTCAAAATACATTGTTAAGTTGGCTGTTTCCACCTGATCCTCAGTCTGCGCTGTAAAAGAAAGGCCCAGAGCTATGAGGAATGAACGAAACGTAGGGCTGGCATGACAGGGTGGAAGGGGTACCAGACAGCATAGAGTTAACATGTTCAAATGGGAGAAATGTAAGGTTTACTGGTATGTAGGCATGATATATGTAGGTATTATGATGGAGCTTGGGACCTCTTGTATGGGGTTTAAATCTGGCATACAAGCGGGAAACCATTGGTTGGTATGTTAAGTGTTTTATTTGGGGTTAAAGGGGGGGTGGAGTTTTAGAGGGTTGCGTAGGAGTTTAGGTGGTTAACTCTGAGCTACCCTAGTCATGGGAGATAACGGGTGCTGCTGAATCTGGGGGAAGCCAACAGTGGCGGCTGGTGAAGTTTTAGAATGGGGGGGGTGCCAGGCCCGCCCTTCCCTTTTGACCCCTCCTACTTCTTATAAGCCCCACCCCTTATAGAATCCACCCACTCCATCCCCTGTATTCCACATATTGTGTCAGGAGTATACAGTTCAGCATTACAGGTGGGGTATATTGCAGCCAGTAACACAGTATGCAGCCAGCACACAGGTATTGCAGCCACAGCCAGTACACGGGTATTACAGCCCAGTACCCGTGTATTACAGCCATCCCAGTACACTGGTATTACAGCCCAGTACTGAGGTATTGCAGCTCAGTAACACAGGTATTGCAGCCCAGTACACAGGTATTGCAGCCCAGTACACAGGTATTGCAGCCCAGTACACAGGTATTACAGCCCAGTATCACAGGTATTGCAGCCCAGTACACAGGTATTACAGCCCAGTAACACAGGTATTACAGCCCAGGACACAGGTATTACAGCCCAGGACACAGGTATTACAGCCCAGTAACACAGGTATTACAGCACAGTAACACAGGTATTACAGCACAGTAACACAGGTATTACAGACCAGTACACTGTTAGGAAAATGGCAGTTTCTATCTGTTTGGGTGCTCTGTGCGGGTTCGCACGCACCTGTGTGCATTCGCGTGTCTGTGTGCGCAGTTGGCGCCAAACAAGCCTATTTAAGTGGACAGCACCCAGCAGCCAGTGCTGTCCGTTTTACAGCGGGTAGTGTACCTGTGAGCCTCAACTCTGTTCCCGTTCGTTCTGACCGAGTTACCCAAAGACTCGGCTTGCCTGACCTGCTTGTTATCTGCCTGCACCGACCCTGGCTACCCACAACCACTCTTCTGATCCCTGGTACCTCTGCTGCCCGCCTGGTTACGACCCTTGCATGGACTTTGACTACCCGTTTGCCTGACCCTTTGTACCACACCGCCCAACAGTTGCCAACCCAGCCTGAACCACATCCCTTCCTGTCTGCACGAGCCACCCGGACTTCTCACAACACCATCATCAGAGACTTTCCAGCCCTCATGCCATCCTGCTCTCTTGGTCTCCTGTCTACACTACCAGGGGCCCAAGAATCAGGTGCGCAAGAGCGGTTGTTCCCTGCATAAGACAGACTCCGCCACCAAGAGCATTACATACACAGGTATTACAGCTCAGTAACACAGGTATTGCAGCCCAGTAAACAGGTATTACAGACCAGTACACAGGTATTACAGACCAGTAACACAGGTATTACAGACCAGTAACACAGGTATTACAGACCAGTAACACAGGTATTACAACCCAGTAGACAGGTATTACAGCCAACCCTATATTCCTATAGTTCTGCCTGCAGGGTAGACAAAGAAAAAACTGTTGAACTATGTGGTACAAGAGTAAGGAACATGCAATGCACCATGGCCAGTAAGCAAAGAAAGAAGTAAAAAGACTTCCTGATGGAATAGCACAATGAAGGAGCTTAGAGATATAAGAAGAACATCACAATGGGGATGGGGGTCTGCATAATTCATTTGATCTGCAGCTATCACCAACCTGAACTAAGCTCTACTACCCATAGGGAATGTTTATATAAAAAAAAGTTAGAAGGATAGTTTTGAGCTGGTTTCTGGAAATGTCATCTCATTAAATTGATCATGGGAGCATCAAGAATGTAACCTGGTCATGGCAAGCAAAGAAAGCAGACTAGGAGATCCTCTTGGACCAATAGAAGGCAGAAGGGCAGCTTAACATGCACGGGGAGAAGGAATATACATAGCAGTAGAATAGAAGTAGAATAATTACGGAAGATGTACTTACTTTAGCTGGGCCTGGGGAGCACACAGATTGGCATGCTATTCTGGCAGGCACTGCAGGCAGGGGCAGCACATCAGTCCGGGTCCGAACTGTGGATGGTCTGCGCGGGACTGGAAATCCGGCGGAGTGCTGTGCCTGCGCGAGTAACAGCCAGCACGTCCGCCACAGTCCCGCCCCCACCCACCGCATCCAATGACAGTCAGTCGCTGGCTCAGGGCAGCCAATTAGACTATGAATGTGCGCCTGTTCAGCGAACACACATAGTCTTTTACGACTGACCAATAGGCTCAATACTTGCTGTCAGCAGACAGCAAGGAGCAGAAAAAAAAAGTCAATATACTGGTGCTACCTTTAGGGGTCGGGCTGACTTTTTTTTTTTCTTCAGAGCGGGGAGAGGCGGCGCCCAAGCTCCCCTTATTGATCGGGCGCCGCTGGCAGCCAATTAGGGTTTGCAAGCAACTCTGGAAGGCTATTTTGGGCTTTAGGGGCCTGTGCTAAAATTTGTGATGGTTGTGTTTGCATTATACTACTAGCACTAGCTACCTCACCAGCCTCGTCAGCGTATATTGCACTGCTAGTGCTCCCCACTTAACCATGAAATACTGCGGCGCTGGTGTCTAAAAGACCAGGATGTACTACACTGTTGGTGCTTGCCAAGATCACCAAAAAGTAGTCCAGCATTAGTACTCGCTCCCCGCTGCATATAAGCATAATCGCACGTTTCTAGCACTTCGGCAACATGGGGTTGGGCATGCCTGGTTTTAGCAGGGACCTCTCCACTGTCATCCGAACTAGCTGTCAGGGTGCCACTGCTTTCTACGGGTCCATATTCTGAGCTTGATTCTGACAGTGAGGCTTCCCCTTCGCTCTCATCTGTCATGCACAGAATCCTATAGGCCTCATGAAGAGCTTGTGGCTAGCAATTAGGGACTGCTTGCATGCTAGAAATCAAGTTAACTGCTAGTGCCAACAGAATTCAAGCCTGATGGGTTTTTGTGGACACCATACTATTGGGGACACTAGTAGAGTTGTGATCATAATCAAGATACTGATCCATAGAGACACTATACCAGTAATGGCGGTAATCAGCAACTTATAGTGTGACTACGATAGTGTGGCAATCTGACACTAACTAATCCTGGCTGTCTGGGACGCTAATTGACTCTGACACTATCTGACGTCGCTAGTGACCCTAATACAGTGATCAGTGATAAATATTGTACACCAGGGATTGACAAAATTGCTTTGAATCTAGGAGCCAGTTAAAAAGTTAGGATCCAGTTTTTTTTAACATTTTGCTGCTTTCACCCCCTTCCTGCCCAGGCAAGTTTTCAGCTTTCAGGGCTGTCACACTTTGAATGACAATTGTGCGGTCATGCAACAGTGTACCCATATGACATTTTTTAGCATTTTTATTTTTTTTCTAAATACATGAAAAAAGACCAACAATATTGGGAAAAAAACCTTTTCTTCATGTCTGTTTTAAATTTTGCAAGTACTTTTTTCTTCACTAATGTGCAGTGGTGAGGCTGCACTGATGGGTACTGATAGGCAGCACTAATGAGGCTGCACTGATAAGGCAGCATGATGGGCACTGATAGGCGGCACTGATGAAGCTGCACTGATGGTCACTGATGAAGTTACATTGATAATGCAGCACTGATGAGGTTGCACTAATAGATCACTAATGAGGCTGCACTGATGGAACACTGATGTGGTTGCAATGATAGGACACTGATGAGGCTGCACTGATAGGACACGGATAAGGCTGCACTGATAGGGAACTGATGAGGCTGCACTGGTAGGGCACTGATAGGACACTGATGAGGTTGCACTGATGGGACACTGATGAGGCTGCACTGGTAGGGCACTGAGGAGGCTGCACTGGTGAGAGTGCACTGATAGGGCACTGATGAGGCTTCACTGATAGGAAACTGATGAGGCTGCACTTATATGACACTGCTGAGGCTGCACTGATGGGACACTGATAAGGCGGCACTGGTAGGGCACTGATAATGCTGCACTGGTGGGACACTGATGAGGCTGCAATGATAGGACACTGATGAGGCTGCGCTGATAGGACACTGATAAGGCTGCACTGATGAGGCTGCACTGGTAGAGCACTGATGAGGCTTCACTGATAGGGCACTGATGAGGCTGCACTGGTTGGGCACTGATAGGGCACTGATGAAGCTGCACTGATGGGACAATGATGAGGCTGTACTGATACGGCACTGAGGGGGGCTGTACTGATGAGACTGCACTGATAGGGCACTGATGAGGCTTCACTGATAGGAAACTGATGAGGCTGCACTGATGGGACACTGAGGAGGCTGCACCGATAGGACACTGATGAGGCTGCACTGATGAGACACTGATGAGGCTGTACTGATAGGACACGGATGAAGCTGCACTGAGGTGGATGCACCGATAGGGCACTAATGAGGCTGCACTAATGGGACACTGATGAGGCTCCACTGAAGGAACATTGGTGAGGCACACTGATAGGACAATGGTGAGGCTGCACTGATAGGACACGGATAAGGCTGCACTGATAGGACGCGGATGAGGCTGCACTGATAGGACACTGATGAGGCTGTACTGATGGGACATTGATGAAGTTGCACTGATAGGGCACTGATGAGGCTGCGCTGATAGGGCACTGATGAGGCAGCATTGATGGGCACTGATAAGTGGCCACAGCGGCTGTTAAGGGGCTGTTGGCTGCCCGGACCTGACTCAGAGTCGAGCCTGTTAAGTGGGGGAATCAGAGCCGAGAGCAGGGGGATCCCCTGCAAGGTGCTGTCCGACTCATAGCCATTGCTGAGCCCATTCAGAGACGCCGGTTCCTTCTCCTGGGAGTCTCCCCAGACAGCTCAATCTAGACCCACACCCAGAGGGAGGGAAGAGAGAGCCAAGGGCCAGGGGCTTCGTCCACCCCTGTCAGCTCCGCTCCTCTCCTACCCAGCCCCTCCTATTACCCTACTGCCCCACATCTGCCTTAACCTGCCCTTCACAGTCTGGCCAATCTCCTCATTTAACCCATCCTAACAGCACTGCCCCTCTCCACCCTCTGCATCAGAAAACACATGGGACACCTGCCTGCCGTCCAGCAATGTTGCACCTGGCTGCATCCCCTCACGCTATCCACAGGGGCTGACAACAGCCCAGGTACCAGGCCGCATTTTCTATGGTGACCTGGTGCATGGGATTTGTCGAGCCCTACTGTACTAATGACACTGGTGACAAGGCAATCAAAGGATTAATTGTGCCCAACAAGTGTATGCAAGTGTATATGTGCTGGTTTTACTCAAGCATGACCTGGCCTTCTTCTCTCCCTGAACGGCAGCATCCAGCCAGATCCTGTGTCTGTGTTTACAAACAAGACAGGGCGGCGTGCTGTGATTGGCTACAGCTAATCAGTAGGTTCACGGCCACAATCATTGGACAAAACCTTCCGACAAACTCATGCTGTGGCCAATCACAGCATGGGTCAGCAGAGGGCTCGCGCATGAGCATTGCCAGACCAGGAAGTACTTCGCTGTGCCTGGCTTTGCTGGCCACTCACAGTATATCTAATGTGAGCTGGCAGCGAGTGGTTAATCATGTTACTCCTGCTGAAGAGGAATATTAAAGCTCCCAATACCATTACAATCTCTCACCTTCAATTCCAAGCTCCTCATCAATTTTTCTGAAGAACGTTTGGGTATTATCCATATAACGCCTTAAAAAAACATCAATAAACTTCCAGTCAAATAAACTAAAGTTTGCTTTTGACCAGCTTTGCTTGAATTCAATGGTTCGTGTATCGTTGTAGAATGCCCCTATCTCAACGTCTTCCATTTCCAGGGAGCCCCAGACAGTCTGTATTTGTCCATTTGAGAAATAGGCGTTCTGCATGCATGTCATCCTCACAGAGCCTGGGAAAGGAAAATGAAGCCATCATGTATATATTGAAGTATGTCTCTCACACAAAGAAAACCTAACAAAAAAGTCCAGTACTATGAAGAGTCTCACAAGCATCAAATTTCCTTGCATTTTGAAGTTTGAGTTTATTTAGTTATGAGAGTAGGGCTGCTGATAAAAATCATGGGGCCCCATACAGCGTACCTGACAGCCCCCCAGTCACTGCCCCCACCCCTAAAAAAAATGCAGCTTAGTCTTCAAGTGATATTTATCCTTCTCCAGCCTGTTATGAATTTGGTTATTCAAAAGGAATACCATTTTCAGATGAGAACAGAAATCTTTAATATCCACCAAACATTATATATTTTCTGAAATCAGAGGCCCTGGAGAATAAAATGGTCATTGTTACAATTTTTTATGTATATGTGAAATACTTAAGCGCTGCTATATGTGGTGATAATATATAAACGAAACATCTAAAATTGTAAGTGTATATGAGAAGAACAGCTACAACCATTCAATAGTGATCTCACACTAATATTATTACATGAATAAACAAACAATGGTGCGTGCGCTAATCCAATTACAAAAATATTAAATGATATATAAAAATGTCTAAAAAATACTTCACCCTAATAGTGCTACTAATCAGGCAACTGATAATCAAATCTATATTCTTTACCAAGGTGTTATAAATTATATAGAATTACATAATATGTAAATAAAAACAATCATGTAATATTCATGTGAAAAATCTTAATAATAGTCCAAATAAAAGCCCAAAGAAATATATATATATATATATAATAAGGTTGCAATCACTTCTGTGAAAGAATTCACTCCAAACGTGTGCTACAAACCAAATATTGTATTGAGTGATTCAAAAGACTGGGTCAGGGGCGTATCATAAAATTAGTGGGCCCGTGTGCAAGCCCACACCGCACCAATAATCCCCAGCTGTCAACCAGGGACAGATCATCTTTATGTGTAGTGTTGGTCAGAGCACTGGGGGCCCACCCCTTGGGGCCCGTGTTCAGTGAACACCCTGCACCCATGGATGATACGCCACTGGACTGGGTGCAATGCCTGCTCGCCTCAGCAAAAGATCACCAAGGATCAGATCAAGCCTTGTTTTTACAGATCTTGAATAATCCCAAATGGGAATGTCGGCTGTGTCCTGGATCCTATGTACCCCTCTTTAGACATCCTGGGAATGGCTACTTAGTAAGTTGCATGTTTACAGCTGCTCTCTGCAATCAACAATCAGGGAGCAGCTGTAAACATGCAACATACCAAGGAGCAGGTCCCACGGTGTCTAAAGAGGAGTACATAGGATCCAGGACACAGCTGATGTTCCCATTTGGGATTATTCAAGATCTGTAAAAACAAGGCTTGATCTGATCCTTGGTGATCTTTTGCTGAGGTGAGCAGGCATTGCACCGAGAGGTGGTGGTGGCAGTCTGTCACGTACCTGGTGGAGATCGAGCTGTAGTGAGGGCTTCTCTTTCACCTTCTGTCCAACGCCCCTGATAGAGATGACAGCGAGTGTAGGACACAGAGTGGCACGAGGGCCGGTGTAGCAGGTGGCACCTGGGTTGTCAGGGACCCGATGGTCGTGGATCACCAGGCAGGAAGCAGAAACAGGATACAAGCTGGGTCTGGTACACAAGAGGGCAGCAAGGTACAGGAGCATGGGATGGGATCAAACTCAAACACAAGCCAAAGTCACAGGTAGGCAGGCGGAAGTCCAGAGAAGAGTTCAAGTATCCGGGTCAAGCACAGGTAGGCAGGAAACAGGTCAGATGCGAAGGGGTCCTACGTGGCTCCGAAACATTGCACTCTCTGTGATGTGATCCTTCTTTAAATCAAGAACCTTTGGGCGGTGATCCTTGGAGTGCTGGCGGATACTTACACATCATTGGCGCTTCCAGTATCCAGTTGGTGATCGTGCAGCACCCACTTCTACATGGGCCTTACTTTGCCAGAAAGGTGTGCGTTAGGAAAATTGACAAGAAGGAAAACAAGTCAAGGCACAGGCAAACGGGAACAAGCTGAAAGACCACTCAGCAATGTGTTTATGTCATTGCTTGGTTTAAATAGGCCGTTTGGCGCCAATGTGTGTACATTGGCGCACGCGCAAATGCACATTTCTTCTTGTGGACGCTCTGGCGTGCCAACGCACGTCTGTTTACTGGACTTCTCTTGCACAGTCTTTTGAATCACTCAACACAATATTTGGTTTGTGGCACACGTTTGGAGTGAATTCTTTCACAGACGTGATTGCAACTTTATCATATATATATTTCTTTGAACTATTATTAAGCTTTTTCCCATGATTATTACATGATTGTTTTTATTTACGTATTAAGTAATTCTGTATAATTTATAACACCTTGGTGAGGAATATAGATTTGATTGGCAGTTGCCTAAGTAGTAGCACTATTAATGTGAAGTATTCTAAAAATTGATATATATCCTTTTATATTTCATTTTTTTGTAATTGGATTAGTGCACCATTATTTCTTTGTTCACACAATTTTTTATGTGACATGATATTTACACAGCCATTTTTAAAACACAAATTTTCAGGAAAATATGCAATTAAATTAATTTTAGTGCACACAAACTATAACACCCACTTTTTTTGGTAAAATATAAAAGATGGTGTTGCATTGCATAAATAGATACCAAACATGTCAAACTTTAAAACTGCGTACGCCTGCGAAATGGTGACAAACTTCAGTATATAAAATTGTCCATAGGTGATGCATTAAAAGCATTTACAGATTACCAGTTTACACTTACATTTGAACTCTGGCATTAGAATTATTGCTTTTTTACATTTTAAAAAAAAAATTCAATGGCCATTCCCTGTGCCATTTCCAAAGTTACTCGCATAAGATAGGCTCCACAATATTAGGACACTTTTTTTTTCCCAAAAAACCTTCAGAAGTGTATACCCTCCACAACAATATTTACATTGATGAATCCTTCATACATTCCTATGCAGGCAGTGTATGTGAAGTCTTTCTTTAAAAACATCATTATACAATAAGCAATAGGGATGTACATTTTACCAAAGGAAAAAAAATACGCCATAAAGCCTTTTTTTTAGATTATTTGCAAGTCATCATGTGAGCACTATTCAGCACTCAAGATGGTTGACCGAATCTGGTAGGATTTCAGCATCCAACAGGATCGCTGTCCTCCCTCCCCAAGATGGCAACCTGGAGCCCAAGTTTTTTTGTATAAATAAAAGTCAATGGGGCGCTTATTCAAATAATACCTAAAGTCTGCCACTAGATGTCACCAGATAGCAGAATCAACCAAAGCTGAAATATGCTGATAATATTCACTAGTCAAAATAGATTAGAGTAAAAGTTTGAATTGTGAGAAACGCGGTTAACGAGCGTTTCGCAATACGAGCAGTTTTTCTTTTAAATACTGTCTCAGTTTGAGAGCGCTGTCTCGCATAACGAGCAGAATTAAGCCTCTGCATTCAATACCGCATGTGGCCAGAGGTGCGGGGGTGCTGGTGAACCTCGGAGATGGCCGGAAGCATTCGGAAATACCGAAAGTGTAAACAGTCCCTGAATATTTCCGAACATTTCTGACAGTCTCACCAGCGTCACCACACCTCTGGCCACATATGGTATTGCATACACCAGGTGCCCCTGGACGTCTGGCCACATACAGTACTGTATTGACAAGCAGTGCTATGGAACAATTAACTGAGTTTCCATTGTTTCCTATGGGGAAACATGCTTTGATATATGAGTGCTTTGGATTACAAGCATTCTCCTGGAATGGATTTTGCTCATAATCCAAGGTTCCACTGTATAATGTAAACAGTACTGTGCAAATGTGAAAAAAAATCTGTGCAAAACTTCCTTCATAGATTGTGCAAATATGCCAGTAAACAGTGAATAATAATTCAACAAATAAGTAAACTCTTTAAAGCTGAGCAAAAGTAATAGAAAACCACAATTTCTGTGCAAAAACACAAATAAATGTGCATATCAAAAAAACAATGTGCAAATAGCAATAACAAGGACAATTACCTGTGCAATAAAAATAGTGTGCAAATAAGCAGTAGATACATATAGTGTAATCACATATAAATAAAAAGTGCATACAAGTCTTCAAAATATATATTAACAATGTGAATGATTCAAAAAAGGTGTGAATAGGTCTATATAGTTCAAAGTGATTCAAACGAAATTGCTGTAATAACAGCGCAAAGTTTCAATGATGTTTCCAAAAGGTATGAAGCAGTGCAAAAAAAATCTTCTGCTCATGTTTCACAGTTCTATAGAGGGATATTAAGTAAATATTCCAGCATGCAAGAAAGGAGGAAGAGATGGTGTGGTGCACTCCTGTTTCCTGTCACCACTCAGTAATCCACCCGTGGTGTGCCCTAGCCTCTCACCTCCATATAAGACCCACACAGGGTCTCACCAAGCCTCTGTAGATCTCTTTTTTCTATGGCACCTCTCTCTCCTCACTCTCTCTTCATGAAAAGGTATGCAGGGGATAGCAGCTGTAAATATAACTCCTCCTGGCTTACACGTCCTCCTCTCCGGCCACCAGGATCATAGAGGGAATAGAAGGGGGGACTCCATAGTGCAGTATAATTGTATACATTTTATTAAAAAAGTAGTCACTTACATCTGAAACCAAAACTTTCTTTGTCACAACATTCAAATGACTTCCGGTCTCAACCATGGCCGGAAGTGACGTCACCTGGCTCCGACCGACGCGTTACGTCACACACATCACGTGGCTTTATCAAGGGGGCCCAAGCAGGGGACAGTTAGTCCTTAGTGTCAATCAAAATGGTCTGCATCTAAGTGACCTAACTCATATATCCTTACAGCTGCAGTCACTGAGAGACTAAGCTAAAATATAAAAATCTAAAATGTGTGACTGCGTTATAATAGTTGCACCATATATCACATCTATATCATCCTGTGCAAAATACATAAATAAATAAAACCATCAGAAAATCATCCTTAAATCACCATGTTAAAAAGTACAAACACACTTAGTGTGTCAGCCTGACGCTCCATCTATGTCTTTATGGACCTTGCTTTGTGCACTGGTACAAATCATTTGGTGGAAGGGGGAATTATGCTGTGGAGTTGGGCTTGGCCCCTTAGTTCCAGTGAAGGGAAATCTTAAGGCGTCAGCATACCAAGATTTGGGGATGGCCCCTTCCTGTTCCAACATGACTACACAATGGTGCACAAAGCAAGATCCCTAAAGACATGGATGAGTGAGTTTGGGGTAAAGGAACTTGACTGGCCTGCAATGAGTCCTGACCTCAACCCGTGGGATGAATAAGAGTGGAGACTGTGAGCCAGGCCTTCTCATCCAACATCAGTGCCTGACCTAACAAATGCGCTTCTGGAAGAATGGTCAAACATTCCCATAGACACTCCTAAACCTTGTGGACAGCCTTCCCAGAAGAGTTGAAGCTGCAAAGGGTGGGCCAACTCAATACTGAACCCTAAGGACTAAGGCCTGATTCCCACCTGTGCATTTTTAGTGCTTTTTGCATTTTGCAGATTTGCACTACAGTCCATTTAACACGGTTTCCTATGGAACACGTTCCTCTAGTGCAAATCTGCAAAATGCAAAAAGCACAAAAAATGCATAGGTGTGAATCAGGCCTAAAACTGGGATGCAATTAAAGTTCATATGTGTGTAAAGGCAGGTGTCCCAATACTTTTGGTAATATAATGTATAATGTTGGGGGTTCTCGGTAATTTTCTAGCTAAAGAATTCTGATTTTAACATGTATGTGAAAAAAATCAAAAATTGCCCCGTGCAGCAAATGGTGCGGTCTTAACTATATGTGTTTCTCTATAAAAAATGAGTCTTGTTGCCATTTTGTAAACAACTCATGCCTGCTGCCTAAGTACAAATTCAAGCTACAGGCATTTTCCTTTTTAAGAAAAAGCCAAAATTGCGATGGAAAAATCAAGCTGGGCGTGCTCATCCACAGTGCTGTATTGTTACAGTCTGTTTTAAGCGAATTAATATATTTTCCTCAAAGTGACTTTGTCAACTCAGGGCCAATTTTACAATATGGGTCACCTACAAAAGAGGAGTTTATATCCTAACCCAATGAAAATCAGCTGCATCGCCGCTGCCCAGCTACCACAAGTATTCTTTCTGGTGCGAGTACTTAGGGTCAATTGACAGGGCCTCTTTAACCACTTCAGCCCCGGAAGGATTTGCCCCCTTCCTGACCAGAGCCCTTTTTGCGATTCGGCACTGCGTCCCTTTAAGTGACAATTGCGCGGTCGCGTGACGTTGTACCCAAACGAAATTTGCGTCCTTTTTTCCCCACAAATAGAGCTTTCTTTTGATGGTATTTGATCACCGCTGCGTCATTTCTGATCGCCGCTATAAACAAAATTTGCTAAAATACAAATTAAAAAAAATATATATAAAAAAAATTTTTTTTCTTCATCGGTTTTGGCCGATTTATATTCTTCCTCATATTTGTGATAAAAAAAAAAAAAAAATCGCAATCGGTGTTTATTGATTGGTTTGCGTAAAAGTTGCCTCGTTTACGGATGATGAGAATTCATTTCTGGGGTTTTTATTTATTTTTTATTTTTTACTAGTAATGGCGGCGATCTGCGATTTTTAGAGGTACTGCGATATTGCAATGGGCATGTCGGAACATTTTGACACTTTTTTGGGACCATTGGCATCTATACAGCGATCAGTGCTATAAAAATGCACTGATTACTGTGTAAATGCCATTGGCAGTGAAGGGGTTAACCTGCAGGGGGTGCTCTAAGAGCCGGTTCACACTGAGGCGACTTGTCAGGCGACTCAAGTCGCCTGACAAGTCATCCCCATGCAGTGCAATGGAACCATTCTAATAGGAGCGACTCAGGTCGCTCCGACTTAGAAAAAGGTTCCTGCACTATTTTCGGGGCGACCTCAGCGCGACTTGCATTGACTTCTATGTAAAGAAGTCTCCTTGCAAGCCGCGCTGAGGTAGCCTCGAACGGCGCGACTTGCTTTGCCCTGCAAGTCGCGCTGCTCCAGTGTGAACCGGCTCTAAGGGTTAACTATGTTCCCTGGGCGTGCTCTAACTGTCTTAGTGTTTGACTGGCAGGGGGAGGGGAGTGATCACAGCTTCCATATAGAGGAAGGCTGTGATCACTCCCTTCCCCCTCT
>BLSH010509820.1:105586-124368 GCA_018402905.1 Glandirana rugosa
CTCCGCCGTCAGGTTAGGTGAAAGTACGTTGTAGCCAGGATGAATACAGGATGAAACCAGTTGGAATAAACTACCAACAGAGGTTGTGAGACAGTCAACAGTAAATAGCTTCAAACATGCTTGGGATAAACATAAATCTATAGTCAGACAACAAGGTTAATGTAAAAAAATATATATATATATATAAAAAAAAATAATAAAAATAATAAGTAAATAAAAAAAGAAATTAAAAAAAAATAAATAAATAAATAAAAAGGGGCAGACTCGATGGACTACTCAGTCTTTTTCTGCGTTTCTATGTTTCTATCTGACTTGGTGATTACAGCAGCAGTAAAATAAATTTATTTCACACTGGGATTGTTTTTATTGGTGAAAGAACAAGTCACTCTCTCAACGTCGGAGCAAAATCGTATCTTGTTCATTCAAGTCTGATGGAAGTAGGACCAAAGTAGGACATAAGTAGGACCGATGTTGCATGAAAGTGGATTGGACTGCCGCCTCTTAAACACTGACCACCTCACTTTACATAAATTTAGATGGAATAACGAATTGGTTTTTGTATGTTTTTTATTTTTTGATTTGAATAAATATTTTGTGCAAGAATCCTTTGAACTTTTCATATATATATAAAATAGGCTGACAAGATGGACCACTTGGTCATTTTTGTGCTATCAGTCTCCTAAGTTTCTTAACACATTTGATTTGATGATATAAGTTGTGATGCATAATGAACTTATAGCACATTAATATAATTAGTATAAAACAGATCCATTTTATTTTCTTACCTGCAGCTGTAATGCTCAGAAGTAAGAGTAGGGATAAAATAAAGGATGGGATAGGAACCTTCATCTCTCTTCTTTAAAACTGCCGTGAGAAAAAAAGAAATCTATTAAAATATTATAATAAAGAGGAAATAAAACTTGTGTTTTCATGTTCAGCAGTATAAAGGGAATTCTTATGACTGTACTGTGGAGGAACAAGTACAGATTTGGTAGTGCGCGGCTCCTGTGGTTGAACTGTGAGCAACCTACTGTCTACTGGGTAGGTTCCAATTTCTATCAGGATCATGTGAAAGACCCCCCACATGTCATAAGGTTTATCTAAACCTAAGAACAAAAATTGCATATATTGCAGTTTACCAGCCCTTAAATGCTGTGGCCGCATTTGTTTTCATTTTTCAGACTATGTACATTTTCATCAAGTACAGAAAATACTGATCTAGCTAAAAATGTAGTGACCTTGTTACTTTCTATGAGCTTAAAGCCCAACTCTAAACAATGAAAAATCCTCCCTTGCAGTAAAGCTGTACCAGCACTGCAAAGGTTGACTGCTTGTTTCTTTCTAGGGGACAGGAAAAACACTGTTTTTTACCTGATTCTCTACTCCCCCGGCAGACAGCGTTTCCCTGCACCCTGTCATTGAACTGTCCCTTTGCATCCTCAGATCCAGTGCAGTGATTATTTTATCCCTGTATCGGTCTTAATGAAGTCAGAGGAGAGGAGGCTACAAAGACCAATCTAGGAGCATGGAGGTTAGGGTTGCCACCTCATCCTTTTAAACCGGAACGCATATGAATTGCACAGGTTCTGAGGCTAATTTAATGCAGATAAGGCACCATGTGAGTTTAATTACCACATTAATCAGCCACATAACCTGTGTAATTAATGTGTGTTCGGGTTTAAAGGGGTGAGGTGGCAACCCTAATGGAGGTACTAGCTGGAGTGGAGGATCAGGTAAGTAAAATTGCAGTAACCGGTCCCCTAGACATAAAGCAGTTAACCCTTGACAGGTGCAGCCCCACTGCAAGGGAACACTTTTGGTATCTAGGAGTTCAGCTTTAAAGCTGTCCATACATATATAGATCTTTTTTCCTTTCAGTTTGCAGGCTGAATGAAAAAAAATCTAGCAGAGTCCTCCATCCATGATTGACTGATGATTGATGAATTTCTCACTGCGGCTGTTGTATTTTGACAGCAGGCCCCACCAGCTTGCAAACTGGCTGATCAGGAAGGGAGGGGGATACAACCGTGTAGAACAAAGCACTATGATAGACCAAACTGGAACAGAAGCTTTTGGAGGGGGTTAGGGGCAAGCCTCTTACCCACTGATTATGGCCCATGAAGGAGACTGAAGATTTTGTCTGCTTCTCCCGGTCAGAGCATGGAAAATAGTTCTGTTCAGTCTCTGATCCCATGGAGATAGCAGATCATTCTCTAATGATGGGCAAAAACACGATGAACGCTGAGAGCTGGGCTTGGACTAATTCTCTGTATAAAGACAATAAAGCTTCCCTTCTGGAGTGGATGGAAAGGTATAATATTGATCTTGTACAGGTTAATTATCAGAGGGAATATGGTGGCTCTGCTGCAGACTGGGTTGGAGAGGCTTCTCCCCCTGGGAAAGAAATATTTATTAACAATATCTCTCAAGTAATCTAGGAAGAGAAATTAATTTCACCTTTTCAGACTGCTGGAACATTTTATGAGTTTTGTCTCATAGACTGTTGTAGACTGGTGCCGGACAGTCTCAGGTGGGGTGGGATCTCTGATTAATCAAAGCATTGCCTGGGTGGGCACTTACCTGAGTCACCTAGACTTGCTAGGTGACTAGTTGTTAATTAGATCACTGTTTAGCTGTTGGTTGTTCTTTAGATGTGCTAATGAGATTACTGTTTTCAGTTTGCATTGTTAGGGTAATGTGATCAGGCTCGTACCTGATCTTGTGTGATATCTTGTGTGAATTTACAATTAAGAGAGTTCTAGTTTGCACTTAAGCTAGTGCCGTCTATTCTTGTGTGCAATGCTCAGCGATAATACCTGGTTCCTAGTTCCTAGTACAGTGGAGGAAGCTATGTGTTGACGGAGGCACCCAAGCTGGGTTCTGGACACTCTGTCACAAGCACCTTAACACCACATTAATGAGGACAAAGGCCTCTTCTCCACAACCTCGGCCTGGCTTGGTTGTGGGGATTTGTGGGTGGGGGGCTTATTGGAATCTGGAAGCCCCCTTTAACCACTTGCCAACCGGGCCATAGCCAAATGACAGCTACAGCATGGCTAATTTGTACAATGACGTCCTCCCAGAATCTCGCTTCCCACGCGCCCCCAGGGGTGAGCACCCGGGAATGTCCGTGACCGTAGGGTTCTCGGGACACGTCACGGATTGGGTAAAGGGCCAACCCCAACAGCCCTTTACCACGTGATCACTCCATAAATTGGATGGAGCAATCACTGTCAACAAACCAGCGTCATGTCCGGCTCTCTCCCCTCCTCACACCGATCATGTGAGGAGAAGAGGGTGAAGCTGCAGTGTGGGGCTGCTTGAGTCTGAAGCAGTGCCCAGGAGTGCCACATCAGTGCCAAGGAGTGCCCAGCAGTGCCAAGGAGTGCCCATCAGAGCCCAGCGGTGCCCCATCAGTGCTCATCAGAGCCCAGCAGTGCCAAAGAGTGCCTCATCAGTGCCCATCAGGGCCCAGCAGTGCCCCATCAATGCTCAGCAGTGCCAAAGAGTACCACATCAGTGCCCAGGAGTGCCCCATCAGAGCCCAGTAGTGCCTAGTAGTGCCACATCAGTGCCAAGCAGTGCCCCATCAGTGCTGAGGAGTGCCCCAGCAGTGACCACATCAGTGACTGGGAGTGCCATATCTGTGACCCAGCAGTGCTCTACAGTGCCACTAAAGTGCCCAATAGTGCCAATACAGTGCCCATCAGTGCCACCCTATCAGAGGATCCTCATCAGTGCCCGTCAGTGCTGTAAAAATGTGTGAATTCATAGAGAAATGCTTTTTCATTTTCTTTCCACATTTTTCAAAAATGTGGAAAAAAATGACATGTTCAAAAGACTCATTGTGCCTAATGGAATATACAGTATCTCACAAAAGGGACTACACCCCTCACATTTTTGTAAATATTTTATTCTATCTTTTCATGTGACTACACTGAAGAAATGACACTTTGCTACAATGTAAAGTAGTGATTGTACAGTTTATATAACAGTGTAAATTAGCTGTCCCCTTAAAATGACTAAACACAGTCATTAATGTCTAAACCAGTGGCAACAAAAGTGAGTACACCCCTAAGAGAAAATGTCCAAATTGGACCCAAAGTGTTAATATTTTGTGTGGCCACCATTATTTTCCAGCACTTCCTTAACCGTCTTGGGCATGGAGTTCCCCAGAGCTTCACAGGTCGCCACTGGAGTCCTCTTCCATGCCTCCATGACGACATCAAGGAGCTGGTGGATATTAGAGACCTTGCACTCCTTCAACTTCCATTTCAGGATGCTCCACAGATGCCTTATAGGTCTAGAGACATGCTTGGCCAGTCCATCACCTTTACACTCAGCTTCTTTAGCAAGGCAGTGATAGTTTTGGAAGTGTGTTTGATTGCTATCATGTTAGAATACTGCTCTGCAGCCCAGTCTCCGAAGGTAGGGGATCATGCTCTGCTTCAGTATGTCACAGTACATGTTGCCATTCATGGTTCCCTCAATGAACTGTAGCTCCACAGTGCCAGCAGCCCTAGATCATGCCACTCCCACCACCATGCTTGATTGTAGGCAAGACACACTTGTCTTTGTACTCCTCACCTGGTTGCCGCCACACATGCTTGACATCATCTGAACCAAATAAGTTTATCTTGGTCTCATCAGACCACTGGACATGATTCCAGTAATCCATTTCCTTAGTCTGCTTGTCTTCAGCAAACTGTTTGCGGGCTTTTTTGTGCATCATCTTTAGAAGAGCCTTTCTTCTGGGACTACAGCCATGCAGACCAATTTGATGCAGTGTGCGGCATATGGTCTGAGCACTGACAGGCTGACCCCCCCACCCCTTCAACCTCTGCAGCAATGCTGGCAGCACTCATACGTCTATTACCCAAAGTAAACCTCTGGATATGACGCTGAGCACATGCACTCAACTTCTTCGGTCGACCACGGCGAGGCCTGTTCTGAGTGGAGCCTGTCCTGTTAAAGTGCTGTATGGTTTTGGCCACCATGCAGCAGCTCAGTTTCAGGGTCTTCAGAATCTTCTTATAGCCTAGGCCATCTTTATGTAGAGTTTATGTAGAGCAACATTTTTTTTTCAGATCCTCAGAGAGTTCTTTGCCATGAGGTGACATGTTTAATTTCAAGTGACCAGTATGAGAGAGTGAGAACGATAACACCAAATTTAACACAATTGCTCCCCATTCACACCTGAGACCTTGTAACACTAATGAGTCACATGACACCAGGGAGGGAGAATGGCTAATTGGGCCCAATTTGGATATTTTCACTTAGGGGTGTACTCACTTTTGTTGCCAGCATTTTAGACATTAATGGCTGTGTGTTGAGTTATTTTGAGGGGACAGCAAATTTACACTGTTATACAAGCTGTGCACTCACTACTTTACATTGTAGCAAAGTGTCATTTCTTCAGTGTTGTCACATGAAAAGATATAATAAAATATGAGGGGTATACTCACTTTTGTGAGATACTGTACGTTGGGGTGTTTTCTTTCCAAAATGGGGTCATTTTGTGGGCGTTTCCATTGTCCTGGTGCTCCAGGACCTTCAAAAGTGTGATAGGATGTCATGACATTAGATGTGTAATTTATGCTCCTAGAACACCTGATGGTGCTCCCTGCATGTTGCTCTCTATGTGCCAGGCTGTGTAAAAGTCTCACACATGTGGTATCACCATACTCCGGAGGAATAGCAGAATGTATTTTGGGGTGTAGTTTGTGGTATGCATATGTCATGTGAGAGAGATAACCTCTTAATATGACAATTTTGTGAAAAAAAATCTTAATTTTTGCAAAGAATTGTGGGAAAAAAGTATGTGAAAAAACTCGCTATGTCTCTTACTAAATACCTTTGAATGTCTACTTCCAAAAAGCGGTCATTTGGGGGGTATTTCTACTGTCCTAGCTTGCTAGGCCCCTTTCACATGGACGTTTCTGTGTGTGGGGTCCATTTTGCTCAGTGGGGATCCCCGCTAATCCGATAGATGACAGATCCGTCTCCGCTCTCTGTGCAGAGACGGATACATCAGAGCCTCTGCTCTCCCCTATGGGAAATCGGATGACAATGGATCCATTTGTCCGTTGTCATCTGATCCGCAGAAGGATGAAAAAATAGAGTTTTCCTCCGTCACTCTTTACAGAAGTGGAGCGAAGCGGAGAAGGATGGGTGTCAGTGGCGGTGGTGTATTTAGGTTTTGTGCTGTTCTAGACCTGACTAAACTCGTGCCCCCCCCCCCTCCACAGTTGCAGAACGCCGGCTGCCCGCACAACAACTCATTGGTTGGGGTCTGCCTCCTGGGCCCTTCGGGAAGCCCGGACCCACACATATGTATGGGCTGGCCCCCCTCTAATGGTGGCCCTGCCTGTATTATCATACTGGCAACACTAATAGTGCAAGCCGGCGGGGATTCTTTTCTTGCTGCCCCCCTGCAAAGTGCCACCCTAGGCCTGGGCCTTGTTGGCCTGGGCCAAGATACAGCGTTGGTCTGTGTGTTGTATTGGGACTCCCGGGGTTCTCCCTACATGTCCACACACTGCTCTGCTACCACCTCTGAACAATGCTGTGACTACACTGCCACCCCGTCCGCGGTTGCCATGGCAACGACCCTCCCCATCAGCGGTTGCCGTGGCGATGGCCCTCCCCGTCTGCGGTTGCCGTGGTGACAACCCTCCCCGTCCGCGGTTGCTGTGGCGACGGCCCTCCCCGTCTGCGGTTACCGTGGTGACGGCCCTCCCCGTCCGCGGTTGCGTGGCAATGGTCCTCCCCGTCCACGGTTGCTGTGGCGACGGTCTCCACCACCGTCGGCGGTTGCCTTGGCGACGGTCCCCCATCTGTGGTTGCCTTGGCGACGGTCCCTCTGTCCGTGGTTGCCGTGGAGACGCCCCTCCCCCCCATCTGCGGTTGCCGTGGCGACGGCCCTCCCCATCCGCAGTTGCCGTGGCGGCGGTCTTCCCTGTCTGCGGTTGCCGTGGCGACTGTCCTCCCTGTCCGCTGTTGCGCGGCGACGGTCCTCCCCATCTGCGGTTGCCGTGGCGATGCCCCCCCGTCCGCGGTTGCCGCGGCGATGCCTTCCGTCCCCCCGTGGGTTGTGGGTTTCCTCCTTTATCACAGAACTCCTATGACAGATTACAGCTGCAGAGTTTCGATGACTCAGTAATTCTTCCTCTATAGAATTCTGTATTTGCAGAAAATAAGGGGAGTTGGGACTTTAGATGAGGCAATTAACCAATGAGGTATATAGTATGAATATTTATTGAAGGATAAATACATAGTAACGTCAAGAATCATTGGTCAGATACACAACCAAGGATATACATACTCACAGGCATGGCATAATTATAAACATTCATAACTGTACATGAATCAAAAATGGCAACATCAACAATAGATTGAAATTGATAGAGTAAATTGTATAAAATCATATATATACATACACCCATATAACAATGCTGTACGACACATATAAAAAATTGATTGGTTGATACATGATTGAAAAAAGTCTGGTTGATATCAATGTAATTGATTCTTTCAAGAAAAATCCCATAAGGCACATAACCACATCCTAGATGCCCGACGTGTTTCGTGTATATAACACTTCCTCAGGGGCGGATGCTTGATACATCTACAAAAAACATATGTAGGGGATGATTAAATTTAGTTTTGGGCAGATCATTATGGGGAGAAAAAGAGAAAATATCAACTCAAGAGAACTTACAAAAGATGAAGCGATTGATGTATGGTGTGCATGAATCCAGGGCGAGGAAAGGTGTCTGGCCCGGGAGCTGAGATGGCCACCAAACCGCAAGCAAAGGGACAGACAGGCAGCGCTTCAACCGTCCAGGTCATGTGTCTCCACTAAGAGGGTGACCGAGAGTGATCAAAATTGCAGTGGAATCTGTAATGGGGATAGAGTGTGGAGATCCTTAACCTCCTAGACTGGGACAAGGAGAGTGTAGACAAAAGATGAGGGGTGAATACCCAGTGAAGTCATGCAGTGATGTTGCAGTAAACAGAAAGTGCATAGCAACGGATGAAAGATGAAGGTGAATGAAAAAAGACCAGAACCTTACAACAGATGAAGCAATTAACCAATGAGGTATATAGTAGGAATATGTTTGAATAAGAAGTAGATACATAGTAGCGTCAAGAATCAAAGGTCAAATATATAACCAAGGATATACATGCTCACAGGCATGGCATAATTTTAAACGTTCATATCCGTACGTAGATCTGAAGTGGCAACCTCAATAGTAAATTAAATTGATAGAGTAGTTTATATAAATTGTTAATTTGAAGTAAGGGGTGAATACCCGGTGAAGACATGCAGTGATACTGCAGTGAACAAAGAGTGCATAGCATAGAATAACAGATAAAGGTGAGTGGAAAAAGACCAAATCCATCATAAAATACTGACAAATAGGGTAAAGATTGCAATAGATGAAACGATGAAAAGAGAAAAAAAAGAGAAAAAAACCAGCAGCCCAGGTGTAGAACGAAGAAGGGTTACCTGTAGTATGTATGGAGGAGCTGACCTCTGTGCTGTGCTGCATGTGATAAAGTGTAGCGAGACATAAACGTGAACGGGGAGGTGCCTTATATGCCCCACGCGTGCAGGAGTGGCCATCAACGTCACGCGAGCATGACAAATAAGGGGAGGGGTTCCGGCTCAGGCCAAAAATTCAACCCATAGCCGGCTCCTGATTCCTACCTCAGTCAGCTGAGTTGGACACTCACGCCTCCAACATGATGCCAAATAATGACACACATGTGAGGTGCAGATGCGTGGCGCCGATGCACCATGGTCATCCGCCCAACCCCCCAGCTAATCCCCCATCCACCGAGCCTGAATACAGGCTAAGCGGAGGGGGAGGAGGGGGGAGGGGGGGACGCACAGAACGCATCGCAGCTCCCGGGGCCAGGGCAGTCCCCAAGCCACGGGTCCAAACACATCCAACAGCAAATCAAATGGTTACTCAAAACATCCTATTATACTGTCACTGTGGCGTGCAATGTGGGTGGACCCTGGGGGGCCCACTCAACATGGAACATATTTTTTACCTCAATGGATGGTAGGGGAACACTACCTATCCGAAATTGATTGCCTCCATCCCTATTGTATACAAGTAAGAAGCGGGTTTTGGGACTTTAAGATGAGGTGCGTACGAAGGCGCACCTCCATCCCTATTTGATTTGCAGAAAATAAGGGGAGTTGGGACTTTAGATGAGGCAATTAACCAATGAGGTATATAGTATGAATATTTATTGAAGGATAAATACATAGTAACGTCAAGAATCATTGGTCAGATACACAACCAAGGATATACATGCTCGGCATAATTATAAACATTCATAACTGTACATGAATCAAAAATGGCAACATCAACAATAGATTGAAATTGATAGCGTAAATTGTATAAAATAATATATATACATACACCCATATAACAATGCTGTACGACACATATAAAAAATTGATTGGTTGATACATGATTGAAAAAAGTCTTTTTTCAATCATGTATCAACCAATCAATTTTTTAAGACAGTGGGGAGAATCAGCAGGGCCTATAAACAAAAGATCATCCAAACAACTAATCACACTATCGTGATCGTGACCAGACTCAAAATCAATAACCCAATGTAAAAAGAGTTGAGAATTTCTCAAAATATGCGCACGATAGAGAGCACCCCATTGGGAGACACAAGTCGTAATAGTAGCAGCCTTCAAAAAAAAAAAAATTTCCCAATGAGATGAACACCTCAGGAGCTATTGGCAGGAGCCTGAAAGCAGCTTTAACCACCTCCCACCCGGCCACTGTATATATACGGCCGGGTGGTAGCTTCCCCGTTCTGACAGGACGTGCATTTATGTCCTGCAGAACGGGTGCTCGCAGCACCGCCATGCAGCACGCTGCGGCTCGATCCTGTGATCATTATGATCACAGGATCCAGCCGAGCAGAGATCGGGATATGGGCGCAGTGATTGGCCCTCCTGATCATGTGATGGCTGTGTCCAATCACAGCCGTCACAGTGTAAACAGAGACAAACGTCTCTGTGACAGTTCTCCCCCCGCCAAGCTCAGTGAGAGCTCAGTGCGGGGGGGAGGGGAACTGCAGCTATGTGACAGCTCTCTGCATGAAAATGATTTCATACAGAGAGCTCTCACAGATCGCCCCCCACACAGTGCACCAAGCACCACTGATACCACTGTCCCCATGCACATCAGTGTCCCCATAAAACAGCCCCCAAAACATCTGTATGTCCCCCATCGCATCTGTCAGTTTCCAAAACATCTGTCACCATACACAAAACATCTGTCTGTCCCCGTCACGTCTGTCACCATACACAAAACATCTGTCTGTCCGCCAACACCAAATAAACCCCAATTTGGGTTATTTTTACCAAAGAAATGTAGCAGTATCATTGTTGGTCAAAATTTATGAAGAGAAATTACTTATTTGCAAAATTTTATAACAGAAACAAAGAAAAATGCATTGTTTTTGAAAATTTTCAGTCTTTTTTAATTTATAGCGCAAAAAAAAAACCCCAGAGGTGATTAAATACCACCAAAAGAAAGCTCTATTTGTGTGAAAAAAATGATAAAAATTTCATATGGGTACAGTGTCGCATGACTGCGCAATTGTCATTCAAACTGCAACAGCACTGAAAGCTGAAAATTGGTCCAGGAAGGAAGGGGGTTTAAGTGCCCAGTATTGAAGTGGTTAATATCCGCCTTGGCCATAAGGGTCCCACCTCCAAACTGCCTAATCTTCACAAAGGCGTCTTCAAAAGAGCTGTAAGACACAGATGCTGATTCACAATCAATATCATCACAATTGCACAGGAGCCCTGTGTGTCTTTTGGTCCGTTTCAGGTCCGAATTCAGCCAAAAATTTGGGCTGAATCGGACCTGAAACTGTGAACCTCTGCTGGGAGCCGCATGCGAACATAATGTGAACCCAGTCTCAATCTCCAAATACGAATAGACTCGCTCAAGAGCTGGTTCTGGCCAGCTCAGTAGATTGCTTTAAAAAAGGCCTGGATTGTTTCCTAAATGTACATACAGTATCTCACAAAAGTGAGTACACCTCTCACATTTTTGTAAATATTTTATTATATCTTTTCATGTGACAACACTGAAGAAATTACACTTCGCTACAATGTAAAGTAGTGAGTGTACAGCTTGTATAACAGTGTACATTTGCTGTCCCCTCAAAAAAACTCAACACACATCCATTAATGTCTAAACTACTGGCAACAAAAGTGAGTACACCCCTAAGTGAAAATGTCCACCCTCCCCGGTGTCATGTGGCTCATTAGTGTTATAAGGTCTCAGGTGTGAATGGGGAGCAGGTGTATTAAATTTGGTGTTATCGCTCTCACTCTCTCATACTGGTCACTGGTAGTTGAACATGGCACCTCATGGCAAAGAACTCTCTGAGCATCTGAAAAAAAAAAGAATTGTTGCTCTACATAAAGATGGCCTAGGCTATAAGAAGATTGCCAAGACCCTGAAACTGATCTGAAATTCTTTACTCATTAACATATATAGAACTGTCTTGAGAACAAAGATTGGCCTTACTGTGCAGCAGAATCTGATCGTCCCATGGGTAACAGGTTAATCTCTGGGATTCATGCAGGATTTCTGAAAGATCTAGTTAGATCAGATGGCAATGTTACATTCACATCAATCTTGCAGAAGATATAGAACGTAATAAGGAGGTGAAAGGAGGTGAGTAATAACTGCCTAAGGGGCTGTGTTGCTTATGACAAGGGGCAATGCTGCAATTATCTCTCATTATCCATGTTGGAGAAAGATGTCCAAGATCTCAAAGAGTTCTTGGCCTCCATTAGGCAAGAGGAGACAGCTTTTAAGCAGTAAGCCACCCCATTTTTGAATAGGATAAATCTTCTTCGTAGGGACTCCAACATTGACCAGAGATATTGGCGATATGGGTGACTTGGTCATATTGTTAGACATTGTTAGTGAGGGAGACACACTCCAAAGACATGCTGTTAGGTTAATTAGCTCCTGTGAGTTAGGGACCTTAGATTGTAAGAGGGCAGGGACTAATGTGAATGTACAATATACACTGTATTACCAAAAGTATTGGGACACCTGCCTTTACACGCACATGAACTTTAATGACATCTCAGTTTTAGTCCGTAGGGTTCAATATTGAGTTGGCCCACCCTTTTCAGCTATAACAACTACAACTCTTCTGTGAAGGCTGTCCATAAGGTTTAGAAGTGTGTCTATGGGAATGTTTTACCATTTTTCCAGAAGCCTATTTGTGAGGTCAGGCATTGATGTTGAGCAAGAATGCCTGGCTCGCAGTTTCCACCTTAGTTCATGCCAATGGTGTTCTATTGGGTTGAGGTCAGGACTCTGTGCAGGCCAGTCAAATTTCTCTACCCCAAACTCGCTCATCCATGTCTTTATGGACCTTGCTTTGTGCACTGTTACATAGTCATGTTAGAACAGGAAGGGGTCATCCCCAAACTGTTACCACAAAGTTGGGAGCATGAAATTGTCCAAAATGTCTTGGTATGCTGATGCCTTAAGAGTTCCCTTCACTGGAACTAAGGGGCCAAGCCCAACCCCTCAAAAAGAACCCTACACCATAATCCCCCCCTCCACCAAATGAATGGGACCAGTGAACAAAGCAAGGTCCAAAAAGACATGGATGAGCGAGTTTGGGGTGAAAGAGCTTTTATTTTATATTTTTTGTCCAGTCTTGCGGCATCATAATTCCTCTTCCTCCTCCTCTTCTTTTTTCAGTGGTGGGTGACTCCTGAATGCACCAGAGAAAAGCTCCATATAATGCTGTTGTGCACCCTCTGCTGAATATTATTATGAGCTCAGGGTGGATTGATAGTGAATCCCCAGGAGGCTGGGTTCACAGGAAGTGAGTGGAGTGAATGCCCAAGAGGATTCACCTTCTTTATATGCTGAAGCTGACATAAATTACATGGATTTTTCTATACAAATGGTTAATCTCACTGTCAGATACTGGGCAAAAAGCTGTAAAAAAATAAACCATTTTTCATACTGATTTTTTTTTTATTGAAAAGGAAGTGAGGGGGCAGGATGGAAATGTGTGATCTTTCTTGATAGGGTGGTAATCTATGGGATCACCAAACATACAAATTATAAGAAAACAACCGCAATTTGGACAAAGGAGGAAAAAAGCTGTAGCATATAGAAACAAAATATCTTTAACTACAAAAATCAGTGCAACATTTGCGCATGTGAGATGATCTTATTTATTGCTGTGAAATTGGGTATGGTTTTTGTCTGTTGTCTGGCACAGTTCATCAAGTTTTCTAATCTCTTCTATAGGAGAGTCTGTTCATAGTCAGTCCAGTGATGGATGTGTATCTTCTGTTTAATGTAAAAACAACCTAGGTTAGTACCTATCATTTAATAGTTAAAATTATAGGACAAAACAAGAACAGTGCAAGAATACTCAGGAGAATCTAAAAAGCAAATATAGAATCCTCTATTCTGTAATACCACAACAAAGTATTCTACGTTAGTATGTGTAATGATGACTAAATATTTTCAGATATACTGTGCTGTCAGTCTGGTGAAACAGAATGGTGCAGCTTTGAAATGAAAGTCCCCAGGATCCCTATACAATATCAATAACAAAAGGAAAAATTATACAAAACTAGTAGGGGGGTAGCTGGTATTTGACCCACATAATCAACAATGGTATTCTGTGTCTCACATACTGTACATATCTTTTCATCCTCAGAACTCAACTCCATGTGTAGTGGATGGAGAGAATGGTCTCAGTATGCCAACTTGAACTAAGCCTGTTTCCAGTTGTGTTTCTGCCCAAGAAAAGGATTCCCAAGAGACCGCCCAATCTTAAATCTGCATGGAGGAGCAGTGCAGCATTGCTACACAGGGACTTAGGTGGACTTCAGTGGAGGGCTCTACAGGTTTTTGTAGGACTTTCAATGGAGACTATGAGAAAACTGTAAGTGTAGATGTGCTTATATTTAAGTATTGTAGCACACATATTTTAATGTGAGGCCATAGTTTAACTTCAAGTACATGGAGAATGTTGAGTCCTAAATTGACCTATAGCACTCCGCTTCCTATATTGGGTCACTTATGTGTTGAGAAGTTGTTTTGTTTCCCCAATATACAGGTCTTTGCCTTCCTCATTAAGCTGGAGTAACTTGAATAATAAACATCTGTCCTAGTCCCCAATTGCACAATGGTAATTTTAATTATGTAAATGGAATACAGAATTTTCCCAAGATCTCACACTCCCTGTTATATTTTCGAACAAGCAGGACTGGTGTCTGGTCTCAGAGGAGCCTGGCACACCCTTGGACTGATAGAGTCTGGAAGCCCTGGTTGCTTTGGAGATCTAACCCTAAGGGCCAGTTCACACTAGACTGGTGCAGAAAACCCATGTTCTGGAACTCATTAGGCAGTGGACTTAAGAAAAGGAAGATGGTCCCATGTTCATTCACCTTTTATGCTCTGTTACACTTTGCCTTTATTTTTTAGAAATCTACATGATGGCTCTTTGGAATATTTCCTCTAAAAATAACATTTCTCTGATTTTTTTTTTTCTGATCTCTGTACAGTACCTGCTGATTTTTACAACCAATGCACCATCTGTGCATAATCTAAAGCAGTGTTTCTCAACTCCAATCCTCAAGGCGCCCCAACAGGTCATGTTTTCAGGCTTTACGTTATTTTGCACAGTTTCACTGCCGTAGTAATTACCGAAATCCTGAAAACATGACCTGTTGGGGCACCTTGAAGACTGGAGTTGAGAAACACTGATCTAAATTAACCATTCAGAAGGTAAAGAAGGAAATATAGCAGTATAGACAAAGGTGAATATTCTTATTAAAAGGAATAAAAAATCTTTATGAACTATAGAAATGTATGAGTCCTGAAATAAAACCAAGAGGAGATCAAGTGAAATCTAGGCTTATGTAATGATTATGGATTGCATGGGATGTTTTACTGTTGCATCGTAATACATTTACTGTATATCTCTCGATGAAATCTTACCTGTGCTTTTTATACAGCTTCATTAAGCATGCCAAACCGACCACACACACAATGACAGCAACTGTTATTCCTATGACCAGTCCAATCGGGGTGAGATTTGTCTTATCTGCAGAGGTGATGAAATTAGGTCAATATTAAAATTTAGTGCTGGGCTCAAAAAACTGGGACCCACTAGATAGGAAATATTACCTGAAGTCCTCTTCAAGCATGTGCAAACCCAATTACTAAAACCTCCAATAAACTTTAACATATTAACTTCAAAAATTCAGTTTGAATATTTTTAAACTTGAAGCTTTGTTTATAATACCTGATGATCCTGCCATGAAGGTCTGCATTCAGGCATTTCCTTTTAGGTGGTGACAATGCTCTGTCCCTATTTCATGATTGTTTTGTATGCCGTCAACCAAAAGCAAGGCAGACCTTTGCCAAACTGGCTGCAAATCTAGGGTTTCCACCTGTCTGGGATTCACCCAGGCAATCTGGGTTTGAATCATGTGTCCGGGTTTCAGTCCACTTGAAACCTGGACACATTATTCAGACGGAATGTGGCTCAGAACAGGGCCTGACAGGGGGGTGAGGGGGCACTATGTGTGCCGCATTACTATTCTCTTTGGAGTGCCCAAAGGTGTCCCAGGTCTGTTACAATCTATAGTGTATATGTAAAAAAAAAAAATTGTTTTGTGCTGCTAAAGCGTTCAGGTTTGGCTTGAAAAAAGCATAGGGTGGCAACCTTATGCAAAGCACTTCATCCATAATCTTGTCTGTGTGACAGGCACATTGGCCAGAGACAAAGCTCAATAATTGCTGAGCTGTACTGAGGACGCAGTGTCCCATAAGGACACTCTGGCCTCGGTGCTGCTATCTCCCAAGACCAGGGCTTTTTTTTCCCTCATAGAATAATTGTAGGAACTCCCATCTTCTGAGTTACCCATTGTCTCTGCCCCCCACCCACTTCCAAGCACCGTTCTGTGGTTCCAACCCCTCCTCACGTCCCAATACCGTCCCTTTTAGAGAATACAGAACCAAGTATAATTTTGTAGCATCAAGTCATTTGTATGGAATTTGTGAATGGCAACAAGAAAGCCAGTAAAATATATTCCTTGTAGCTAGAAACAACGGACCCACCCAGCGACAATACCACCCCCAGAACAATAGACTCCCTACAGCCAGCATCATTAGACCCTCCAGCAGCCAGCAACAATAGACCGCCCTCTTCAACAGTAGATTCTCCCAGCAACAACTGACCCCCAGCAACATAAGACCCACCCCCAGCAACAATATGCAGCACTGTCCTCTTATTGATTGCTGTGTGGTGACTTCTTAGGCCTCCCTCTGATTACCTGCAGACAGTTGCTGTTTCTTTCACATATCCCCCTTTCTCCAGTTTGCTCGTTACTCAATAAACAATCCAGGATATTTGGGTTTTTAATATTTATTGCAGAGCTTGGAAGGGAGAAGGGAATAGCGGGATACTCCAACTGAACTGTTCACAGTTGATAAGGACAACTCTCACTTGGCCTCACCAGAATACTTGTAGAAGCAGACACACTGCTTTTACCATACTGCCACTTGTATGGAAGAATTAAGTTCTTGCTCTCTCTAGCAGTAGACTTGATACAACTACTTTATCTTCAGGAGACTATCTAGCATCCCCTTGGCTGACACCGGTCCACTGACTCTTCTAGCTGAAGGACAGGACAGGCCCTGCGACACAGATCCTTCCTGGTGTGTCCCTTCCAGTCAGCTCTGATTTTCAAGCCCTCATGTTGACTACCGAAGGTCACATAGCAACTTCTACAGAGGAGGGGCAGCCGCCCCCTAACTTATGGACCCCGCTTTGCAGCTGAAGACCCAAGCACATGTGCCCTTGGCCTTTATACAGTCATCCAGCATGCAACAAAGCACTTTCCTCTGCCAATAGTCAGGGCTATAACAATGCCTGTGCCCTCACTTGTCAGGTTTCCTCCAACTGTCCAATATGCCTCCCTATTGGACCAGTGTGAAACGTTCAGACAAGCTGAGCTGTACCTGAGCACAATGAGCAGACTTCACCAATAGATCCTGCTCCGATAGGCAGAGAAAATTGTAAATTTACCTAATGATCCTCCTGTTAGGCAGAAAGACCCAAAATTATACTCTCTTCCAGCACCTATCTAGGAGGGTGCTACAGATAGATCCTCCTCCAGCAACAATAGACCCCCCCCCCCCCGATAAAATAGATCCCCTCCAGTGCTAATAGATTCCCCAGCAGCCAGCAACAGTAGAACCTCAGCACATCCCCAGCACCCCTTGCCATTACATACATTCAGTGCTGGAGGTGCCGTAACTGCATTTCACCACATTCCAGCTGAAAGAAAATCCCTGCCTAAAACAAATTATTGTACCTGTTCCTGACATTCATTAACAAATAACAAAAATTTCAGTGTGGAGATGCAAAGGAATTCTCAAGAGTATACAGTTGTGCTAAAACGTTTACATACCATGGCAGGATGTATGATTTCTTGGCCATTTTTCAGAGAATATGAATGAGAATACAAAAAAATTTCTTTCACTTATGGTTAGTGTTTGTCTGAAGCCATTTATTATCAATCAACTGTGTTTACTCTTTTTAAATCATAATGACAGCAGAAACTACCCAAATGACCCTGATCAAAAGTTTACATGCAGTGGTGATTTTGGCCTGACAACATGCACACAAGTTGATACAAAGGGGGTGAATGGCTATAAAAGGTAACCATCCTCACCTGTGATCTGTTTGCTTGTAATTAGTGTGTGTGTATAAAAGGTCAATGAGTTTCTGGGCTCCTGACAGACCCTTGCATCTTTCATCCAGTGCTACACTGACGTTTCTGGATTCTGACTATGCACTACTGACTATGCCCACTTTTTAACCACATGCACAAAATCGCACACCACAATTTTGATCAATATCTAAACAGTATAAACAATATCAGCTTCCAGTTTTTATTGTCAAAGCTTAACTGAACAAGCTGAAGTTAGAAGCTGATTGGCTACCATGCACAGCTACACCAGATTTCGTGTGCTCCAATTTCAGTAAATCAACCCCAGTGTGACAAAATGTGAGCATGAATAGAGTTAGGAAAGACCTGGGGAACCCTGGGATAGAATCCAGAAAAAAAGCTCTGTGGACCAAATGGAGGGTATTACTAGACATGTGCAGTTTGTTTCATTCCGAAATTATATTCAGAAGAATTTTTCATTATTTGGAGATCCGGATAAAAGTTTACTGAATGCTCTGAATAACTCAATGAAATTCGTCCAAATTTCTGAAATTTAAATTCAAATCCAATTTTACATAGAATTCCATTTTAATTTAACCACTTAACAACCGCCCCATAGACAAATGACGTCTACAGGGCGGTTGCTTAATTCTGGGAGGACGTCTATTGACGTCCTCCCAGAATCGCGCTTCCCGCGCGCCCCCTGGGGCGCGCACACGGGAACATCCGTGACCGTCGGGTCCGGGGGACCCGACTGATCACGGATCGTGGTGAATGGCCGCTGTGAGCGGCCTTTCACCACGTGATCGCGCCGTCAAATGACGGCGCGATCACATGTAAACAAGCCGGCGGAAGCGCCGGCTTCTCTCTCCTCTCCGCGCCGATCGGTGCAGTGTGAGAGGAGAGAGGGGGGAGAGAGGACACGCTGCAGCGCTGTGGGCGATGTGCAATGCCCACAGCGCTGCCTAGTGACAGATTGCAACCCCCACCA
>BLSH010509820.1:143397-156676 GCA_018402905.1 Glandirana rugosa
AAAACTTGTCCTGAAACTTGTCTTAATTAATACGTGTCAAATACATAACAATTAACCGTGAAAAGGTGAAATATTCCTGAATGTTGCTATATAAGAGCTGTATATATATAAAACTCTCCGCGCCACAGTAATATAAGGTTTAGTGCAGCTGCTGCTGTAGCCTATCTGCAGTTAAGTGCAGTGGGTAAAGTGTAATTAAAAACAGGGTAATAATCCTGTTCAAGCAGCGCTTGCCTAATGGTACTAATCCCCCTCTAATAGTACTATGAACAAGAAAAATAGTAATATAAAGTGCCAACAGTGACTTATATGTGCAAAAGTAAAACGTAGTGAAAGTGCATAATCATCATATATCGTTGTAAGTCCTTATAAAGTGGAAAAGTGCCAATTAACAATACATAAACTGTGCATAATTAATTCTGTTCAAAGTCCTGTTCAAAAGTGCCGGTGCAATCCAGTGAGACATGATTTCTATATATCTTTGCAATTTGGTTCATCCAGTAACAGTACTTATAACTTTAAACTTATAAAGTGCTCGTGCTGTGCTTTGTGAAGATTAGAAGGTTCTTTGAGGGTACTAGACCCTGCTTACCAGATCCCAATGACTCTCCACCCCTACGGAGTGGAGGAGTCACAAGCGCTTCAGGTCTACAATCCGACCTATGGATGTGGTGGTTCGTCTCTGTGCAATTACTCTCGTCTCCGTTCCCGTGCAGGTTATATGAAAAAGAAAGGGACTCTCATCGCGTACCTCTTTAAACTCATTTATTGGCCTGCTTTCACAGTACGCAATCGTTAAAAACAGACAACTGTGAAAGTTCCGTGATCGCCGTATCAAAAGCTTCCGCTTCCACTTGCATGTCACCGGAACGTGCCCTGGCGCACCTTGCGTTCCAACTGACGCGTTTCGTCACTTCCGTAACGTCTTAAGAGCTGAACTCTGGTAATGAGAGAAAACCTACCCTTGCAGTGGGGTTAAATTATTCTAGGAGAGCAGGGATATCTAATTCATGACTCTGGCAGGCTCCCTTTATCCTGCATCCTCTCTAAGCAGCTTGTCACGCCTACCTCTAGGATTGGTGCCCAGGCACTATAGCTGGCTTCTGTGTTCTTCACCTATAGCAGCCCCCTTTCACATAGGGCAAGCAGGCCTACCAGTTCTCACTTTCTCCCAGGTCTTACACATAAGTCTATAGTGCCTGGCCACCATGCAGGGGCAGGCACGAACCAAGCACAGCAAACAGGTACTTGCGGTTGGCAGACAGGCGGAGTGGTCAGTGACAGTTCGGGTCCAGGACAGGCAGCGCTTAGAGAGTAGTCAGAGTCAAATCCATGGTCAAAAGGCAGGCTGAGTTCAGAGCATAGTCAAAGTCCAATCCAAGGTCAATAACAAGATAATCCAAACTAGTTGGCAGGGCAGGACTCGGGTGAAGATGAAGATCAAGGCATGGGAACAAGGCAGGAAAACAGGGAGCTTGAAACACGTGTTACAAACACTATCACAAGCATGACACCGAGGGCTTGGCAGGTTTAAAACAGGTTTGAACACTGCCCAAAGGCTGTATCTAGCAATCACTCTACAGATGGACCGTCAGACAGGGAAGGTGCAACTCGGCCAAAACCAGGATGCTGGAATGAGATCAGCAACTACCATGGGTCAGGAGAGTTACATGCTCCTGACAAAGCTTCAGTCCAAGGTCACATGCTGACCTCCTAATGTAGAATGGAGAGTTAATAGCCCTTCACTGTGTGTGATGTCACTGAGGGGTCTGCCACAAACCAGAGAGGTGCACTGGGGTCTCCCAAGCTGAGGGATAGGGAAAGTAATACACCTTATCTTTGCACCCCTAGACTAAACAAGCATTTAATTCTTGTAGTGCTGGGGGGGGGGCAAGTG
The DNA here is from genome assembly GCA_018402905.1 of Glandirana rugosa. Lineage (NCBI taxonomy): Eukaryota > Metazoa > Chordata > Amphibia > Anura > Ranidae > Glandirana > Glandirana rugosa. The sequence goes on from BLSH010509820.1 coordinate 145,295, forward strand.
CAAAGGTAGATTTTATCATTATATCTCATTCCCAGAGTTCAGCTTTATGCACTGCTGCAGCTTTTTGCATTAAAGACAGACTCTTAACAACTGCCATTTTTTTTTTTTTTTTATAAAATACTGTTTTCACATTTGTCCTTTCTTGGTAGCATCTCAATGCTGTTAAACTCTCCCAGCCCTTTTCAGACTTTACATTTAAATGTTAAATCTTCTGAAACTTTAGAGACTGGGTTAAGATCTGCTTTAAAGCATTAAAGGGGGTCAATACTGGTTTTATGACCATAATAAATAATGAAAATGCACATAACTAGGAAACAAATTCTAACAAACAGATATTTTGTTGTCTTCTATACAGCCTGCAGATAGAACTTTATAACAGTTTCATGTTTTCCTGCTTGTCATCTAGCTTTAGGCCCATTTGCCTATAAAATATATAAAATATTCTGCTTTTTAACATCTCTCTATACAAAAAGTCTTACTAAACACACACTATTTAATTTACATTGTCCCTTCTATTTCTGTAGATGGATGATGGCACTGTAATTAGTTTAATTTTTAAAAAAGTTAATTTTTTTCTAATCGATATACAGCTGTCACATGACCCAGCTCTCTCCCAGCCGGTCTGCAGGGCAACATAAGCAGCAGGAGCTTCTAGTCCTCTGTTGCTGGTCACATGTTCAAAATAAAAAAACAGCCTTTGTAACACAGAGTAAAAATAAATAAATAATATCAATTAACTGTTTTAAATTGTCTTATAAATATATATATTTGAAATTAAATATTTCTTATTTTGTGGAAATAACATGGTGTGGGCAGGTTCCTGCCAGTCACAGGTTGTGTCACCCCTCCAGCTTGTGTCTTAAAATAAGAGGATGGTAAAGCTTCCATCAATCTACATGTAATATCAGACCCCATTGTGTTTAGCTGGTTCATGTGCATGGAGGAGGAGGAAGTGATTTGGCTGTTATTTTACCACTGTGTATACGCCCACTCTATAATCACATGAGCTGCTCAAATGTGATAGGGAGGAAATGCTCAGCATAGAAACTCACTACAAACTGAGCATGTGCCGAGTTGACTCAACAGTTGCAAAATTGCTAGCTAAATTGGGGACATAAACAGCAGTTGGAGATAGAGAGCAGCAGGATCAACTCGTTTTTTTGCAGAATAAAGGGAAGGAATCTCATAGTGCCTGAGTGAGTATGAACAGCATGTAATACACTATTTATTGATAGTTTTTTTATGATGCGGGTTTAGTGACACTTTATCTGTTGGAGAACCATGTTGTTTACAGCCCCAATAGCCCCAACTGAAATTTACACACACAAGTGAATGAGTTAGAGCAGTGACTCCTCCCTTATCAGAAGCCTAACTCCAAGATTTCAGTGAGAGCCACCTTACCTGGAAGAATGCTGCTGCTCCAAAACAATTATATATTTTTTATAAAGCCCTTTGGCTCTCTAACATCCACAATAAAAGGCAAGACAGAGGAAGAATGGACAGGAGAGCAAGGAGGTATTGATTCCCTGCCCCACAGCCCATTACTAATAAGATTGATGATCAGAGAAGGACCCACAGTCAGTGTCACTTCCTGGGCATTTTACAGCTAAAAACCTGGAACAAAATTGGTTGAGAAACTTCACATACAATGATTATGGTGCTCTGACCAACTTGTCTTGTCTTGTTGTCTTGTGACAACAGAAAAAGATACTGCTATATCAAAAAAGAAATATGGAAAAAGACACAACTTTGGTGTAACCAAGCATCTTTTGAAGCATATTTATCCCTTCTGAGCAGTACACAATCCTATGTGCTCCTGTACCTGCTGGTCATAACCTTCTTGACCCATTTTGATCTTGGATCTAGTAAATATCAACCATACCCCACCCATTTATGGTTACTTTATAAGATCGAGTCACTCATGCTCCATACTTCAATGTACAGTATATTATATATTTTCTAGATACCCAAGCTCTGGATCATATGATCTGTAAGATCTTTTTTGAACTATACTTGCTTCTGATGAGCTGTATGCAATCAAGTCCCAGATCTGTTGGTTGCACTGTCTAAGGTCTTGATTTGACCTTTGATTGAGTAAGTACCAATGGTGCTCTGGTCTATATTTGGTCTTACCTGCATTCTAATTGTTAAATTTATGTAACCCGTATTTCTTTTACACTATAAGGCTCCCATATCTTGAGTTATTCATTGATATATGGGTACCTGGATACCCATACATTGCCAGGGCAGTGGCTCAGGGAGTGGCTGGAGATGGAAGGAAGGAATAGTCCTTGGAGTTTCCTCCCCTTTGAGCAGAGAAGGCTCTGGAAAGGGGGATGGATGAGGAGGTGTCACTTCCTGATGTATGACAAGGGGCCCTGACCAATCTATAGTCTGGATCTGGTCTGGATAGTACTCAAAAAACGCATGTTATTATGTTGCTCTATCATTAGGATAATAACCCCCTTCTGGTAGATGGTTCATTGATTAGTTAGTTTTAGGTAGTTGTGTTCTCCTTCTCTTAGGATTTCTGGGAAGGAACGGCTGTTCATCCCCATCCTTCGAGAGTCAAGTCAACGCCAACCTTCCACTACTAACTACGCGAGTAGAGGGCTCCTCCTTTGGGAGAAGTGCTCTGACTCAGGAATGTATAGTATTTGTATGCAATTAGCTGCAGGGCTCTATAGTCAGGAAATGTAATAAACTGTATAGTGTAAATAATTAAAAAAACAATGGCAGTTATATATTTTTGTAACTATCTTATTTGCACAGTTTTGTATGTCCCTTTTTCCAAGTTTTTTTCCTTGTCCCCTCCCTCTTTTGATTAATATGATGACCGTGCTCCTGGGCCCAGGAGAGGCAAAATTTAGTCAGGCCTGAATGTTTTGATCTTGGCTGGGGAGTGGCTCAGAGAGTGGCTGGAGATGGAAGGAAGGAACACTGCTTGGAGTTTCCTTCCCTTTGAGCAGAGAAGGCTCTGGAAAGGTGGATGGATGAGGAGGTGTCACTTCCTGATATATGACAAGGAGCCCCGACCAATCTACAGTCTGGATTGGCAGGGGGCAGGCCTCCTTAAATACAGCAGTCTGCCAGCAGGGGGGAGGAGAAGTCGGGTGGAAGTGTGGAAGATGTATCAGAGGTGCTGTGGGGGCCTCTACCCGGGAAGGAGCCCCCAGTCTGGGGGCTGACCTTGAGGCCTGGAAACTCGGGTGCAGCCATGAGTTTAGTAGATTCCTGGAGCAACACAAGGGAGTAGGAGAACAGCAGAGGTGCTACTGAGAACACTTTTAAGTATCCACTGCAGTCGGTGAGTGACAGACCCTGGGAGCTGAAAGAAAGGCTGGAGCAGGCTGGGAGAGGAATAGTGGACAGTCTGTGGAGGTCTCGGGAGCCAGTCAGGGGAAGGAGTGTCACTGTGAGGAAAGCAGGTCGGTGTGACCTGCAAGAGGGATGGGCTGGAAGTTGTAGTCCACCAAAGGCCCAGCTAGCGCCAATGTACTAAGCTACACATTGAGGGGTCCTTGAACCTGGCCTGTTGTGGGTGGTCCGGAGGTCCCACTGACAGAGTGCAGGCCTCACAATGTGCTAGCTGCAGTGAAGACAAAGGAATGGAGTGAAACTGATGAATTTCCCTTCAGGTTAGGAAAGTAAGTGAAATGCTGGAGAGAAGCGAAAGAGCAATAGTCTGCAAGTGAGGTGCTGGAGAGAAGTGAAGAAGCAATAGTCTGCAAGAGAAGTGCTGGAGGAAGTAGAGTTTATATACGGTCGTGTATATAGGAGGTCCTGTAACCAATTGTTTTGGCATCCCACAGTCACCCCTTTTCCGCATCCAAGTTAAATCCCTGTGACTTCGCATGTGTGAGATATGGTGGGATTGAGGGTAGCTATAAGGTGAACCACAACTACCAGCCTCTCCCAAGGGAGCACATGGCTACATTTGGTGGCTCGTCCGGGATTTACCTGTAAGGCTGCCAATCATCGCCCATAGTAACTGCAAGAGAACTGAGCCAAGGGACTGTATAATCTGTTTTATTGTCGATGCAGACTTAAATGGGACAAGGACTTGTGTGCTCTGCCCTTGAACTGTGCTAAAATAAGTGTGACATTTTCCATAGCAACCAGTGAGAGCCATCACCAATTTGCGGCCTGCATAACCAGTTGCTCCAAACCAGCACTGGGGGCAGACACTTAAATACCAATCCTGCAATTCAGTGACTTTGTACCATGTGTCAGTATCTGTGGCAGCCACAGTGGGCAAACGCCCCCATGGATTACAAATGTCCCGCGCCATGCTATGGCCGGACATTAATACTGGATTAAAAATGTGACCAGTGTTCCGCTAAAGCTGGGTAGTACAAGTACTTTGCAAATGTCTGCTTCAGTTCCTGCCAACAGGAAAAGTGTGCCTGGGAGTGTTTCTGCTGAGCAAAGAGAGACTGTGTTAAGGAGTTGTCCAGCAAAACTGTGGCTACTACAATTTACTGTTGCTACTGGCAACCACCAACAAGTCTGGGCAACTCCTGCTAGCGTCAGTGTGTCTGTAAAATGTTGTCCTTCACACAAGGGGTTACAGCATCATGAAATGCAGCAAGCCTGCTTATCAGGACATTTGGTGCCAGCTCGTCTGGAAACTTGGGGGCGGTGCCACGCCCTGGAAGAGTCAGCGCACTTGCGGCTATCGGCAGTCACCATGAAGAGAGAAATGGCGGAAGGTGGGAGACTTGTGCGAGCGCTGACCTTGTTGCCGGAAAGGCCGGAGCAGACCTTGATAGACGCGGGGTTCCGGTTGGAGCCAAGCGGGGGAATTGCCCAGGGAGTCGTCAAGGGGTTGGAGAGGCTGTGTCTCGTATTCCCAGAGTGCTGGCTACGTGCTGCGGATGTTACTGCCTGGGCCCGGTGTGGCCATTGTGACTTTCCGCTCACCCGGCGAGTATCTACCGAGCAGGAGGCACAGCACTACTTAATGGACCTGCAAACAGAGCTATGCTGTCCGGAGTCGTTTAAATCCTGGAAGGCCGGATCGGGCCTGATGACTTCGTCCGAAGGCAGGGTAGGGCACCAACCCAGTGGCTCCCCTGTGAAGGTCAAGGAGGAAGGGGCAGGAGAGGCTCTCCTGGCCTGTGGCCTGGCCAGGGACATGAAACCCATGAGTACCATTAGACAGGGGTCCAGGGTCCCTGAAAAGCTGGCTGTATTCCCACCTGTAGACATTCCAGCGGGGCTAGAGTCAGTGAGGGAGGGGGAAGCGCTCCCTAGTGTGCCAGCTGAAGACGTCAGGGAAAGGGCCTTAGACTAGGGGTCACCCAGACTTCTGGCTGAATTTGGGTCACAAAAGCACCTGGTGGAGTGGTTGTCTCCAAGTCAGGGGTCGGAGGAGGAGCAGGAGACGGGAAGTTTGCATGTTCTCTATTTCTCCGATGGGGATGAGACAGAGCCTCCTCAAGACACCAGATCAGCTGCAGGAACCCTCAGTGTCATCTACCAGACTTTCCTTAACAGGCCCTCTACTACCTAGACCAGAGCACCCACATAACGGCAGATGGCGGTAAGGTCCCTGGCTACTCAAGTTAGGCCTGGGAAAGGGAACTGTGTCAGTTTTTCCCAGGTTCTCCAGATACCAGAGGGAGGTCCAACTCCGGGTTGCTCTGGAGTGGGGCCTGGACTACCCCTATGTCCCACCACATGTCATGGACACTATTGAAAGCTCAAGAGAGTAGTGGGAGGATGACATGACATGGAACTACCTACATGTACCCAAGCCCTTGTGGGGTCCTGAGAACAGCTGCTGGAAGAGGTTCATGGAGCTGAAAAAGGAATGGAGCCTCTGGAGGTCCATAAAGAGAGACTAGGTGCTGATCATCAATCCCAACCAGCCCACAAGGAGCTATTCAATTTCAGTATGGGGGAGGGGGGCAGACGGGTGAGATTTCCTGATCTTCACTACTATGTTTAGGACTGTGATGTAGTACAGCATATGCAGCACACTCCATGGACTGTCAGAGGAGTAGCGGAGTTTGCACTTTCCCCCTGAACTGTACGACAAACTTGCCTGCCACCCTGTGCCCAGTGGAAGAGACTGTTTTCACTGCAAGAACACTGGGGTGAAGATTGGTCCTGTTTCCATTATTTTGAGGAACTGTTGCTCAGGGAGGGGCAACTCCCATCAGGAACCTTGAAAGAGAGGAAAAAAAACGTTCATCATTGACTTTCTGTGTTTCTGCTTCTGCAGTGGGCTCATAACCCCTCACTGCAGGGCAGACAGGTGAAAGAAGTACTGAAAAAACTCATGTTGTTATGTTGCTCTATCAGGAGGATAATAACCCCCTTCTGGTAGATGGTTTGTTGATTAGTTAGTTTTAGGTAGTTGTGTTCTCCTTCTCTTAGGATTTCTGGGATGAAACGGCTGTTCATCCCCATCCACCCAGACATAAAAGGCAGGGGGCAAAAATTGGGACTTTAAATGAAGGCTTGGCTGGGTAGAGGCACAATCTTCCATCCCTATAATTGGAATAAAAAGAAAGCTAAAAAAAAGCTAACTGGGAGGGGATTGGGACTTTAAATGACACACGAGTGTGAGAGAAAGATACTGGATGGATATGGTAAAACAATTTATATTAGAAATAGAACAATATTTTCATAGTATACATCATATAGTCAATATTCAAATAGGTCAGTACAGACCAAATATATAATATGTGTACATGGATACAAAGATACAAAGCATACATTTGATGGTATACGAAAAATTGCCCCCATCCTTCACATTGATGTGGTTATGTAAAATATTCCATTATCGATAAACCTGGTTTGTCCATGACCTCCAAGTACCCCCGCAGGGAGTTGGTCTAGAAGACCTTGTAAATAATTGTCTTAGGTACAGCGTTTGACGGCAGCTGGTGGCTCTACGCACGTTTCGTGACTGAATGTCACTCATCAGGAGCAGGCTCGTCACTTGTCTAAGGTAAAGAAAAAAATCATATAGATATATTGGGAAAAATCACCATGTGGGAGGAAAAGATAATCCTCCATAATAAAAATTCCCAAGAAAACCAACCTGTTGTATCCATGGACCGTACACACGCAGGCAGGGACGGGGGAAGCCAACAAGGGGCATCCACAAACAGGAGCTGAGGCGGAATGCATGGCAGCAAGATCCCCCCAGGCAAGCCGACATGCAGGCACGGGCGTCTCCAGGGTGAATGTATGTCTGGTGAAGGGATGGGTGGTGATATAAGACTGAGTGGAAGATAATTGTGAGCAGGTGCATCATGAGGGAGTGAGGAACCGTGGTTGGAAAAAAAAAAAAGGGCAAAAGGGACGGTGGGGGTTATGAATAATGGTAAAAACTAATGATGTGTGTAGATGCTAATATAGGTTACCATACCTAAAAAAGTGGAGACAGCATGATTGAGTATATGGTGCATGACTAAAATGATTGAGAATAATCCAGGAGACGCCAGGTGCCTCAAGAGGCATGCCTGATAAGGGCCCAGCCGCCAATAGGCCCGCCAACGTCACGCACGTAGGGGCAGAAGGGGGATGGGAGGAAGCCTGATGGGGGGCTGTACTCCAACTCCAAAGCGCCCGCGAGCGTGTGTACCCGATCAGCGTCAAACATCAAGAGATGCCGCACGCATGGCAGGGTGGCGTGACGTCGACGCACAGCGGGGAAACCCGCCCCTCCATGGGACGTGGGAGCGGGGGAGGAGGGAATCCACGGTGTGCATCGCAGCTCCCGGTGTGGTGAACCAGGCCAACCCCCTCCCCCCAACCCAGGGGAGGCCGGACCAGGGAGGCAAAGGCTGGGAGTACCAACATTGAGAAAAAAAAAAAAAAAACATTAGGCCAATGAAGCTAAACGTAGAGGGACTTAATGGTTAAAACATAGTAAGATAGAACCCAGGAGGTCAAATGAGAACCTGCACTGTGGCAGGTAGTAAAGATACATTATAACACATTCTCACAAACGTGAGTCCATCCCTGATTAATACTGACATAAAAGGCAGGGGGCAAAAATTGTGACTTTAAATGAAGGCTTGGCTGGGTAGAGGCACAATCTTCCATCCCTATAATTGGAATAAAAAGAAAGCTAAAAAAAGCTAACTGGGAGGGGATTGGGACTTTAAATGACACAGTGAGAGAGAAAGACTTTCTCTCACACTCGTCAGTATTATTCAGGGATGGACACACGTTTGTGAGAATGTGTTATAATGTATCTTTACTACCTGCCACAGTGCAGGTTCTCATTTGACCTCCTGGGTTCTATCTTACTATGTTTTAACCATTAATTCCCTCTACGTTTAGCTACGTTGGCCTAATGTTTTTTTTTTTTTTTTTCTCAATGTTGGTACTCCCAGCCTTTGCCTCCCTGGTCCGGCCTCCCCTGGGTTGGGGGGGAGGGGGTTGGCCTGGTTCACCACACCGGGAGCTGTGACGCACACCGTGGATTCCCTCCTCCCCCGCTCCCACGTCCCATTGAGGGGCGGGTTTCCCCGCTGTGCGTCGACGTCACGTCACCCGGCCATGCGTGCGGCATCTCTTGATGTTTGACGCTGATCGGGTACACACGCTCGCGGGCGCTTTGGAGTTGGAGTACAGCCCCCCTTCGGACTTCCTCCCATCCCCCTTCTGCCCCCACGTGCGTGACCTTGGCGGGCCTATTGGTGGCTGGGCCCTTATCAGGCGTGCCTCTTGCGGCACCTGGCGTCTCCTGGATTATTCTCAATCATTTTAGCCATGCACCATACACTCAATCATGCTGTCTCCACTTTTTTAGGTATGGTCACCTATATTAGCATCTACACACATCACTAGTTTTTACCATTATTCATAACCCCCATCGTCCCTTTTGCCCTTTTTTTTTTTTTTCCCAACCACGGTTCCTCACTCCCTCATGATGCACCTGCTCACAATTATCTTCCACTCAGTCTTATATCACCACCCATCCCTTCACCAGACATACATTCACCCTGGAGACGCCCGTGCCTGCATGTCGGCTTGCCTGGGGGGATCTTGCTGCCATGCATCCCGCCTCAGCTCCCATTTGTGGATGCCCCTTGTTGGCTTCCCCCGTCCCTGCCTGCGTGTGTACGGTCCATGGATACAACAGGTTGGTTTTCTTGGGAATTTTTACTATGGAGGATTATCTTTTCCTCCCGCATGGTGATTTTTCCCAATATATCTATATGATTTTTTTCTTTACCTTAGACAAGTGACGAGCCTGCTCCTGATGAGTGACATTCAGTCACGAAACGTGCGTAGAGCCACCAGCTGCCGTCAAACGCTGTACCTAAGACAATTATTTACAAGGCCTTCTAGACCAACCCCCTGCGGGGGTACTTGGAGGTCATGGACAAACGCAGGTTTATCGATAATGGAATATTTTACATAACCACATCAATGTGATGGATGGGGGCATTTTTTTGTATACCATCAAATGTATGCTTTGTATCTTTGTATCCATGTACACATATTATATATTTGGTCTGTACTGACCTATTTGAATATTGACTATATGATGTATACTATGAAAATATTGTTCTATTTCTAAAATAAATTGTTTTACCATATCCATCCAGTATCTTTCTCTCACACTCGTGTGTCATTTAAAGTCCCAATCCCCTCCCAGTTAGCTTTTTTTAGCTTTCTTTGTATTCCCATCCATCCAGAGATAAGTCAACTCCAACCTTCCACTACTAACTACGTGAGTAGAGGGCTCCTCCTTTGGGAGAAGTGCTCTGACTCAGGAATGTATAATACTTGTATGTGATTAGCTGCAGGACTTTGTAGTCTGGAAATGTAATAAACTGTATAGTGTAAACAATTACAAAAACAATGGCAGTGATATATTTTTGTAACTAACTGATTTTTACAGTTCTGTATGTCCCTTTTTCCAAGTTTGTTCCCTTGTCCCCCCCTCTTTTGATTATGGGATGACCATGCTCCTGGGCCCAGGAGAAGCAAAATTTAGTCAGGCCTGAATGTTTTGATCTGGGCTGGGGAGTGGCTCAGAGAGTGGCTGGAGATGGAACGAAGGAACACTCCTTGGAGTTTCCATCCCTTTGAGCAGGGAAGGCTCTGGAAAGGTGGATGGATGAGGAGGTGTCACTTCCTGATGTATGACAAGGAGCCCTGACCAATCTACAGTCTGGATTGGCAGGGGGCAGGTCTCCTTAAATACAGCAGTCTGCCAGCAGGGGGGAGGAGAAATCGGCTGGAAGTGTGGAAGATTTAGCAGAGGTGCTGTGGAGGCCTTTACCCTGGAGGGAGCCCCCAGTCTGGGGGGCCTGGAGAGTTGGGTGCAGCCAGGAGTGAAGTTGATTCCTGGAGCAGCACAAGGGAGTAGGAGAATAGCAGAGGTGCTACTGGGAACACTTTAAAGTATCCTTGGAGTTGGAGGAGAGGCTGGAGCAGCCTTTGATAGGAATAGTGGACAGTCTGTGGAGGTCTCAGGAGCCAATCAGGGGAAGGAGTGTCACTGGGAGGAAAGCAGGTCGGTGTGACCTGGAAGAGGGATGGGATGGAAGTTGTAGTCCATCAAAGTCCCAGCTAGCACCAACATACTAAGCTACACTTTGAGGGGTTTTGACCCTGGCCTGTAACGGGTGGTCTGGAGGTTCTGCTGAGTGCAGGCCTCACCATGTGCTAGCTGCTGTGAAGAGAAAGGAATAGAGTGAAACTGATAAATTTTTCTTCAGAACAGGAGACTAAGTGAAGTGCTGGACAGAAGTGAAGGAGCAATAGTCTGCAAATGAAGCGCTGGAGAGAAGTGAAGGAGCAATACTCTGCAAGATTTGGGGGCGTGAGTGCCCAACTCAGCTGACTTAGGTGGGAGATGTAAGCCGGCTATGAGTCAATTCATTGGCCTGAGCCGGAGCCCCTCCCCATACTTGTCATGCTCGCGTGATGCTGATGGCCACTCCTGCGTGTGCGGGGCATATAAGGCACCTCCCCGGACATGTGTATGTCTCGCTACACCTCATCATACGCAGTAAAGCACGGAGGTCAGTTCCTCCATGCATACTACAGGTAACCCCTTTGTGTTCCACACTTGGGTCGCTGACTTCTCTCTTCTCATTGTTTCTCCTTTTGTATCCTTTACCCTCTTTGGCAATTTTTCACGATGGATTCGGTCTTCTTTCATTCACCTTCATCCTTTATTCCTTGCTATGCACCCTCTGATTACCGCAGTATCACTGCATGATTTCACTGGGTATTCACCCCTCACCTTAAATTTATGAATCTATACATTTTACTCTATTATTTTCAATTCATTGTTGATGTTGCCATCTTAGATTGATGCACAGCTATGAACGTTTTATAATTATGCCATGCCTGTGAGCATGTATATCCTTGGTTGTGTATTTGACCAATGATTTTTGA
>BLSH010509820.1:207715-226379 GCA_018402905.1 Glandirana rugosa
ATAAATCATACTCCGTACCACTCAAAAAACTTCAACATGAAAAAAGGGTGTTAAGAACCCTTTTAATTCTTTAATAATAATAATAAAAAAAAAAACGTGTTTTAACAGTATTGTTGTTCAATAAAGAGTGTGTGTCGTATACGTATGAAGGTTAATGTGGGGTTTTATGTAAGACGATGAGTGGGGCTCATACCACTATGGTGTACACACTCTGAAAAAGTGTAGGACCGGTGTATCTCTCCAGGTTGTACGTCCCTCGTGATAGTCCGCAACATCTTCTGTGAGAAATAACTTGTTGTTATGACAATTTTGTGCAAAAAAAAAAATAATAATAATAATTTCTTAATTTTCCCAAGAATTGTGGGAAAAAAGTACAACTTCAAAAAACTCACCATGCCTCATACTAAATACTTTGAGTGTCTACTTTACAAAAAGGGGTCATTTGGGGGGTATTTGTACTTTCCTGACATTTCAGGGCCTCAAGAAATGAGATAGGTCATCAGTACATCGGGTGTGATCAATTTTCAATGATTGGCACCAAGCTTGTAGACTTTATAACTTTCACACAGACCCAATAATATACACTTATTTGGGTTATTTTTTTACCAAAGATAGGTAGCAGTATAGGTTTTGGCCCAAATTTATGAACAAAATTACTTATTTGCAAAATGTTATCATAGAAACTAAAAAAAGTGTTTTTTCCCCAAAATTTTCGCACTTTTTTCGCTTATGTCCTAAAAAATAAAAACCCAGAGGTTATTAAATACCACCAAAAGAAAGCTCTATTTGTGTGAAAAAAATGATAAAATTTTTGTTTGAGTACAGTGTAGCATGAGAGAGTAATTGTCATTCAAAGAGCGAGGGCGCTGAAAGCTGAAAATTGGTCTGGGCAGGAAGGGGGTATAAACGTCCTGTATTGAAGTGGTTAATGTCGGCCTACATCTGAATCCAAATATGGCTGGGCATCATAAAGGAACAAGTGGCTGACGCTGCGGTCAAATAACTCAGCCTACTCCCCCATGGCTGATGTTGGGGCTATGGCAGGAATAGATGTGGACAAGGAGGCAGGTTTATCCACTCTGGCAACTGCAGGGGACTGCACACATCTCTGCTTGCGTGACAGAGGATGAGGAAGGTTTAGTAAGCCAGTCCACCACCTCCTCTGCATGCTGTGGCTGGATAGCATGGGCAAAATCACTAAACAGAGGAAATGATGCCCTGCCTGAGGACTGACCACCACGTCCACCTTTGCCTGAGGACAAATTTGTTGCTGGCCCCCTTACAGTGTCAAGTGCCAAGGGAATGTCTGCCTCTCCTTGTTGTCCTCCCAGACATTATTGGGAGGGAGGGGGCGGTGCTTAATAGCAAATGTAAAAAAAAGTGGGAAATATGTACGTATTTGCACTTTAATCAATGTAAAGTGGTGTTTGGTGCACTTTGAGTACTCATACCACACAGACACACTCCACGGATACACTATTATATACTGCAATATAATGCATCAAACGTACTCTGACGCACAGAACTATATGGCGTTAAACTTGCAGTAACGCATACAGAAGTAAATGGTGTTAAACTTGCACTAACACACACCAATATATGGTGTTAAAATGGCAGTAACGCACACAAAACTATATGACGTTAAACTGGCAGTAACGCACACAGAAGTATATGGCATTAAACTTGCAGTGACGCACAAAACTATATGGCGTTAAACTGGCAGTAACACATACAAAACTATATGGCGTTAAAATGGCAGTAACACACACAGAAGTAAATGGCATTAAACTTGCAGTAATGCACAAAACTATATGACGTTAAATTGGCAGTAATGCACACAGAACTATTTGGTGTTAAACTGGCAGTAACGCACACAGAACTAAATGCTGTTAAACTTTCAGTAATGCACAAGACTATATGGCATTAAACCATTAAACTGGCAGTAACGCACAAAACTATATGGCGCTAAACTAGCAGTAACGCACACAGAACTATATAGCATTAAACTGGCAGTAACGCACACATAAGTAAATGGCGTTAAACTGGCAGCAATGCACACAAAACTATATGGTGTTAAACTGGCAGTAACACACACAGAAGTAAATGACGTTAAACTTGCAGTAACGCAATCAAATATACGGTGTTCAACCGTCACTACACTAATGCTATCTGAACCTTCCCTACTCTAGCTATACACTAATGTAAAGATTAGTGACACGGTCTCACTACACTACACTGAAATATCTGAGCTGTCCCTACTCTACATATACACTAATGTATGTATGAATGGCACGGTCTCACTACACTACAGTCAAACTATCTGAGCTGTGACTACTCTAGCTGCGCACTATGCAAAGCTGAATGATGGTCCTCCTCACTACACTCACACTATCCCTAGACTGAAACTAAATTAATATTCTACACTGACAATTGAAGCACAATAGCACAGTATTGCACACTAACTAACCAAAAGCACTGAACAGAGCCCTGTTCTATCTCTCTCCACGCCGAAATCACACTGAAAATGGCTGCCATTGAAAGAATACTTTTATACTGTGGGGTGGGAATGAGCCATGATTGGGGGGGCGAACATACAGTTGAACATCCCGACAGCCGAACGACAGAACAACGAAAGATCGCCCCGAACTTGGGCCTCTGTAAAGTCTGGGTCGGGCCGAAGAGTTCGTCCATCCTTATTACTGACCGGATCACCCCAGGTGAAAATACTGTAGAGAATAAGAAAAGAAAACACATCTATAATGATTGGTAAGCTGCAAGATATTACAATTTTGATTTTGCGCATTTTTGGATGCTGATATGTGCAGAAAAATTAAAGAAAATTTGATAAAAATGATCCTGCACTGGCTAACTATATGCAACTATTCAATACTTTTTTATTGATTGAACTAGATGGATGTGTATCTAAACCTCCCTTTCCTCTGAAGCACTGAAGCCCAATCAGCATTCGGATTGTGCTTCAAAGGTTACAGGCAGTGAGGAAAAGATATGACGCCTCCTCACCACCTGTTTTAACCCAATTTTTGTCAACGAATATGCAATGCACGTGGTGCTGCCCCATTTGCTTGATTGTGTAGCTTTCAGGGGGTGGGCAATCCCTACATGTTGGGTGAACTTTGCTGCAGCGTGTGAACATCCCCGTGAGCTGCCTATTGCAGCCTAAGGGGGTGGGGTGGGGGAGGTAGCAGTTGGCAGGCGGAAAAACTTGGCTCAATGAAGACTACGTTTGTAATTAAAACTCAATAGGTTTCTAGAGTTGAGCGGACACCTGGATGTCCGAGTTCGTTGGGTTCAGCTGAACCTCGTGAAAATATTCGGGTTTGGCACTGAACTCGATCCAAACTTGACCCCGGACACTGAACCCCATTGAAGTCAATGGTGACCCGAACTTTTGGGTACAAAAATGGCTGTAAAAACATCATGGAAAGGGCTAGAAGGCTGCAAAAGGAAGCAAAATGAGGGTACGAGTAGGACAAGTGCCCTGCAAACAAATCTGGATAGGGAAATAACTTAAAATGACATAAAAAAAATAAAAAATTGGAGGAGGCGGTGACCATGGTGGTGTAGGAGGAAGTGGTGGTGGAGGAGGAGGAGGTAGCCAACACTGTTTTTTGTTTGTTTGTTTTTTTTTTTTTTTAGAATTGGGGTAGCCCCCAAAATATTGAGACATATTCAATAAAGGATACCAATGGCTGTGTGAGGCCAGTCTAAATGTCTATTCTGCACAAGGTACAGACAAGTCTTGTGGGATCCATGCCTGGCTTATTTTAATAAAGGTTAGCTTGTCCACGTTGACTGTGGACAGGCGGCTGCGCTTGTCTGTGATAACGCCCCCTGCCATGCTAAACACATGTTCAGACAATACACTGGCTGCAGGGCAGGCCAGCACCTCCAAGGCATAAAGGGCAAGCTCAGGCCATGTGGCCAATGTGGAGACCCAGAAGTTGAATGGGGCAGACCCATCAGTCAGTACATGTAGGCGTGTGCACACATCAGTATGTTGCTGAAATGCTGCCTCCTGCTAAGATGTTGCCAGCTGGTGGTGCTGTTTGTGGTGGAGTGCTGCTGACAAAGCTTTTTCACATTTCGGCCATGCTAACCTTGCCTTCTGAGGTGCTGGCTGTGCCACAGCTGCATTGGCGACCTCTTCCTCCTCCTCTGCCGTAGCCTTGTGCTTCCACTGAGCCCCCGGTGTCATTTGGGAATGCCCTCAGCAGCGCGTCTACCAGAGTGCGCTTGTAGTCGCGCATCTTCCGATCATGCTCCAGTGAGGGAATTAAGGATGGCACGTTGTCCTTGTAACGGGGATCCAGCAGGGTGGCCACCCAGTAATCAGCACAAGTTAAAATGTGGGCAACTAGGCTGTCGTTGCGCAGGCACTGCAGCATGTAGTCGCGCATGTGTGCCAGGCTGCCCAGAGGCAAAGACAAGCTGTCCTCTGTGGGAGGTGTATCATCTGTGTCCTCCGTATCCCCCCAGCCATGCTCCAGTGATGCCCACGAGCTGCGTTGGGTGCCACCCTGCTGTGAACATGGTTCCTCCTCATCACCCTCGTCCTCCTCATCCTCCAGAACTGTGCCCTGGCTTGAAAATTTTTGACCTGGCCTATGCTGGTGCAGGAACCCACCCTCCAAGTCACTTGTGAATGGCTGGCCTGATAACTGTGGAAATGACCCCTCTTCCTCCTCCTGTGCCACATCCTCTTCCATCATCGCCCGAAGTGTTTTTTCAAGGAGACATAGAAGTGGGATAGTAACGCTGAGAACAGCGTCATCGGCACTGGCCATGTTGGTGGAGTACTCGAAACACCGCAATATGGTACACAGGTCTCGCATGGAGGCCCACTCATTGGTGGTGAAGTGGTGCTGCTCCGCAGAGCGACTGACCCGTGAGTGCTGCAGCTGAAACTCCACTATTGCCTGCTGCTGCTCGCACAGTCTCTCCAGTATGTGCAAGGTGGAGTTCCACCTTGTGGGCATGTCGCATAGGAGGCGGTGAGCGGGAAGGCCGAAGTTCCGCTGCAGCGCAGACAGGCGAGCAGCAGCAGGGTGAGAATGCCGAAAGCACGCACAGACGGCCCGCACTTTCTGCAGCAGCTCTGACATATCCGGGTAGTTTTTTTAGAAATTTCTGCACCACCAAATTCAGCACATGTGCCAGGCAAGGGATGTGCGTCAAACCGGCTAGGCCCAGAGCTGCTATGAGATTTCGCCCATTATCGCACACCACCAGGCTGGGCTTGAGGCTCAGTGGCAACAACCACTTATCGATATGTTGTTCAATACCCGTCCACAGCTGCTGCGCAGTGTGGGGTTTATCCCCCAAACATATCAGATTTAAAACAGCCTGCTGTCGTTTCCCCCTGGATGTGCTGAAGTTGGTGGTGAAGGTGTTACGCTGAGTGGATGAGGAGGTGGTAGAGGAGGAGGAAGCAGTGCAGTAGGAGGAGGAGGCAACAGGAGGCAAAGAGAAATGCCCTGCAATCCTCGGTGGTGGAAGGACATGCGCCAAATGGCTAGCCGCCTCAGGCCCACCCGCCACTACATTTGCCCAGTGTGCAGTAAGCGAGATATAGCGTCCCTGCCCGTGCTTACTGGTCCACGTATCAGTGGTTATGTGGACCTTGCCACAGATGGCGTTGCGCAGTGCACACTTGATCTCGTCCCCGACATGTTTGTGTAGGGAAGGGATGGCTCACCTGGAAAAGTAGTGGCAGCTGGGAACCACGTACTGTGGGACAGCCACCGCCATCAGGTTTTTAAAACTGTCCGTGTCCACCAGATGGAATGACACCATTTCAAAGGCCAGGAATTTTGAAATGCTGGCATTCAGGGCCAGGGTTCGCGGGTGGGTAGGGGGGCACTTCCTCTTTCTCTCCAGTGTTTGGGAGATGGAGAGCTGTAAGCTTCCATGGGACCATGTGGAAATGCTTGGGGACGGTGGCGGACATGGTGGCGTTGCTGTCACATGCTCTGTTTGCTGGGTGGCAGGTGACACTGGCACTGTAGAGGTGGAGGAAGAGGCCGAGGCAGCAGCAGAAGAGGAAGCAGGAGGAGGCCGAGACCTTTCTTGGATTTTGAGGTACTTTTACCACTGCAGCAAGTCCTTTGAATTTAGATGCCTGGTCATGCAGGTTGTGCTCAGGGTTAGAACATTTATGCCTCACTTCAGGCTCTCATTGCACAGTGTGCAAACCACTTGTGTCTTGTAGTCAGCACATTGTCTGAAGAACTGCCACGCCGGGGAACGCCTTTGAGCTGCTTTTGGTGTGCTAGGTCCCTGGGTGCAGTGGGTAGTAGCAGACGTACTGTCTAGGGGACGCTCGCTCCACTTTTGCAACCTGCTTCCTTTTTTGCTGTGCTGGAGCCTTTGTGCGACCACCACCTCTTCCTCCAAACTGCACACGTCACTCGCATGACCCTCATTCCATGTGGGGTCTAGGACCTCATCATCCTCCTCCTAGACATCATCTTCCACCCACCCTTCACCACTGCCCTCCTTGTCAGTCTGCACACTGTGGAAAGCTGCAGCAGTTGGCACCTGTGTTTCGTCATCATCAGAGATGTGCTGCGGTGGTGTTTCCATGTCCTCATCCTGCAACAGAAGTGGTTGGGCATCGGTGCACTCAATGTCTTCCACTTCTGGGGCAGGGCTATGTGGATGGCCCACGGAAAGAACACCAGGAGAGTCAGCAAAAAGCATAAGAGACTGTTGCATGACTTGGGGCTCAGACTGCTTGGCTGATTTACAAGGGACTGAGGTGAAAGACAGATGGCCATGGGGTTCAGGTGCTAACTCTGAGCTTTCATCAAGGGACCGGGTGGGAGACAATGTGAAGGAACTGGAGGCATTGTCAGCCACCCAATCTACTATCGCCTGTACTTATTCTGGTCATTCGTTGAGCGCCATTCGGGCCTACCATATAACGTTGAAGGTTCTGTCGGCTACCTGAGGAAGGTGTTTCACTTGAGCGTGTAGCTAGCACAGATCGACCACGTTCTCTCCTTGCAACAGGAGCTTCAGCAACACCACCAACACCAGCAGCACCATGACCACTTCCCTTATTTGACGCTCTCCTCATTCTGGACACAAGTGTACTATGTAGCACTATTTATTAATACTAAAAAAAAAAAAGAATAATAAATTATTATTTTTTTTTTTTTTTATTTTATATGCACTTTTTATTTTTGTGCAAGAAATGCACCGCTCACACCAGCAGCAGGAACCTCTCCCTACACCAGTATGAGATGATTTTAGAACGACAATCTGTCTTTCACAGCACCGACAGGAACCTGTCCCTACTGCAGTATGAGATGATTTTAGAACAATAATCTCCCCCTCACAGCACCGACAGGACACCTCACAGCACACTCCCTAATGCAGTAGGAGATGGTTTAAGAATGATAAACTCTCCCTCAGAGCACCAACAGGAACCTCTTCCTAATGCAGTAGTAGATGGTTTTATAATGATAAATTCTCCCTCAGAGCACCAAGAGGAACCTCTTCCTAATGCAGTAGTAGATGGTTTTAGAATGATAAACTCTCCCTCAGAGCACCGACAGGAACCTCTCCCTAATGCAGTAGGAGATGGTTTTAGAATGATAAACTCTCCCTCAGAGCACCAAAAGGAACCTCTCCCTAATGCAGTAGTAGATGGCTTTATAATGATATACTCTCCCTCAGAGCACCAACAGGAACCTCTCCCTAATGCAGTAGGAGATGGTTTTAGAACGATAAACTCTCCCTCAGAGCACCAACAGGAACCTCTCCCTAATGCAGTAGTAGATGGTTTTATAATGATAAACTCTCCCTCAGAGCACCAACAGGAACCTCTCCCTAATGCAGTAGTAGATGGTTTTATAACAATAAACTCTCCCTCAGAGCACCAACAGGAACCCCTGCTTAATGCAGTAGGAGATGGTTTTATAACGATAAACTCTCTCTCAGAGCACCAACAGGAACCTCTCCCTAATGCAGAAGGAGATGGTTATAGAACGATGAACTCTCCCTCAGAGCACCGACAGGAACCTCTCCCTAATGCAGTAGGAGATGGTTTTAGAATGATAAACTCTCCCTCAGATCACCAAAAGGAACCTCTCCCTAATGCAGTAGTAGATGGGTTTATAATGATAAACTCTCACTCAGAGCACCAACAGGGACCTCTCCCTAATGCAGTAGTAGATGGTTTTAGAATGATAATCTCTCCCTCAGAGCACCAACAGGAACCTGTCCCTAATGCAGTTGTAGATTGTTTTAGAATGATAATCTCTCCCTCAGAGCACCAACAGGAACCTCTCCTTAATGTAGTAGTAGATGGTTTTAGAATGATAATCTCTCCCTCAGAGCACCAACAGGAACCTGTCCCTAATGCAGTAGTAGATGGTTTTAGAATGATAATCTCCCCCTCACAGCACCAACAGGAACGTCTCCCTAATGCACTATAAGATGGTTCTGAACGCTAATGTCTCCCTCACAGGACCGCAATGAAGGTCTCCCTAATGCAGTCTGAGATGGTTGTGAATGCTAATCTTTCCCTCACAGCACCGCCATGAAGCTCTCCCTACTCTAGTCTGAGACGATCTGACACACGGCGCTACGTGACTCCAGCCTCATATAGAGGCTGGGTCACATGATGCACTGGCCAATCACAGCCATGCCATTAGTAGGCATGGCTATGATGGTTTCTAAGGGCAAACTAGTGAAAATCTTGTTGATTGGCTGCCCAGCAGCTATAGAAAAGGCACCAAAAATACCTGAATACCGAACCCGAACCCAGACTTTTTTTTTCAAATGGCCGGGTTCGGGGCACGGACACCCTAAAATCCGGTACGGACCCGAACTTTACAGTCCGGGTTCGCTCAACTCTATAGGTTTCTTTGTCATGATAACAAGGTGCAATGTTCTACTAAACAAATGTATTTACATTGTTACTTTTTAAATATATAGTCAAGAGAAAAGTAAAATAATTTTATTGAACATTTTGCAATATGAATCATACAGATGGTAATTGGCAAATCTACAATATTTGATATTAAACAAATGTTTAAAAAGTATTTCTGGTTATATTTATCAATGTTGAACCTTTTCTTAGGTTATTTATTCATCTTATAGATTCTTGAAATAATGACCAGTATTAAAATCAGTGTGATTCAGAAGCTTCTTTTTAAATTAAATCTATAAACTAAGAACCTTAACCTACTCTTCTACAATTAGTACATTCATGTATATTTTGTTTAGATGCATGCAGGTATTGTCACGGTGCTGTTCAATTTTTAATTGTTTAAATGCATATAAAGTTAAAGCTAAACGCAAACTTTCTTTTCACTATAACTTAACGGAATGATCAGTCCCAGCATAGATCATACCTCTGTACCATGTTGCTCAGTTGTCTGCAGATCCTCTGATATTCTGGGTTTAGTTGTGGCTTTGTACTATATGACAGTCTGTATTGTCTGATGTAGACTGAGACCCTTCTAGACTAAAACACACGTCTTTCATAGCTCTGATGGTGGGTGGGGAACACATCCTAATTAGCATTCAATCCCGCCCATTCACACCTACAGGAAGAGTCCAAACCTCCTACGTCCCACCACACAGATCACAGAATCATTTAAAATAAAATAGGAAACCCCTTCATACACAGCCTGTTCTGAAAGCTAACTGTCCTGCTGCTGGGCAGGATTCAATGGATCACAATTATAATTCAATCCTGCCCAGTTATATATACTGACCAGTGTGAACAGGGAGAGTCCCACCCCTCAGATTCTGCTCCCCAGAGTCCTGCTGTCTGTGGAGTGATTCATTTACATATGAAGGAAACAGTAAGCCATTATTCTTTGCAGTAAGCCATTATTCTTTGGCAGGCTACAAGACAGGAATGACACATTTACACCTGCTTTGCAGAATGAAGAGTGATCTGCATTCAGATCGCTCTTCAGAGAGCATTTGACAGGCGGTGAGTTGTATCACCTCCTCATCACTTATTTTAACCCCCAAAATGCTGCAGTACTGCACTGCAAACATGCACTTTGTGTGCAATTGCAGTGTGGCTCCAGTCAGTAGAATTGGTTGTGTCTGGCAGGCAGTAGTGCCCACCAAGCACAACAGGAGGTATAGTTCCCATCACAGCCATGAAGCAGAGCATTGTAGTCTTGGTATGTGTTCACCCCCAGCCACTGCCCCTTCAGCTAAAGGGGGAGTAGTTGGTTTTGCTGCATTTTTACACCATTAATTTAACCGCTTCAGCCCCAGAAGGATTTCCCATGTTAGGACCAGAACATTTTTTGCGATTCGGCGCTGCGTTGCAAATTTTGCAAAAAAAAAAAGAAAAAACAATATTTCTTACTTTTTGCTAAAATACAAATCCAAAAAAACAAAACAAAAAAAAACAAATTTATTCATCAGTTTTGGCCGATTTATATTCTTCCTCATATTTTTTGTTAAAATAATCACAATCAAAATTTATTGATTGGGTTGCACAAAAGTTGCCGCGTTTACAAACCATGAGAATTAATTTCTGGCGTTTTTTTTTTTTTTTACCGGTAATGGCGGTGATCTGCGATTTTTATTGGAACTGCGATATTGCAGTGGACATGTCGGACATTTTTGACACTTTTTTGGGACCAATGACATTTATAGTGATCAGAAATGTAAATATCCACTGATTAATGTATAAATGTCATTGGCAGTGAAGGGGTTAACCTGGGGGGGCGCTCTAGGGGTTAACTGTGTTCCCTGGGCGTGTTCTAACTGTGTGGGGGTTCGGCTGTCAGGGGCATAGGAGATCTAACTTATCCCAGTGACAGGGATCAGTAGATCTCTTAGATGCTGCCTGACAGCGCGGGGAACCGCCGTGTTTTTCCTCGGTAGTAAGCAATTGCGGCTCTCCGGCGGACACTGGGTTGGCTCGAGCAATGTGCACACTCCTGTAGCCCGGTAGCCTTGCATGCGCAAACTGCCGTTTAAAGACAGTGATTCGTGGGACACTGCCACTCTGCAGCAGTAAATTTACACGAGCCGGTTGGGAACCAGTTAAACAAGCCCTAAGACTGCAATGATTGTAGTATGGTAGTGATGCCATGCATGCAGTTTGTGTAGAAGGAGTGCGCATTTCTGCTCACAATTTTAGAATGTTTGGTGACAACACATGCACTTTACAACAACCAAAGGTTTGTGTGACTAAATAGAGTTTTGTGTGTGCAATCACTATATACATATTACAAATAGGGTTGCCACATCATCCCTTTAATCCTGGACACATATGAATTACACAGGTTCTGAGGCTAGCTTAATGCAGACAAGGCACCGGGTGAGCTTAATTACCACCTTAATCAGCCACAGAACCTGTGCTATTAATCTGTGTAATTAATTAAAGGGTTTAAATATTAAAATATTTAAAGATTAAAGGGATGATGTGGCAATCCTAATTACAAATCATGCCTTCAACAAAGAGAATTTGCGGTTTCTCTGTTAAAAGAATAATATCAGAGCAGACAAAAACACAATCATGTGATCAGGTTTTTTTGTGTGTCCTTTATAGCTAGAATAGCACATTTCTTGTCCAAGAGATGGCTTGTAAGTAGAGTTGAGCAAACACCTGGACGTTCTGCGGGTCCGACCGAACTTTGGAAAAAAGTCCGGGTTCGGCACCGAACGTTGCCCGAACGTTATCTCGGACCTAGAACCCCATTGAAGTCAATGGGGACCCGAACTTTTAGGCACAAAAATGGCTGTAACAAAGTCCTGGCAAGTGCTAGAGGGCTGCAAAAGGAAGTAAAATGGGGGTAAGAGTGGGGCAAGTGCCCTACAAAAAAATGGGGATAGGGAAAATGAACTAAAATCATTTAAACTAGGAGATGATTTTTGAACAATAATGTGTCACTTATAGCTGCAGCTAGAACCTCTCCCTTTAGAACTAGGAGATGATTTTTGAACAATAATCTGTCCCTCTAAGCAGAAGCCTCTACCTAGTGCAGTCAGATCGCTCAAAGCAGCAGTATGTGAAATCTCAAATTACTCCCACAATCTGATCGTTGCGTACGATCCCACAATCTGATCGTTGTGTTCGATCGTTGTGTTAGGTAGGGTTTGATCTGCAATGTGTCACTCAAAGCAGCAGTATGCGAAATCTCAAATTACTCCAACAATCTGATTGTTGTGCACGATCGTAGCAATCGTTGTGTTATGCAGAGTTTGATCTGCAATCTGTCACTCAAAGCAGCAGTATGTGAATCTCAAATTTCTGCAATCTGTCCCTCAGAGCAACAGCAGTAGTAATCTCAGGATGCAGGATAAGATGTTAAAATGTCTGCAATCTCTCCCTCACAAAAACGGCTTCCTCTCCCTACACTAAACCAAGAGCATGTGACATGCAGCACTGTGATTCCAGCCTCATATAGAGGCTGGGTCACATGATGCACTGGGCAATCACAGCCATGCCATTAGTAGGCATGGCTGTGATGGCTTCTAAGGGCAAACCAGTGAAACGCTTGTTGATTGGCTGCCCTGCAGCTATTCAACATGCGTGATCAACTACCAGAACCCAGGACCCGAATCCAAACTTTTTTGAAATGTCCATGTTCGGGTCCGGGTCCCGGACACACGAAAGTTCGGTACGGTCCCGAACGTTACAGTCCGGGTTCGCTCAACACTACTTGTAAGGTTACACTTCCTGCTGTACAGCACTCTGTTCATTGCAGATGTCAGATGGGAGGCAACCAACAGGCCCACCCACTGAGCCAATTTCGACCAGATCCTCATGAACTGGACAACATTCATACAGTGTATAGCCAACCTATATCTCTACAATTTTGCAAGATTTTCAATAGTATTTTACTAAGGATAATTAAGTAAGTTCTTAATCATAACATATGGCATTCTAAAAACAACACATAATAAGTGTAGCACCCTTTTAGTTGGCAGGCTGCTAGGTAAATTTAGCTTTTGATTTCTTCTGTAATCAGAGGAGCAGTGATTGTTGGGTCTGCCTATTCAGAACTTCACAGACTGAGAGGTAGATTGCTTCCCCCTGCCTGTTACTAGAACTTAGGGAGGAAGAAATCAAATGACCAGCCTGAATATTGAGTAGGGCCTAACCAATCCCTGGGGAGGCTTGCCAAGATGGTTGGATTGTTTTGTTGTTAAATGGAGCCCTGAGATAGTCTTTTGTTTCTCTCCTGTGATGATGGATCTGTGAGCTGTGGGGGGGGGGGCTGCTTGCCCCTGGAGCACCTTGGACTGAATGCTGGACTAAATTGCAAGAGGCATCACCAATGGACTGACTGTGTACCGTGATCCAGTGAATAGAGCCTCTTTTCTGTACAAAAGCTACTTCATGGTCCCAAACTGTGAACTGTTCCAGTTTGCGTTTACCTGTGCTCAAACTACTTCATGGTCCCCAGCCTCAGGGATTCACTCAGGGCTTCAAAATCCACTCTGGCTAATTCAGTCTAGGGGTTGTTTGAGATTTTATTTGCTTGTAGAACTTGCAAGAGGATGTGGGGTGATGTGGTATACTCTAAAACAGAATATCATGCTGGCAGAGGACACTTCTTACTCTGTAGCAGTAACAATAGTGAAGGTAGACTGAAATAGTCTATGGTTTATGGCTGGAACCATGAAGTATTTTGAGCACATGTAAGCACACCTATGCATTTTTTTACCACATTTTGCAGTTTGCTGAAATGCACTACAGTCCATTTAACATGGTTTCCTATAGATGTAGTTCACATCTGTGCATTTTGCAATTTTTGGAAAGGGTCGGGGACTTTTTTTCTCATTGCAGTTTGCGTTTTGCATACCATAGACTTCAAAAGAGCTGCACCAGCAACGCAAGTGGTGTTTTTGTGATGCGTTTTGCTGCAATCATACCACGATTTTGGCATGATTTGCGTTTTTAAATCTGCCTAGCAACAAATTGCCCCCCCAAAAAATAATTAAAAAACGCAAATTGTGGCAATAACGCAATAAAATTTTGATAAATCGCTGTAAAAAAAATGGGAAAAAAACATGGAAAACGCATTCGCATAGGAGTGAACCTAGACTTAAGGCAGCCTGAAACAGTCCATGATTCATGGCTGGGGACAATTAAGTAGATTGAAGGTTCAGACCTTGAACTGTTCCAGTCTGCCTTTACCTGTGCTCAAACTACATGTTTGGGAAATACCCTGTGTAAAACTATGGCGGTCCCTATGGAGGGTATTGCTACATATACAAATGTTTTTGCTGCTGCATATATTTTGTACAAACCCAAATTATGAACATTAATAGCAAGATACATTGTTGATCTTCGTAAAATATTTGAAATCATCATTAATGCATAATTTAAACAGTGCCTACAGACAGAGGTGATATACTTAAACAAATAACACATACAAGTGGCATGATGTATACATTCTCATAATCTAAATGAATAAAATTACAGATTTTTCACTTGGAAAAGTAACTACAATCCTACATTTACCATGTTTTCAAGTCCATGAAATTAGAATCAGGTGTTTCAAATAAGGTGCCTCTTTACCAAACATGCAAATGAAATGGGATCTATATCATTTAAACCTTAGGGTTTGGTGATCTCTTTGCTATTGACATGTGTGCTGTGTGGTGTCATATTGCCAAGATCAAAAAAGCCCTCAGCAAGATTGTGAATTCTTAGGAGTGTGGCAAAGGATTTGCAGTAAAAAAAAAAGATTGCAAAATGATTTGAAATGAATCATTCCACTGTAAGGAAGATAATCTGCAAGTAGTGTAAGTAGTGCAAGTAGTGTAGAAATTAAATCAGTAGTAATTCGTCCAGGACTGGCCATTCCTGAAAATTTAGCTGAAGTGCTGACCATTTGATGCTAATAAGACTACAAAAAAAACACAATTAGTAAATAACAGTTTGCTATTGATCAAATAGGCAACAGACAAAATGCGCTGTGGAAGCTGTGGATTAAGAATATGCAACAGATCTGTTTGACATAAACTAAAGACCTAATTTTAAGAGAAGAACCTCATACCAACTGTAACAAATGGGGGGGGGGGATGCATGGAACACTTTTAGTAACCCAGAACACAATGAGTTCTGCAGCATCAAAAAGTGATTGATAAGAAAGTTGAAGTTAAACTGAAAAATGGATCTTTCAGCACAACAGTTATCCGAAAGAAAGTAGCAAATCCATCAAGAAATGTCCCCCCAAAAAATGAAACGTTATGGATGGGCTTGGTCAAATTTGAATCCAATCCCACTGCATTACTGGTGGTGGGGATTTGGGCAGTTCATTCAAGGAATCTCACAAACATCTCAGAATTCAAAGAATTTTTCATTGAGGAATGATCAAATTTTTATCGAGGCAATGCTTCGAAATAAAACATACCAATGCTGCTAAACTTTGTCTGGGAATCTATGTTTCAAAATCTCTAGTCAATAAAGGGTAAAAGGACATTTGATTTGGCATGTATTTCCCTGCAATTGACATAAAATGTATATTTTTTTTATAGTTATATCAGCTTTGGTCAATAGATTATTTGCTATGAATAATTTCAGATGTTCAGATATAACATGACTTGTTTCATTCACATCAGATGCATTGCATTTGTGTTCAGTTGCTTTCAGATTGTTCTTTTGTTTAGCTTCCAATGATGAGTAGTTTGAAGTTCAAGCTGCTGAAGATGAGACACAATTGTTCTATAATATTTAAGGTATATTATGTTGCTTTGTCGATGTACTCAAGACTCCACATTTCATTGCTTGCGTGTTAATAGCAATACAGTCACCTGTTCAACAAAAGAATACAAAATTAACTAAATATATAATACATTTGAGCACAACTCTGATGTACATGTACAAATGGCAACTATGTACATCCCAAGTCTTGATTCCTGATTATAAAATAAGACCCTAACATTAACCACATTGCAAGATTATTTTGTCAGTTAAAGTGGATGTAAACCCGATTCATGAAATTTGAGCTGGGCACATCTATCTGTAGTATTTTCTTATCTCTCTCCAAAGCACTAAGTCCCATGGCTTTCTCCTGCTCTGTTCTTCTGTTATCAGCATTATAACTTCTGACAAGTTCTCTGACACAGGAGATAAAAGCAGCCTGAAATTTGTGTTGTGGGAGGTTGCTATGGATTAGCAGACAACTTGCCATCTCACAGCAGAGCTCTGCACATTCCTTCCTTCCTTTGCCTAAGTGGAGTTGGGGTGTGTGCCTTTCCTCCAATCAGCTGTCTTTCTGTATGCACAGACTTCAAACTCAGTGCTGAAGAGGAAGAGAAAAATCTGTAAACGATCTGAACTGTCTAAAGAATATATAAGGCTGAAGACAGCAGATATATATGTAAAACTTATGTAGGGAGATTTTTTTAATCTCTGTGTATCATCTTACATAGTTACATAGTTAGTGAGGTTGAAAAAAAGACACAAGTCCATCAAGTCCAACATATGTGTGCACTTTTATGTCAGTATTACATTGTATATCCCTCAATGTTGTGGTCCCTTAGGTGCCCATCTAATCTAATCTAAGTTTTTGAAATTATCTATGCATCCAGCTGAAACCACTGTTTGTGGAAGAGCATTCCACAATCTCACTGCTCTTACCGTAAAGAACCCTCTACGCAGTTTAAGGTTAAACTGCATTTCTTCTAATTTTAGTGAATGGCCGTGTGTCTGTGTGCTCCCTTGTGCGAAATAATTTTTTCCCTATTGTGGGGTAATCAGTACAGTATTTGTACATTGAAATCATATCCCCTCTCAAGCGTCTCTACTCCAGAGAGAATATGTTTAGTGCTTGTAATCTTTCCTCATAACTAAGGTCCTCAATCCCTTAATTAGCTTTGTTGCCCTTCTCTGACTGGTGCCCAGAACTGGACAGCATACTCCAGGTGTGGCCTCACCAGAGACTTGTATAGTGGGAGAATTATTGATTTATCCCTGGAGTTAATCCCTTTCTTAATGCATGCCAATGTTTTGTTAGCTTTGCTTGCAACAGCTGGACATTGCCTGCCATTGCTGAGCCTGTCATCTAGTAGGACCCCTAGGTCCTTTTCCATCCTAGATTCCCCCAGAGGCTCTCCCCCTAGTGAGTAGTTTGTGTTCATATTCTTGAAACCTAAATGCATTATTTTGTATTTTTCTATGTTAAACCTCATTTACAACTTATTTGCCCCCCCCCCATTAATTTGTTCAGATCTTCTTGCAAGGTTCCCACATCCTGTGGAGAAATTATTGCCCTGCCTAGCTTGGTATCATATGCAAATATTGAGATTGAGCTGTGTATCCCATTCTCCAGATAGTTTTTGAGTAAATTGAAAAGGATTGGTCCCAAGACAGATCCCTGGGGAACCCCACTTTCCACACCAGACCATTCTGAGTATTCATCATTTATCCCCACCCTCTGGACTGTTTTTGCAAAATCTACATACACCACATCTACAGGCCTTCCTTTATCTAGATGTCAGCTCACCACCTCATAGAAGATTAATAGATTGGTTTGGCAAGAACGATTCTTCATGAAACCGTGCTGATTTCAGCTAATGATACCGTTTTCATTACAAAAATCTTGTATATAACCCCTTATTATTCCCTCAGAGAGCTTGCATATTATTGATGTTAAGTTAACTGGCCTGTAGTTCCAAGGTCATCCAGGGCAGGGCAGCCAATCAACAAGCGTTTCACTCGTTTGTCCTTAGAAGCCATCACAACCATGCCTACTAATGGCATGGCTGTGATTAGCCAGTGCATCATGTGACCCAGCCTCTATATAAGCTGGAGTCACGTAGTGCTGCATGTCACATCATCTCATACTAGTGTAGGGAGAGGATGCTGGTGC
Source organism: Glandirana rugosa (assembly GCA_018402905.1). Classification (NCBI taxonomy): domain Eukaryota; kingdom Metazoa; phylum Chordata; class Amphibia; order Anura; family Ranidae; genus Glandirana; species Glandirana rugosa. The sequence continues at coordinate 225,550 of BLSH010509820.1, forward strand.
TGGTGTGAGGGACAGATTAGCGTTATAAAATCATATACTGGTGTAGGGAGATGTTCCTGCTGCTGGTGTGAGGGACAGATAAGTGTTATAAAATCATCTCATACTAGAGTAGGGAGAGGATGCTGCTGCTGGTGTGAGGGACAGATTAGCGTTATAAAATCATCTCATACTAGTGTAGGGAGAGGTTCCTGCTGCTGGTGTGAGGGACAGACTAGCGTTATAAAATCATCTCATACTAATGTAGGGAGAAGTTCCTGCTGCTGGTGTGAGGGACAGATTAGCGTTATAAAATCATCTCATACTAGTGTAGGGAGAGGTTCCTGCTGCTGGTGTGAGGGACAGATTAGCGTTATAAAATCATACCATAATGGAATAGGGAGAGATTTCTGTTGCTGGTGTGAGGGACAGATTACCGTTATAAAATCATCTCATACTGGTGTAGGGAGAGGTTCCTGCTGCTGCGGTGAGGGACAGATTAGAGTTATAAAATAATCTCATGCTAGTTTGGGGAGAGGTTCCTGCTGTTCCTTGTGCGAGGGACAGATTACCCTTATTAAATCATCTCATACTGGAGTAGGGAGAGGTTTCTGCTGCTGGTGTGAGGGACAGATTACCATTATAAAATCATCTCATACTATGTAGGGAGAGGTTCCTGCTGCTGGTGTGAGGGACAGATTACCGTTATAAAATAATCTCATACTGGTACAGGGAGAGGTTTCTGCTGCTGGTGTGTGGGACAGATTAGCGTTATAAAATCATCTCATACTGGTGTAAGGAGAGGTTCCTGCTGCTGGTGTGAGGGACAGATTAGCGTTATAAAATCATCTCAT
>BLSH010509820.1:231847-244854 GCA_018402905.1 Glandirana rugosa
ATAAATGTTCGACGTAATGTATAGTTTCCGGGTGTCAACGAACGTACCCCCAACACCTTACATCTTAGACCATTTGTGATTACACTCCAATCCTCTTTGGAGGGGGGGGGGGGGTCACACTCTGCTTGTGAATTCACCTGTAAGTTCGATCGTCAGGGAGGGACAGTCAAGTGGAAAGAGAGGTACCCGTACTCCCGTGTCAACCTTACCCTGAGACTTATATATTATAAACGAGACAACCTAAAACTAGTAGACCACGTTCATAATACTTTAGACAGACAGACTTCAGTTTATTTACAATGAGAGACCTTCTTGACTAACCCACGACGCCTTTTACTTAGTAGTATTATTGAGTTATTATTATAAGCAGGTAGGTAGTAAGTGAGGTGATGATATAGTGATGTAACCATCTCGTTGTTAAGAAAAAAAGTCTAGGCGTCTCTCAAGAAACGGTACTCCACGGCACAATTTGAAGGTCACTGGTCATACTCTCGCACTCTGTAAAAGTGAATTCACACTGGGGGGGGGGGGGAGGTTTCTCCTAACCTCACATTAGTGTTTACCAGATTCTACATTCCACAACCCCCATGCAAGCAACTGTGGGCCTTTGATATGTAATGCAGCTTGTAAATACAGTAAATACCTATGTGTATATGTATAGGAAATATTACACAACATTTGCGCTTCTCCAACTTCTGGGTCTACCATGGCAAGGCCTGTTCTGAGTGGAACCTGTCCTGTTAAACTGCTGTATGGTCTTGGCCACCGTGCTGCAGCTCAGTTTCAGGGTCTTGGCAATCTTCTTATAGCCTAGGCCATCTTTATGTAGAGCAACAATTCTTTTTTTCAGATCCGCAGAGAGTTCTTTGCCATGAGGTGCCGTGTTAAACTTCCAGTGACCAGTATGAGAGCGTGAGAGTGATAACACCACATTTAACACACCTGCTCCCATTTCACACCTGAGACCTTGTAACACTAACGAGTCACATGACACCGGGGAGGGAAAATGGCTAATTGTGCCCAATTTGGACATTTTCACTTAGGGGTGTACTCACTTTTGTTGCCTGCAGTTTAGACATTAATGGCTGTGTGCCATTTTGAGGGGGCAGCAAATTTACACTGTTATACAAGCTGTACACTTGCTACTTTACATTGTAGCAAAGTGTAATTTCTTCAGTGTTGTCACATGAAAAGGTATAATAAGATATTTACAGAAATGTGAGGGGTGTACTCACTTTTGTGCGATATATATACAAAATCTCACAAAAGTGAGTAAACCCCTCACATTTCTGTAAATATTTTATTCTATCTTTTTATGTGCCAACACTGAAGAAATTACACTTTGCTACAATGTAAAGTAGTGAGTGTACAGCTTTTATAACAGTGTAAATTTGCTGTCCCCTCAAAATAACTCTACACACAGCCATTAATGTCTAAACCACTGGCAACAAAAGGGAGTACACCCCTAACTGAAAATGTTCACATTTGGCCCAAAGTGTCACTATTTTGTGTGCCCACCATTATTTTCCTGCAATGCCTTAACCCTCTTGGGCATGGAGTTCACCAGAGCTTCACAGGTTGCCACTGGAGTCTTCTTCCACTCCTCCATGACGACATCACGGAGCTGGTGGATGTTAGAGACATTGCGCTCCTCCACTTTCCATTTCAGGATGCCCCACAGATGCTCAATAGGGTTTAGGTCTGGAGACATGCTTGTCCATCACCTTTACCCTCAGATTCTTTAGCAAGGGTTGGTAGTCTTTGAGGTGTGTTTGGGGTTGTTATGTTGGAATACTGCCCTGGGGACAAGTCTCCGAAGGGAGGGGATCACGCTCTGCTTCAGTATGTCACAGTACATGTTGGCATTCATGGTTTTCTCAATAAACTGTAGCTCCCCAGTGCCGGCAGCACTTATGCAACCCCAGACCATGACACTCCCACCACCATGCTTGACTGTAAGCAAGACACACTTGTCTTTGTACTCCTCACCTGGTTGCCGCCACACATGCTTGACACCATCTGAACCAAATAAGTTTATCTTGGTCTCATCAGACCACGGGCATCATCTTTAGAAGAGGCTTCCTTCTAGGATGAAAGCCATGCAGACCAATTTGATGCAGTGTGCGGAGTATGGTCTGAGCACTGACAGGCTGACCCCCCACCCCTTCAACCTCTGCAGCAATTCTGGTAGCACTCTATTTCCCAAAGACAACCTCTGGATATGAGACTGAGCACATGAACTCAACTTCTGTGGTGGACCATGGAGAGGCCTGTTATGAGTGGAACCTGTCCTGTTAAACCGTTGTATGGTCTTGGCCACCATGCTGTAGCTCGGTTTCACGGTCTTGACAATCTTCTTATAGTCTAGGCTATCTTTATGTAGAGCAATTCTTTTTATTAGATCCTCAGAAAATTCTTTGCCATGGGGTGGCATGTTGAACTTCCAGTGACCAGTATGAGAGAGTGAGAGCGATAACACCACATTTAACACACCTGCTCCCCATTCACACCTGAGACCTTGTAACACGGAGTCACATGACACCGGGGAGGGAAAATGGCTAATTGAGCCCAATTTGGACATTTTCACTTGGGGTGTACTCCCTTTTGTTGCCAGTGGTTTAGACATTAATGGCTGTGTGTTGAGTTATTTTGAGGAGACAGCAAATTTACACTGTTATACAAGCTGTACACTCACTACTTTACATTGTAGCAAAGTGTCAGTTCTTCAGTGTTGTCACATGAAAAGATAGAATAAAATATTTACAAAAATGTGAGGGGTGTATTCACTTTTGTGAAATACTATGTGTACGTATATATATATATATATATATATATATATATATACTTGCACTGCTCAAAAAAAAAATAAAGGAACATATCAGATCTCAATGGTGAAAAATATCATTCTAGATACTAATATGGACTGAGTAAAGTGTTAGGAACGAAAGGATGTCGTACCGTTTGATGGAAATTAAAATTATCAGCCTACAGAGGGCTGAATTCAAAGACACCCAGAAAATCAAAATGAAAAAATGATGCAGCAGGCTAGTCCATTTTGCTGAAATTTCATTGCAGCAACTCAAAATGTTACTCGGTAGTTTGTATGGCCCCCACGTGCTTCTTTGTATGCCTGGCGACGTTGACGCATGCTCCTAATGAGACGACAGATGGTATACTGGGGTATTTCCTCCCAAATCTGGACCAGGACATCACTGAGCTCCTGAACAGACTGAGGTGCAACCTGGCAGCTTAGGATGGACCAAAATATAATGTCCCAGAAGTGTTCTATGGGATTTAGGTCAGGCAAGCATAGGGGCCATTCAATGGTATTAATTCCTTCATCCTCCAGGAACTGGCTGCATACTCTCGCCACATGAGGCCGGGCATTGTCGTGCATCAGGAGGAACCCAGGACCCACTGCACCAGCGAAGGGTCTGACAATGGTTCCAAGAATTTCAACCCTATACCTAATGGTAGTCAGGGTGCCATTGTCTAGGCTGTACAGGTCTGTGCATCCCTCCATGGATATGCCTCCCCAGACCATCACTGACCCACTACCAAACTGGTCATGCTGAATAGTGTTGTGCTTAGGGTGAACCTGCTATCATCTGTGAACAGCACAGGGTGTCAATGGTGGACCTGCCAATTCTGTTGTTCAATGGCAAATGCCAATCGAGCTCCATGGGACCAGGCAGTGAGCACAGGGCCCACTAGAGGATGTCGGGCCCTCAGGCTACCCTCATGAAGTCTGTTTCTGATTGTTTGGTCAGATACATTCACACCAGTGGCCTGCTGGAGGTAATTTTGTCCCTACAAAATGACATCCATGGGAGTGCTCATCCTGTTCCTCCTTGCACAAAGGAGTATATACCGGTCCTGCTGATGGGTTATGGACCTTCTACGGCTCTGTCCAGCTCTCCTAGAGTAACTGCCTGTTTCCTGGAATCTCCTCCATGCTCTTGAGACTGTGCTGGGAGACTGTCAGGGCTGGGCTCAGCCCTCCCCTCTCAGAGCAAGCTGTTCAGCTGAGGGTTAATTGCCAGACTCAGCTTCCACTCTGTCTCACCTGATGTCCATATCCTGCTCGTTAGCCAGCTCTCCTAGCTTTATAAACTGCCTAGATCAGATCTCAGATGCCTTTGCCTGGTCAACATCTCTGGAGAAATCTCTGCTGTGTTTTCCTGTGGAAGACTTTGACATTCCCTTCTGGTTCCTGGATTCAAGACCCTGCTCGGCTGACTCTCCTCCTGGCTCCTGATCCTGCATTCCGTTTGTTTGACCTCGCTGATCTCTGGACCCCTGTTTCACTGGCTCGCTCTGACTATCCACTCTGGTTACCGAACGCTGGCTATGTTTTGACATTTACTCTGTTAAAAAGTGTGATTTTACTGCACTTCTATCTTGGGCTGATTCATGGTTCCTGACAGAGACACAGCAATGGCACGTATTGATGTGCCATCCTGGAGGAGTTAGACTGCCTGTGCAACCTCTATAGGGCCCAGGTAATGCCTCGTGCTACCAGTAGTGACACCGGTCCTAGCCAAATGCAAAACTAGTCAAAAACAGTCAGAAAAGTGGAAAAATGTCAGTGGCTTCCACCTGTAAAACCATTCCTGTTTTGGAGGTCATCTCATTGTTGCCCATCTAGTGCATCTGTTGTTAATTTCATTAACGTAAAAGCAGCTGAAACTGATTAACAACCCCCTCTGCTACTTAACTGACCAGATCAATATCCCAGGAGTTTAAAGTGGATGTAAACCCTCTTCTATACCCAGTGAAGTGAAGAGCCTCAGATGATACACAGCGATTAAACAAATCTCCCTATATAAGTTTTACATGCATATCTGCAGTCTTCATCTTGCTATATTCTTTAGAATTCTTAGATCAGGTAAGAATTTTCACTTCCTCCTTCAGCAGTGGGTGGGGAGTCTGGGCATACACTGTGTGCAAGCTGATTGGAGGAAAGGCACACACACCCCTTCACATTGGCAGAAGAAGCTTTGCTTTTACAAGGCAAGTTGTCTGCTAATCTATTTATAGCAACCTCCCACAACACAAATTCCAAGCTTCTTTTATGGAGAGCTTGTTAGAAGTTATCAGGCTGATAACAGAAGAACATAGCAGCACAAACACACAGGACTTAGGGCTTTGAAGTGAGATAAGAAAACCCTGCAGATATATGTGGCCAGCTCAAATTTCATAAATCGGGTTTACATCCACTTTATTTGACTTGATGCTATACTCGATTAAAAAGTGGTAGGGGAAACTATGTTGTTGGGGGGGGGGGGGGTGTATTGTTGCTAGTGGAGGATCTACTCTTGAGGGAGGGGTATATTGTTGCTGGCTGCTGAGAGATCTATTGTCGCTAGTAGGGGTCTATTGTTGCTGGGGTGGGAGGTATTTTTTGTGGCAGCTCTGGGCAGATCTATTGTTGCTGGGAGTCTATTATTGATGGCTGCAGGGGATCTATTTTATTGCTTTTATTGTTATCAGTATCAAATTACATACAAATTAGTTGGTTCTGTGTTCTCTAAAAGGGTTCATACTGGAAGATGGGTAGGGGGTGGAATCAAGGGAGGTGGGTTGGGGCGGAGACAAGGGGTGATTTGGAAGGAGGGAGTACCTGCACCTATTCCCTGAGAAAAAAGTCTTGTATATACTGTATCATATTTCAAACATTGTTCAAACAGTTCAAACATTGATTTGATGTTTGATTTGAATTAATGTGTATTAACATTCTATTGTTGACTTGTAACAATAAACTAATAGTCAGTGGCGGCTGGTGAAGTTTTAGGATGGGGGGCCAGGCCCCACCCTTCCTGTTTGACCCCTCCTGCTTCTAATAAGCCCCACCCACTCCGTCCCCTGTATTCCACATATTGTGTCATGAGTACACAGCTCAGCATCACAGGACACAGTATACAGCCCCAGCATCACAGGACATGGTATACAGCCCCAGCATCACAGGACACAGTATACAGCTCAGCATCACAGGACACAGTATACAGCTCAGCATCACAGGTAGGGTAAATTGCAGCCAGTGACACAGGTGGGGGCAGTTATGCAGCCAGTGACACAGGTGGGGCAGTTATGCAGCCAGTGACACAGGTGGGGGCAGTTATGCAGCCAGTGACACAGGTGGGGGCAGTTATGCAGCCAGTGACACAGGTGGGGGCAGTTACGCAGCCAGTGACACAGTTTGGAGCAGTTATGAAGCCAGTGACACAGTTGGGGGCAGTTATGCAGCCAGTGACACAGTTGGGGCAGTTTGCAGCCAGTGACACAGGTGGGGGCAGTTTGCAGCCAGTGACACAGTTGGGGGCAATTTGCAGCCAGTGACACAGGTGGGGACAGTTATGCAGCCAGTATCACAGGTGGGGGCAGTTATGCAGCCAGTGACACAGGTGGGGGCAGTTATGCAGCCAATGACACAGGTGGGGGCAGTTATGCAGCCAGTGACACAGTTGGGGGCAGTTATGCAGTCAGTGACACAGGTGGGGGCAGTTTGCAGCCAGTGACACAGGTGGGGGCAGTTTGCAGCCAGTGACACAGGTGGGGGCAGTTTGCAGCCAGTGACACAGGTGGGGGCAGTTTGCAGCCAGTGACACAGTTGGGGGTGTTGTAGAACTTAAGGTTTGGTAAAAGGAGTAGTTTTGTAGGATCCACGGTTTGTGAGAAAGTCAATCTTATGAATTAGACCCCCAGCCTTCTCTAGTAGCACCAATAGACTAGATGACATCTGTTGGTAGGAAGAGGGTGACATACAGACTGAGGGAGGAATCCCCCAGACTGTCCTGTTATTGCGCAATGCAGGGGACCGTTGGAGTCCCCTGTGCGACTAACAGCCCCCTACTACTTCTTATGCCGTTCCACAGCTTATAAGTTAATACCCCCTAATGCAAGCATGGTGAAACTCGTTGCAGCATCTTATGTCGTGACCGATTGTTAGGATCTGATGGCGCGAGAGAAGGTAAGAATTGCAGGGACAGCTCAAAGGGAATTGTTAACCAACTCCAACAAGGCCTGGGCATGGTTTCCTGCTTGGACAGGGTGGGGGTTGAACTTAGGAAACGATTGAACAATTTCTCATTCATTGTGGATGGGGTGTTCAATGAAACCATTGAAGCTGTGAGGGAGATCTCACGGGGACAGCGACAGAGTCTATTACAGGAAAAGATGACACTTGATTATCTTTTAGCGCAAAAGGGGGGTTTCTGTGAGTTCATAGCAGAAGACTGTTGTACCTGGATGACAGGCACTAGTGACAAGGTCCAAGTCCATATGGATAAAGTTAGGTCTCTGCTAGGGAGAGCCAGAGCTATAGCCAGTGAAGGTTGGAATCCTTTCTAAATTGGTTGGGAGATTTTGGGGAGTTCTTGTTTTTTCCATCGAATCCTGGCTGAAGGAGGTAGGGGTATATATACTCATGATGTTTTGTTTCTATTACTTCTATATGCCATGATGAGATGTTCCTCCTACCTGGCTCGCCATCATCTGGAGACAGCTGTTGCTCATACAGGCCAGCCAATCCCCATGCATGCATGCCTCTTCTATTGTATAGTTTGAATATAAACATGTGTGTCATTGGTTAGTGGTTTTGTATTGAGCTCATGTCATGTGACTGTGCCTTGGAGGCTGATTGGCTGATTGTGAAGCCATCAAGTCCTATTGTTATCCCTGTTTGATTCGTATAAAGCCTGAAAGCTCAGCCACGGAGGACAACCCCGTGAACTGCCATGTGAGAAAAGCTATCTGTGTCTGTTTTACTTGCTTTAACACGAGTGCACTCAAATGCATTATGCAAAAGAGCTGAAAAGTGTGCTCATTAGCGCAGGCAAAATATAATGCATACAAGGTATTATAATTGCCCTGACAGGGGCAGTTTGCAGCCAGTGACACAGGTGGGGCAGTTTGCAGCCAGTTACACAGGTGGGGCAGTTTGCAGAGACAACCCCCCATCCCCCGCGAGGTCGGGACAAGTCCCACACTTACCCCATTCAATAGGCAGACAGCAGGTGGGATTTTTGCAGAGTTCGGCATGCAGAAAGTGGCTGTCCCTCATCGTCGGACGGTCACCGGGCAGTCAGGGTCTCTGTGGAGCGGGAGTCACGTCCGCTGCCACAGTGACCCACCCCCCGCCACTGCATCCAATCACACTGTTCAGCGCACCCACATAGCTTATAATGGCTGACCAATAGGCTTACTACTTGGCTGTCAGGTCAGCCAAGGAGCCAAAAAAAAATATAAAAAAATAAAGTCAATGTACCTGCAGGGGGGCGGGCTGACTTTTTTTTTTTTTTTTAGCCGGTGGGAAGGCGGCGCCCAAGCACCCCTCATACACCAGCCGCCACTGCTAATAGTACTGTAAACATTTTGTAGGTATCACAAATATCTGTTTGTGCGACTTCAAAGTGGTGTGATTTGGTTTGATTTAAGCGCAACTTCAGTGCAACTTCATTTTAATGTGATTTCTAACGATTTCAGTGTATGTCCAATCAAAAAGGTACAGTGTGTGACATAATTTCAAAAACTGCATGGGAGTCCACTCAATCTATACCAGGCCCTTCAGATCTGAAATGTATTTGGGAACCCCAAAAAATGACACCCGCTCACGCAAAAAAAAAAATCGATCCAGCATGCCACCAGGCAATGACATCACAAGGGGCAGAGTCTTTTTAATAAAGTACTTGTCAAAAAAAGGTGGTTATGTTTTTTTATTTACTTTTTATACTTTTTTGGTGAATGCTGTTTTTTTCTCAAGTATTTGTTAGCAATTCTTTAGGAAAGGGTTAAATATAAAGTGAAAAATGGCTCAAAGTTGCGCTGATATGGACACATGCGTGACTTCAGTGCAATTTACATTACAGTCTATGAGAGATAAATGACACAGAAGTTGGGAAAAAGTAATACATGAACTACTACACACCACTTCAAGACCCAGCTATTAAAGGCCCGTACTCATGGTCAGGGCTGCTGTTAGAAATCACGGGGCCCCGTACAGCCTACCTGACAGGGCCCCCCCCAAAAAAAATCAAAATATTTTCACTAACAATACACAATAAACATTATTAGCGGACACAAACACAACAAAACTACTGAAGGGGGGGTGCAGGAGGGCACAGTACAGTGGTTAGAGGGGTACAGTACAGGGGGAACAGTACGGGGACAGGAGGGCACAGTACGGGGGGGGGGCAGGAAGGTGGAACCATGGGGTAAGGGGGGAAATGGGTAGGCAATGGGTTGAGGAGTACTGACGTGAAACTGGGGGATCCTGGTGTGTATAGGGATACAGAAGAAAGAGGATTTGTGCTAACATGAAATAAGGGGGAGGAGAGGCAATTAGATGGAGGTCAAGGGCCCAGAGAGGGATGGATTCTGGCCATTTGCAATGTTTATGTATGGGGGGGGGGGGGGGAGGCACCTGTGTGAAGGTGAAGAGCCTCCAGAGAAGAAGACTGGGAGGGGAGTGAGGGACTATTGTTGGGGGAAGTGTCAGGAAGAGAATCACAGTCAGCCGGAGAGTGGCTATAAATTAGCAGAGCTGCTAAATGTTGCCAAACCGTCTGGCTGGGAGAAGGTAGCAAGGGTTAACAAGGACCTGAGAGGAAATCAGTATGACAGGCAAAGATGGATGGATCTGTGTGAGGATGAGGGGGCAGGGATAGTGGCTGAGGCTGTAAGGAAGATTTGGGGAGGGAGAGAGCACACTGAAGAAAGCTTGGGATGTGAGAAACAGATAACCTGACTGACCTGCAGGAAATGCAAAAGAGCCGACCACAGCGAGGGGAACTGTTGGCAGTACGGTGACTGCTGGGAGGAAACTTCATGGCCCCTTCATGCACCGAGGACCCCTGGGCAGTTCTAGAGGTGCCTGTGCCCTAGTTCACTCCAGACACATCCACCTGTTTTCCCGCAGCATCCGGTGGGACCGGAAAGCGCTGGAGGCACCCAGACACACACAGGGGGGAGATCATATGTGTAACAGATAGGGAGGAGGCAGATCAGTGTAGTGTGACAAGTACAGGAACAATGCTGCGTGTGTCTCTCCCTCCGGCATTCAGCTGCTTGAGGCAGAGGCACGCAGGGTATCGTTCCTGTACTTGTCACACCATACTGATCTGCTTCCCTGTCCGGGCCCCCCTCTGTGCCGGGGCCCCCTACAGGAGGGCCAGTGGTCCCCCCCCCCTATCAGCGGCCCTGCTCACGGTACAATTATCAGCCTAAAATTGTGGTACAACAGCTTGTCGTACGATAATCCGACCGTTCATACGCTCCATTCGACAGCCAATTTTGAATTATCGGCCAACAAACGTATGAGCAGACTAGAAAACTTTTGTCTGCCAAGGCGTCATCCGATTTTGGGCTCATCTGTACAGAAGTTTGACAAACAAAAGTTGTAAGTACAAACATACATGTTCGGAACCCAGTAAACACGAAATTAGCGTAAGGGCCCAAAGGGAGACGCACGAAAACTGCACTTCCTCTTTATACGCTTGTAGCACGTCACTACGTTAGCATTTGTCTAATGATAACTTTACTCCCATCAGTACGCTAGCCAAAATCATGGACAGCCGATTTTGGGAAAAGTTGGGCGTGCGGTCGTATGACAATCGCACTGTGTGTATGGGGCTTTAGACAGAGCAATAGCAATATATTAGGTGCGACTTCGGATGCAACTTGGAAATCACATGGAAATCACAATCACACAAACAAAAGAATTAATATCAAATATTACTTTGTCTCTGGAAGGAAAGATCTGGGCTGTTCCTCTGCACCATCTGCTATCAAAAATGAATCAACTGATTTGTTGCTGATACGTAATGGAGTGAGCCTTCTGAAGTTGTTTGGAGAATACGGTATCTGTACTTGTGCTCTTTGGGATGGGACTACTGCATCTTCACTATACAACCATGCAAGCTTCATAGGAATATTTTGCTCCTCGTCAGATGAAAATACTGGATTATCATATCCTAAAATTTGAAATTGGAAAATATTTAGTTTAATATAAAGCCCAAGGACACAACATACTAATATTAAAATATACATGGTATTTGTGATGCGGCTGTTTTTATAAAGTTAAGATTGTTATGATAAATAGCATTTGTTTTTACTTTGAAGTGGATGTAAACCCGATTCAAGAAATTTGAGCTGGGCACATGTATCGTTAGTGTTTTCTTATCTCTCTCCAGAGCACCCTGTGTTTATTCCGTGCAGTAGCTCTGTTATCAGCCTGATAACGTCTGACAAGTTCTCAGAGATGTGGGAGGTTGCTATAAATAGATTAGCACAGCTCTGCCCGATTCACAGCAGTGTCTTTGCCTATGTGGAAGGGGGTGTGTTGCCTTTCCTCCAAACAGTTGTCTTGGCTGTATACCAAGATTTCGCTCCCAGTCATGAACAGGAAGAGAACAATGTCTAACAGAAGTAAGAATTCTAAAAAATATATAAAGCTGAAGACATCAGAAATGTATATACAACTTATGTAGGGAGATTTGTTTAATCTCTGTGTATCATCCAAGGCTGTTCACTTCACTGGGTATATGTGAGGGTTTACATCCACTATAAACCTATGGTCTTTTGGTCTTTAGACATCAATAACAGACTGTACATAGAGCAGCAGAAAGCTTGTGTGCCATCAGAAGTCCTCAGGTGTGCCGTGGGATCATGGGAGAGAAGGGCTGTCAGATGAGCCCGATCTCCCGCCAAACTGTACATCGGAACTGTGAAAGAGCTCCGTCAGCCTCAAAAGTGAAAGTAAAGGGAGGGGGAGTGTGCTGTGCTCTCTGCTTACCCCTACCGTGCAGTAACATGATGAATGAGGAAAGGTATTGTGCTAGACTTGTTTTGAAAGAGTTTTATATGTGTGTGTGTGTGTGTGTGTGTGTGTGTGTGTGTGTGTGTGTATACATGTCTGTGTGAGTGTGTGTGTACATGTGTATACATTGTGTGTGTGTGTGTGTGTGTATGTGTGAGTGTACATGTGTCTGATCACCCAGTGATTAGGCTTAATTTTATCACTGGGCTCAATGACCAAAATTAGTATAAATGACCTGCTTTCTCCTAAATTTCATCTATACTCATGGCAGGAAAGCCCACACTCACTTCTGCTTTTGTTGCAATGGGTGCAGGCAAAACCCAGATGATCGGATACACCTGCACTGAAAATGTCCTGTTTGATATTGAAAGGATGTGATCCACTTTATAAGCACCACATTTGATACTAATATCAAAATCATACCTTTGGTATGCCTATTATGCTTATTGTCACTCATGGCACAAGATGAATCCTAAAAAATTGAATAAATTAAGCACTTTTCTTATCCAGGAAATGTATTATCATTAGTGCTGAGCGAACCCGGACTGTAACGTTCGGGTCCGTACCGAACTTTCGGGTGTCCGGGACCCGGACCCCAACACGGACATTTCAAAAAAACGTTCGGGTTCTGGTAGTTGATCACGCATGTTGAATAGCTGAAGGGCAGCCAATCAACAAGCGTTTCACTGGTTTGCCCTTAGAAGCCATCACAGCCATGCCTACTAATGGCATGGCTGTGATTGGCCAGTGCATCATGTGACTCAGCCTCTTTATAAGCTGGAGTCACAGTGCGGCATGTCACATGCTCTTGGGTTAGTGTAGGGAGAGGAAGCTGTCGGCGTTTTTGTCAGGAAGAGATTGCAGACATTTTAACATCTGATCCTGCATCCTGAGATTACTACTGCTGTTGCTCTGAGGGATAGATTGCAGAAATGTGAGATTTCACATACTGCTGCTTTGAGTTGCAGATTGCAGATCAAACTCTGCATAAAACAACGATTGCTACGATCGTGCACAACGATCAGATTGTTGGAGTAATTTGAGATTTCACATACTGCTGCTTTGACTTGCAGATCAAACTCTGCCTAACACAACGATCGTTACGATCGTACACAACGATCAGATTGTTGGAGTAATTTGAGATTTCACATACTGCTGCTTTGAGTGACACATTGCAGATCAAACCCTGCCT
>BLSH010509820.1:247875-269161 GCA_018402905.1 Glandirana rugosa
CCTCCCCATGTAGGAACGGTCTCGTCGGCCTCAGGACATGGTCGCACAGTTATCGAATATCAATCGATGGACTCAGACTCTGAGATGTCATTGAACAACAAACCAATGAGTGGTTGTTGCCACTGAGCCTCAAGCCCGGCCTGGTGGTGTGCGACAATGGCCAAAATCTCGTAGCGGCTCTGGGCCGAGCCCGTTTGAGGCACATCCCTTGCCTAGCGCATGTGCTGAATTTGGTGGTACAGAATTTTCTAAAAAACTACCCGGATATGTCAGAGCTGCTGCATAAAGTGCGGGCCGTCTGTGCGCACTTTCGGCATTCTCACCCTGCTGCTGCTCGCCTGTCTGCGCTGCAGCGGAACTTTGGCCTTCCTGCTCACCTTGCACATGCTGGAGAGACAGTGGGTTAAAGTAGCGTACATTAGGGAATGGGAGAGGGACCTGGGTGTGGAGTTCTCCGGGCCGCAGCTGGACCACCTGTACCAGCTCACACATTCCAGCTCTGTAGAGTCTCAGACTCAGGTAGCTAACTATAAGCTATTGACACGCTGGTACAGGACTCCGGCTGCTCTGGCAAGGATGTACCCCTCCAAGTCGGATCAATGTTGGAGGGAATGCGGTCAGCGGGGTACGTTGCTGCATCTCTGGTGGGACTGCCCAGTAATTAGGCCCTTTTGGGAAGACGTTCGAGCACAGATCAAGGCGATACTTGGCCTGAAGGTTCCCCTCGCTCCGGAGCACTTCCTTCTCCACATCCCCTCATTGCCAATTAGCCAGTTTAGGAAGAGTGCCCTGCCAAACGTCTGCTTCCAATTTACTGGAGGCAGAAGGCGGTTCCAGGGGGGGGGGGGGGGGGGGGGCTGGGTCAAAAAGGTGCAGGAGGTTAAGGAGGCAGAGGAGTGGGTGGCTACGTGCAAGGGGAAGATGGAAAGGTTCCGCCAGACCTGGGCTTTGTGGATAGAGCACACCTCTGACTCGGGTTATATTGCCTCCAGTCTGGACATGGCGCTGCTGGAACTGGCCAAACCCTCTCTTGGGGACTGCCAGGGCCAGCACGGGCGTTCCACCCAGACTGACTCCTAAAACTCAGACGATTAATAGGGCGAATGGCTCTTTTTCTTTACTGCTACCTAAGGATGGTGATGGCTGGCAGGAGCAGCCAACATTGGCAACCCCCGTGGGGTACAGCGGTAGGTGCTGGGAGGGGGGGCTCTGTCCCCCCGCACGCTTCCTCCTTTTTTTTTCCCCCTCCTCTATCTATCTCTGACATGGTGCCTAAGCTTATTGTCTGTTTTAATGGTTTATTTTTAAGAGTCCACTATGAAACACACGTTTCCTTCACACATGGATGATGGGTATAGCCGCCCTTACGGGCTATGATCGAAGGGTTTCCTGGGGGGGTATCAGGCCCTGCCGTCCCCTGCTTTGTTCTGGGGGGGATGTGGGGCTCGTGCCCGGGCGGTGTTCTGCCTTGTCGGCCCTCGGCCAGGTTCTGGGTCAGGGAGGGAATGATGGAGACGCCTCGGTGTCCCCACTCTCGGCCGGGGGTGGACGGGGCGGGAGGCCATGGACCCGGGAGAGTTTGAACTGGCAGGCCCATGGGGAGGGGCCGAGGATGTAATTACCCAGTGTGCTAGGTGTACGGTGTATGCTCAACCGCTTGCACACCCCTTGGAGGGTGGAATGGACCTTCTTTATTTAAGTTGGTGTTCTGTCATGTGGTAACCATAAATGTGAACAGATGTTACTCATATATTAGCTTGAGGCACATGTGTGTCTTCCTGTATTATTGATAATTGAATAAATAAAGATTACATAAAAAAAAAACCACATGGTCGTTTCTCCTGGAGAGTGGCACACTTCCGCTAACAACCAGCGTCTATTTAACTCACCCTCCACCACTCCAACAGCCAATGGCATCAGCAGTGGTGTGGATGCCCAGATTGATTTGGCACACATGTACAGTCCACGCCAGATTCTCGGGCAGGAACCGGATATGACATCCCACCAGGAAGCTGGTCGATGCCGGCGCCAAGTTGGAAAATGGAAAAACCCACAGTGTAAAGGGCAAATGCAAGATGAACACTGCAATGCACAAGTAGTCAATGCAAACAAAGTCTGCAAGACAATGCACTCTGGGGGCAACACAGACAAGCACAAAACAATACCATACAGACCAAACCACCCAGGAGAAAAAACAATTTCTTACACAGTGGGTTAGACCATAATGATGCCCTGGGCGTCCATATGGTCACCTAATTCCATTTTCATTAAATATCTCATATTGTCACTTTAGTAGAGCGCCACCTAATGGACAAAACCAGAATTGACTGATGTTCATGAGGATGGTTGAACAAAGACATTTGAGTATATGTGCATGGATGGAACCCCATGCACACACATATGAATCTCTCAGTGCCCTTTAAGTTGCCATTAATTGAGGCTATGTCATAAGAAAAAAATCTGTCAATTGAAAAAAATTGATAGAACGGAAAATGGTCCTGCAACATGTATGGAAGACATGTTACAACAAATATGTTCTAGAACGCATTCATTTATTTGACTGCAAATGTCTGTATTTCAAAGGTATATAAAAGTTACTATTTCTAAATAAACTTGTCAGGAGATTATTTAACTCCAGAAAAGTGCCACTATAGGAAAGGTTTATAACTGATAACTCCATTCAGCCCAAGAAGTTTTATGGCTGCCAGGGTATGGATCCACCTCATTTCTCTCTATATGAGGAGTTTATTCATATCCCCTCCCCTTTCATGCATTGGAAGATATACTGTGAAAAGTCCATAACTACAATATTCCCACCCTTATCTGCTAACCTTATAATTATCATTATTCATCTTTGAATCTGTCAGCGCTTTTCGTGGGGTGAAAGGAGGAATGGAGAATCTGTTGTCCATCTCCCATTTCTCCTGTTCCAATTCTTTGGTTACCTGCTGGGTCAAAGCCCAGATATTTGGGTTACTTTGTAGAATTAGAAGCAAGAGTGATTTTGGCGTATACATGTGGAGGAGGAGGAAAACATCCATCCACAGAGGAAACGTGACGGGAACTCTCATCATTCTGAAACCACAAATAAGAGGATGGTAAGGACTCATCATGGTTCCCTTCATCCCATAATTCCCCCAAGTCAGTAAGGGCTCTAACGTCATTTATTGACAAATTCCTCCAGGGTTCATCAGTAGATGAACCAGCGACCCTGGAAATGGAGTTGTCTTTATCTTTGTCTTTCTTTTGTGATTGGGCCGTCTTAAGGACGGTGATATCTTCTCCTTTATGGTCTCACCACCCTCCTATTCAATGAACCTCCTATGACATTGGAGCCCTATTTATTATTGCCTATATATGCTCTTCATTTGAAGGTAATTAATGATCACTATAGATAACAATGGGCTTGCAATATATGGAGGATGCGATTTAACCAGTTGTTGACCGCCCGCTGTGGATTGACGGCGGCAACTTGGCTTGATATTGCAAACCGCCATCACCTGCCGGCGGCCGTGAGATCGCGTATCGTGAGCGTGCTCACTGTGTAGAGGAGGAGCCAGGGAGTGGGTAGTGTGGACTCGATGTCCGCCGGCTACACGCGATTGCTCCCACGCAGAGACAGAACGGGGATCCGTGTGTGTAAACACACGGATCTCCGTTCTGACAGGAGGGAAGAAGTGTGATCGTATGCTTCCTGTATATGGGAATAATGATCACTCTCCTCCCCCAGTCAGCCCAGCCCCCATACAGTTAGTAACACATCCCAGGGAACACAGTTAACCCTTTGATCGCCCCCTAGTGTTAACCCCTTCCCTGGCAGTGACACAGTAATCAGTGCATTTTCATAACACTGATCACTGTATAAATGCCAATGGTCCAAAAAGTGTCAAAAATGTCCGCTGCAATGTCACAGTACCGCTAAAAATTGCAGATCGCCGCCATTACCAGTAAAAAATAAAAAAAAATAAAAACCCCATATGTCCTGAAGGTTGAAAATTCATATGAAGATCTAACTTAATCCACAGGCATCCAGTGACAGCCATATAATTCAAGTTCCCTGGAAAGCGCATTTGCATCAACCAGAGACAGGTGCATTCACTATGTCAGTACCAAACATGTCCAGTAGATGGTGGCAAAGTATAAGACACTGAATAGCAATATCATCTTTGGGTGGTAAGCATCTAGTCTCCTTGATATATAGACACAGCTAATATGTACTGAACTTGAATGGTAAAGTAGACAGAAAACTGTTTAACACTTAACAGTGCTGCCTACAACAGACACAGCAGCAGAGGCACTTACATATAACTGTAGTTGCAAACTTCAGGCTGGTAGTATATAAAACAGCCATGTCCTCAAAAACCTTAGCCGCGCCCTTGAGCGTCTGTGGCACAAGACTAAGTCTCTCAAAGACTTCAAACAATACAAATCTGCCCTCCATAAATACAATTCTCGCCTCCATACTGCCAAGCAGACCTATTTTACCACTCTTATTAACACCTTCTCATCCAGTCCCCGTCAACTCTTCTCAACCTCCAACTCCCTACTTCGTCCTCCACCGCTTCTGCCCACTAACTCACTCACTGCCCAGGAGGTTGCTAACCACTTCAAAAGCAAGATTGACACAATTCGTGACGAAATCTCCACTCTACAGGCATCTTCCCCAGTTAACACCCCATGTCAACAAGCACAATCAACACTATCCTTATTCAAACCTGCTACTATAAAGGAGGTTGCTAAACTCCTTTCTAACGCCCACCTAACCACCTGTCCACTGGACCATATTGCCTCTCAAATACTATGCTCACCCTCTGACTCTATCCTGCACTCTCTAACTCACATCTTCAATCTCTCAGCCTCTTCTGGCATCTTCCCCAATGCTCTAAAACATACATTGGTCACCCCCATACTCAAAAAGCCATCCCTGGACCTTACCGATCTAAACAATCTGTGCCCTATCTCCTTGCTCCCCTTTTCCTCCAAACTCCTTGAATGTCTAGTCTACAACCAACTGAGTGACCACCTTGTTAAGAATAACCTTCTGGGCCCCCTTCAATCTGGATTTCGCCCTCAACACTCCACAGAAACTGCCCTTCTTAAACTCACAAATGACCTACTAACCGCAAAAACCAATGGACACTACTCTGTACTCCTACTCCTGGACCTTACGGCTGTCTTTGATACTGTCGACCACCCCCTCCTCTTCAAAAAACTTTACTCCCTCGGTCTCCATGACTGTGCTCTTCAGTGGCTCTCGTCCTACCTATCCCATCGCACCTTCAGCGTAACGTACAATTCTACCTCCTCCTCTCCTCTTCCTTTTTCTGTTGGGGTCCCCCCAAGGTTCTGTTCTTGGACCTCTCTTATTTTCAATATACACCTCTTCCCTGGGTCGGCTGATAGCCTCCCACGGCTTTCTATATCATTTCTACACTGACGATACCCAAATCTACCTCTCTACCCCCCAACTCACTCCATCAGTCTCCTCACGTATCACTAACTTATTAACAGACATATCTGCCTGGATGCCACACCACTTTCTCAAACTCAACTTGTCCAAAACTGAACTCATAATATTTCCTCCCCCACGTGCCATTTCCCCCGACGTCTCTGTCAAGAGCAATGGCACAACCATCCACCCATCCCCACATGTCAGGGTTTTTGGTGTTATCCTGGACTCTGAACTCTCCTTTTGGCCCCACATCCAATCACTTTCTAAGGCTTGCCACCTCAATCTCTGCAACAGCTCTAAAATACATCCCTTCCTAACCAATGAAACCACAACGCTCCCTCTCTGTCAATCCCTCCATTGGCTGCCAATCGCCCAACAAATTAAATTCAAAATACTAACAATCAGCTACAAAGCCATCCACAACTCTGCTCCCAGCTACATCACCAGCCTAGTCTCAAAATACCAACCTAACCGTCCTCTTCGCTCCTCCCAAGACCTCCTGCTCTCCAGCTCCCTCATCACCTTCTCTCATACTTGCCTCCAAGACTTCTCCCGAGCCTCTCCCATCCTCTGGAACTCCCTACCCCAATCGGTCAGACTGTCCCCAAATTTATCCACCTTCAGGCGATCCCTGAAAACTTTTCTCTTCAGGGAAGCCTATCCTGCCACCACCTAACAACTACACTCCTTATTTTCTCAATCAGCTCATCCCCCTTTCGTATCATTTAACCCTCCCTCCTAGATCGTAAGCTCTAACGAGCACGGCCCTCTGATTTCTCCTGTATTGAATTGTATTGTAATTGTAACGTCTGCCCTAATATTGTAAAGCGCTGCTCAAACTGTTGGCGCTATATAAATCCTGTATTATAATAATAATAATAATAAAATGTCCGATGGATAAGAATTTGTTATTGCAATACTTATGAGGATCCGCTTTTTGCCGCAAGCAAATCCTGGGCGGCCTCAGGAGTGGTAAAGAAGTGCACGCTGCCTCAATTGATCACTCGTAGCTGTGCTGGATTGGCGTTGGAGTATATTCTCCCAGATTCCTTCATATGTCTCTTCACGTCCGCAAAGGTGGCTCTTTGTTTTTGTAGTGCTACTGAAAAGTCAGGGAAAATAGACACTGCCACATTATCATACTGAATCTGTCCCTTCTGCCGAGCTTTACGCAGGACTAGATCCCAGTACTTGCAATTAAGCAACCATGCCAGAAAGGGCCGCGGTGCAGCTCCAGGGTTAGGGGGCTGAGCTGGCACCCTGTGTGCTCGTACCACCTCAAAGGCATTAGAAAAGTTGAGGTCAGGAAGCCATCTTTCCCCAAATTCACCTGGGTTCTGGCCCTCTGCTTTTCAGGAAGGCCTATTATGCGAAGATTGTTCCTTCGCAGACGATTTTCAAGAGCATCTGCCTTCTGACACCAAAAGGAGATCTGTTCTCAGCTGCAGATAATTTGATCATCTTTTAAGGAGGAGATTCTCCTTTCTGTCTCTGTCACTCTTTCCCTCATTTTGTGCATATCTTGCCGCAGCCCAATATCAACCTTGATTTTGTCCATCTTACCTGTGATGGTAGTGCTGCTAGCAGAGATGGAGGAGATGGACCTGCTCCAGGGTAAGTTTCCCCGCTTTCTCCACCGATGAGCTGGGCTTAGGGGTCTGTGCAGCGGCACCGCTGCTGCTCCTCGTGTATGGAGGGCTGTGGGCGCCATCTTGCTTATCAGACTGTGCAAATTCTTTGAGCCGATCCATGGCTAATGCAGAGCTGCCTTTACTCATGGTGAGAGCTGGACACTCGGGCATGCAGGGAGCTATTTGTTGTAGCTGGAGCAGCTATCTATCTGCAGGATGCTGATGGATTCTTAGGGCGGCAGACGGAGCTCTCTCTAGGTACGACCGGCCATCTTGGCTGTAGCCACGCCCCCACATTCTTCATTTTTAATAAAGGGCTTGTCAAAACCGTCTATTGTTTTTATTGTTATTAATTTTTTAATTTTGGCGTGGGGTTCCCCTTCAAGATTCTTAGAGCACAAGTCACATGCCACAAGTCAGATCATGATGATCCGACTTGGATGCAACGTCTATTCAAATCAATGGGCTGAAGGTCGGATCAGTTAAGATGGCTCCCATAGGAAACCATTGATTTTGACATGTCAAAAAAAAACCACATCCAGCGTTAAGCCAAGTTTAGCCGTGTCAGACATTTTTACAGCTGAAATTTTGGTCTTCTGAATGGGTTTTTCTTGCAGCTTGCAAAAAGGGCTATGCCACTTAGAGCTCCTAAAAGCCTGTGCATAGAATAACATGGAGAGGCGGTTTTAAGCTGCAAAAAAAAAAAAAAAAACCTCTGACGCTGGTAAAAGCGGCTGTAAAAACTTTCTTTGTGCATGAGGCCTAAGACAGGCAGTGGCTTGCCGACCACCCCATGTATATGTACTGTGTGGCGGTGGCTCTTACAGGCAGAATCACATACAGGTACGTGATTCTGCACTTCCGGGTCTGCGGCGCACATGCCAAAAAATCCATACCAGACCAAAGGGTCTGGTATGGGTCTTGGAGGAAGGACCTTATGCTGTTTTTTTTTTTCATTTTGGTGTGGTTTTCCCCTCCAAGATTTATATCAGACTCAAAGGTCCTGGTATGGATCTGGGGGGGACCCCACATTGTTTTTTTTTAAATTTTGGTGTGGGGTCCCCTTCAAGATACTCAGCACAAGTCGCATGCTACAAGTCAGATCATGATGATCCGACTTGGATGTGACTTCCATTCAAATCAATGGGCTGAAAGTAGTTTCAGTTAAGACAGTTCACATAGGAAACCGTTCATTTTGACATCTCATTGTGCCAGGTATCAGAGCATTGTAATATCAGCTGTTTATCTATTCATTTTCTCACAAGCACAGATTTTGCTCTCTTTGTTTCACTAATCCAAAATGACTATCATATGGTTTAACCACTTGCCGACTGCGCACTGTAGTTTTTACTGCACAGAATCATGTATATCATCATATATACATGATTGTTTATTGCCAGATAGGGGGCACGTGCGTGCGCCCACTTGGCTGTGCTCTCACTGGCTCCCTGTCAGTGGGTCCTGGCAAATGACTCATGGCAGGGACCTGCCGAAACGACAGAGTGGATGACAGGATCTGTGTTCGTAAACACAGATCTCTCTACTGACAGCGGGTATTTGCCGGTTTTTGTCTCCCTGAAAAGCTGAGAATAAAAACCATCATATCCTCTAATAAAAACAACACAGTTAATCCTTTGATTGCCCCAGAGGTTAACCTCTTCCTACCCAGTGTCATTAGTACAGTGACAGTGCATATTATAAGCACTGATCACTACTTTTTTTTTTGTACCAAAGACATGTAGCAGAATACATTTTGGCCTAAATTTATGAACAAATCGTACTTTTAAAATATTTTATTGGATATGTTTTATAGCAAAAAGTAAAAAATATTGCTTTTTTCATTTATAAAAAAAAGTAAAAAACCCATTGGTAATCAAATACCCCCAAAAGAAACCTCAATTTGTGTGAAAAAAATTATATACATTTTATTTGTACAGTGTTGCATGCCTGTGCAATTGTCAGTTAAAGTAGCCCAGTGCCGTATAGCAGAAAATTGATTGGTCATGAAGGGGATAAACTCTTCCAGAAGTCAAGTGGTTGAACCAGTAAGGCAGGAAATCGTGTTTTAAAGTGAACCTATATAAATTCAAAAATTGCATATGCAGATGTCACCTTAGTAAGACTGCACAGCAAAATGATCTATAGATGAGAGAAATAGGCAAATGAAATTGTGTGCTAATCTTGACTATTCCTGTAGAATCCAGACTTATCTCCACTGGCCTTTTACTGTAATAAGCATCATCACTGAAAAATAGAGAGACTCAAAAGGTGCCAGGCTCAGAGGCTAAAATTAACTTTTTTTAATGTGAGCTTTCTGTGTATAGTCATTTTGATTTACTGATAAATTTGACACTGTAGGTTATCTCTTCTTATACGCTTTTGAGCATCTACTCAGTTTGACTTATCCAGGTTTGTGACAGGTTTACTTTGGAAAAAAAAGTGTGTTTTTGGTAGCACATATTTCAAGTTATTATTGAACTACTTTCCATAAAATAACTATTACATATGGGTGGGTCCCCCTCATTTCTTAAGGTGACAGCACCTGTTAGTATATATTTTTTGTAAAATCTTTCTTTCACCTGTTAATATATTAAAGTCATTTTGGATTGGTCTGTAAAGATAGATCTGAATCTATCCTAAGAATTGTTTGGCCTTAGTTCTGTTCCAAGTGTGTTCTGTATTTACTTGTCATAAAAGGCTAGGACGTGTCTGTAAATTTTTTTTACCTTAATTGGGCATGGTAAAAGATCTCTCACTAGAGATCCCTGCTTCTGGACACATTGATTTAGCTCTTCTTCATAATAAAGTATTGTACTTTTCAAGGCAAGGCTTGTAATAAGGCCTAGACTGCTTGTTTGGACTACAAACACCTCCTCATTTCCTAATCTCCATTACATAGGAAGGAGATGTTTTGCAGTTCACAGAAGATGTATGGAAATGCTGGTAACTTCATTTGAGATTTCAGGTCAGTGCACAGCAAGTTACAATAATATATCAACAGGATGTATTTTGGTTGCAAAAAATGTACTTAACCTGAAAAAAAAATGACTGCTTATTAAGAGTACTGTATGTCCATACACTGACCACAGGTTTACATGAAGTACACCTGTTTGGAAAAAATGTTCCTAGACATATCCTTGGAAGTTTAAACTTTAAAGTTTATTTTCACTATTGCATCCAAAGCTGGGTAACAGCTACGTCATATTTGTTACATGTGTCCATTAACATGGCATAAAAATTAAACTTGCTGCTTACATCTTTAGTTGTGCTTTTCACTGGCTTAAAAATCCTACCTATTTTTCCCCTACTTTATATTGTTTTGGAGGGGGCTATAGGGTAATGTTTAACATAACTAACCCTGGCTTCATTGTGCTGGCAGATTTCATCAGTTGTCAACTAGATTTGAGCATACAGTATCTCACAAAAGTGAGTACACCCCTCACATTTTTGTAAATATTTTATTATATCTTTTCATGTGACAACACTGAAGAAATGACACTTTGCAACAATGTAAAGTAGCGAGTGTACAGCTTGCATAACAGTGTAAATTTGCTGTCCCTCAAAATAACTCAACACACAGCCATTAATGTCTAAACCGCTGGCAACAGAAGTGAGTATACCCCTAAGAGAAAATGTACAAATTGGGCCCAAAGTGTCAATATTTTGTGTGGCCACAATTATTTTCCAGCACTGCCTTAACCCTCTTCAGCATGGAGTTCACCAGAGCTTCACAGGTTGCCACTGGAGTCCTTTTCCACTCCTCCATGATGACATCACGGAGCTAGTGGATGTTAGAGACCTTGCGCTCCTCCACTTTCCATTTTGAGGATCCTCCACAGATGCTTAATAGGGTTTAGGTGTAGAGACATGCTTGGCCAGTCACTCACCTTTACCCTCAGCTTTTTTGGAAAGGCGGTGTTCGTCTTGGAGCTGTGTTTGGGGTTGTTATGTTGGAATACTGCCCTGCGGCCCAGTCTCTGAAGGGAGGGGATCATGCTCCGCTTCAGTATGTACATGTTGGCATTCATGGTTCCCTCAATGAACTGTAGCTCCCCAGTGCTGGCAGCATTAATGCAGCCCCAGACCATGACACTCCCCCCACCATGCTTGACTATAGGCAAGACCCACTTGTCTTTGTACTCCTCACCTGGTTGGTGCCACATACGCTTGACACCATCTGAACCAAATACGTTTATCTTGATCTCATCAGACCACAGGACATGGTTTTAGTAATCCATGTCCTTTGTCTGCTTGTCTTCAGCAAACTGTTTGCGGGCGTTCTTGTGCATCATCTTTAGAAGAGGCTTCCTTCTGGGACGACAGCCATGCAGACCAAATTGATGCAGTGTGCAGTGTATGATCTGAGCACTGACATGCTGACCCACACCCCTTCAACCTTTGCAGCAATGCTGGCAACACTCCTACATCTATTTCCCAAAGACAATCCCTGGATATGACGCTGAGCATGTGCACTCAACTTCTTTGGTCAGCCATGTTGAGGCTTGTTCTGAGTGGAGCCTGTCCTGTTAAGCCACTGTATGGTCTTGGCCAATGTGAAGAAGCTCAGTTTCAGGGTCTTGGCAATCTTCTTATAGTCTAGGCCATCTTTATGTAGAGCAACAATTCTTTTTTCCAGATCCTCAGAGAGTTCTTTGCCATGAGGTTCCATGGAGAACTTCCACTGACCAGTATGAGAGAGTGAGAGCAATAACACCAAATTTAACACACCCGCTGTGTTGGGTTATTTTGAGGGGACAGCAAATTTACATTGTTATACAAGCTGCACACTCACTACTTTACACTGTAGCAAAGTGTAATTTCTTCAGTGTTGTCACATGAAAAGATATAATAAAATATTTACAAAAATGTGAGGGGTGTACTCACTTTTGTGAGACACTGTATGTCTGTCCTAACCGAGGGTTAAAATCTAAAAGCTTGGGTTTTGCATTGTATGGTAATACAGTTTTCAAAAAACTTCTAACTTTGTTCCTTCTCTTCTCAGCCGTTTACTCTAAGCAATAGAAACCGCCTGTAGAGTCATACGTATACTGTAAATATGCTCCAAATAAACAAAGTATTTTTTTATTTTTAGGTATGCTTTGTATTCACATAACACATAAACATACTGTATAGTGGGTGTTTCTCAGATTTGACTGCAAAGGTGGAAATACCATACACTTAAAATAGCACAGTGAAACCTTTGGAATCAAAATTTTAATCTCTGACTTTCCTGGTTCAATGACAGACTGTTTCATCATCAAGTAGAAAGGAGGAGGGGGTACAGGTCAATCTTTGATACTGGATACAGAAATTGTCAAAGCTCAAAGACTAGATTATTTTTTCAGTTTGCAGACAAGTGTAGTCAAGAAAAAAAAAATAAAGCAAATAACATAAAACAAAAAACATTAACTGATGAGTACATGTCATATTTATAAATAATATTACCCGATGCAGGATCCACATTCCCTTTATTCTCTGTCAAGGAATTTAAAAAAGTAATGCTGTGATCAAGCTGAGTATCATATTCCATAGTTTCTTCCGGATCTAAGTCCTTTTCTGTGTGAATAAAACTTGCATTAAAGTGTGTAGTTAAAGTTTGCATAAAAGATACTCTAGCTCATTTCAGCGAAATTATAACATGTGCAATACTGAAAATGCTGACACATTTAGGTTCATTTAATTCAATGTTTGAAGCATATACTGCTATGGATCAAGAGAGCATGAAGTATGCTGGGGTCAGATTTAAGAAGCGCACAGAGTGGAGGGGTCAGGAGTAAGTAACAGAGAATGAAGGTGTTAGGAGTAAACAACTTACAGGGTTCAGGGGTCAAAATTAAGTAACACAAGTTCAGGACTTGAGATTAAGTAACACAGAGAGTGCAGGGGTCAAGATTAGGTAACAGAGTGCAGGGGTCAGGATTAAGTAAAACAGACAGATCAGGAGTTTAGGATTAAGTAAATTAAGTTCAGGGGTCAGGACTACATAATGAACATACTTCAGGATTATGCAACAATCAAAGTAACACAGACAATTCAGGGTTAAGTAATGCACAGAGTTCAGGAGTCAGGAGCAGAGGTGAAGGAGCAGAGTGCACAGAGTTTAAGGATCAGCGAGGGCTAGAGATGGGAAGGCCTGAGTAAAAAACCAGAAAAACTAGGGAAAAAAAATGTTTTTACAGTTTTTTTCAAAGACGTTTTTATTTTGGGGGGGGGGTTGGGAAAAAATAGAAGTGTGGAATATGTTGTTTTACAATGATAAATAATATATCTATGGCATGGTATACAAACTATAGAATATGAAGACCTTAAAGATTTCTGAGGCTTTATGTAAAGTCTTAAATTATTGCAAGTTCTCTCAGCTGAAGACAAGCAAATCCTGGAATACAATTCAAGTAACACTGCAAACTAGGGGACACTGCAGGGGTCCAGTTTAGTTTACTTGTGGGCTCCATCTTGTATCTTGAGTGATTGTTGCGATATTGTTGGGATATAATAGATGATACTTCCGGTCCTTTCAGGCCTTAAAGTGTTACTAAACCCGGGACCCTGCATTCACTGTATCTGGTCTCCCACAGTACACATAACATGGAAATGCAAACGTTTTAGTAAATATAAACTGCTAAATACCTTTTCAGCAGTTAGAGTAGAGTCTTGTATCAATGTCTGCTTAAAGATTGTAGGAGGAGTTTTCATACTCCGATTGTCCTCTGAGGCTGCAGGACCCCTGACACTCTGTCTGGACAGTGCTGATTGGCCCTGTGCAGATCACATGCACCCTCCAAAGAAAAAAAACTCTCTAGCAATACACACCAAACTGAGCATGTGCAGCTTGCCCCCAAGGTTCTGTTCTATCAGGAGATGGCTTGGGGACAGTGGAAGAAGGGGAGGATCAGAGAAAACAGGATCAAACAGCCTTTTTACATAATGCAGAGGATTAACCCTTTAGGTTCCACAGTGAGTGCTTACTGTATATACAGACTGATTTTACTATTGTGGGTTTAGTAACACTTTACGTGACAGGTAAGAGGGTACATTTGTCTGACAAATTTGCATAACCTTTTAATAATTTGTATTCATATTCTCCACTATCACAGCATAAAGTTTACCTATAGTCTGTAAATTGTCTTATTTTCCTCCTCTCAGTAAAATCTACATCTAGAGCAGGGGTAGGTAAAGTTTCAGAGGTTGAGAAATACCTGGACAACATGGAGAAAATCAAAGATCCCCGGGGAGGGGGGTGACCCTTAAGAAACACAGCATAGTGTCTTCTGCCCCCACCCACTAGTGTCCTCCACTTTACTTTACATCATTCCCCTCATAATAGTGTCCTCCGTCTCCCCCCACGGTAGTTTTCCTCCCCCCTCCCACAGCATGGACCTCTGCCCCCCATACAATAGTGTCCTCTGCCTTCCCATAGCAGTGTCCTCCCCCCCGCAGTAGGGTCTTCTGCCCCTCCTACTATTGCAGCGTCCTGTGCCCCCCCAAAGCAGTGTCCTCTGTCCCTTTAACACACCCTCACTGTAGTATCCTCTGCCCCCCCCCCCCCCAAAGTACTGTCCTTTGTCCCCTTTACACCCTCCCTGCACCGTAGTATCCTCTGAACCCCGCCAATGCAGTGTCCTCTGTCCCCTTCACCCACCCACTTTTGTATCCTCTGCCCCCAAAACAATGTCCTTTGTCCCCTTCACACCCTCCCACCATTGTAGTATCCTCTGCTTCTCCAATGCAGTGCCCTCTGTCTCCTTAACCCCCCACTGTAGTGTCCTCTGCACCCCCCAATGCAGTGTCCTATGTCCCCTTCACCTCCCGCCACTGTAGTGCCCTCTGCCCCCCATGCGATATCCTCTGTCCCCCACTGTAGTGTCCTCTGCCTCCCCAGAGCAATGTCCTCTGCCCCGTTCACACCATCCCCCTACTGTAGTGTCCTCTGTCCCCTTCACCCCCCACTGAAGTGTCCTCCGTTCCCC
This sequence comes from Glandirana rugosa, assembly GCA_018402905.1. Classification (NCBI taxonomy): domain Eukaryota; kingdom Metazoa; phylum Chordata; class Amphibia; order Anura; family Ranidae; genus Glandirana; species Glandirana rugosa. Next base: position 262,926 of record BLSH010509820.1, read on the forward strand.
CTATGTATTGTCCTCCCTCCCCTTCACCCCCCCATGCAGTGTCCTCTGTCCCCTTCACCCCCCAATGTAGTGTCCTCTGTCCCCTTCACCTCCCCCCCCACTGTAGTGTCCTCTGCACCCCCCATGCCATGTCCCCCCCCCGCACTGTAGTGTCCTCTGCCCCCAAAGCAATATCCTCTGTCCCCTTCACACCCTCTCTCCACTGTAGTGTCCTCACTGCCGCTCTCCTTTTCACTGCAAAGCGGAGATCAAGAGAAGTTGTGACTTGCTCGGACTGCCCAGCAACCAATCACCTGCTAGTTAGTGTAAAAAATTAATTCAAGCAGCTCCTGCCCTCACCCTCCTGTACTGTGACTTCTACTGATCTCTACATTGCAGTGAACAGGAGAGCAGCGGCGGCCGGGGGAAGGACTGTGTGTGGGGCTGTGTTCCCGATCGACCCATCAGCTGCCCGCAAACGATGGCTTGCCGACCCCGGATCTAGAGTTTGGAAACATATCCACAGTGCAATTTCTGCTGAGAGCAAAGCTGATATTTGCAAATTTTGTGAGAAGAAATATTCTTTTCCAAAGGCTACAGGGATGACAGAATACTTCCTTGCATACCAGAGGTGTCCTAAATACATTAAAAATACTTTATGAAATTATCATTTCATACCAGGACCAGAACGAAAGTGCAAGTAGCTTTTCCCTCTAGAGTGCTCATTCCAGAAACACTCTTTCTGCTGCGTCTGGATAATCACAACAGTGTTCATTTTTATGTCAAATTTTGATTTAGTTTTAGTCATACTCTTGATTAAAATCCCATTTTAGCTTTAGTCCTATTCTAGTCATCTGAATTGTTTTAGTTTTGGTCGTATTTTAGTTGACTAAAATCTCCAGTCCATTTTAGTCGGCTAAAATCTCCAGTCTAGTTAAATTGTAATGCATTATTTAAGCATTTCTCTAGAATTGCCAAAATTATTATATACTCCTGGAGTAAAAATCTAATAACATGTTGCTTTTTGACAAACAGAAGTGCAACTTTAAAATATTAAAAAAAAACAAAAAAACTGTAAACTCTGTTAGCTGTAATGCCATTGCACATACAGTATGTTGGTGATGTGTTCATTTATAATGATGAAGGGGGATATCTCCTTTGGCAACCAGAGGCAGAGCTGCAGGGTTGATTCTGGAAAACTTATGGGTTTGTGTGTTGGAGCCAGAGATTGTCAGTGCATTACAGCAAGTTTAACGCCATATATTTCAGTGCATTACTGCAAGTTTAATACCGTATAATTCAGTGCGTTAGTGCACACTTAACGTCATTTATTTCATTGAATTACTGCAAGTTTAACGCCGCATATGTCAGTGCATAACTAAGTTTAATGCCATATATTTTAGTGTGTTACCTTCTATTTAATGCAGTATAGTTCAGCGTGTTACTGCAAGTTTAACACTGTATATTTCAGTGTGTTACTGTCATGAAACCATAGTAAACATTCTGTCTTGAAACCACAGCAAACGTTCATGTTTTATTTGTTGCATACCATTGCTGCATGTGTCCAGTTAAAGGCCAGTCCTCCCTCACCTGTGTGCTTTAGTAGGCCCTCCTCAACTGGTCTCCGTCCCAGGCCTTAACTGGTAACAGGATCTAACACCTGGCAGTGCAGGGCTGCATTGCTGAACAACGTTTGTCCGTGTTTGGCTTGTGTGTGGTTGTCTCCTTCGTTTTCTCTGAGTCTTATCCATGTTCTGATCTTTGGCTTGTCTGACTATCCCTTCCTGCCTGTATTCTCGATCTTCGGCTTGTTTTCTCCTGTCTGCTTGTAGCCCTGGTGCGAGGTTCCCCTTAAATTCCATACCAGACCCGAAGGGCCTGGTTTGGATTTTGGGGGGAGACGCATATCATTTTTTTTTTAAATTTTTGCGCAGGCCATGCTGTTGTAAATTACTTAAAAAATTGTGATACAATCCCCTAGTCAAACAGGTGGACAAAAATTGGGCCTTGGGTGATAGAGGTGCCAGAACACTGTAACCCCTTGCAATTACTCTTGTTGGATGGAGGAAGTGGGCCTAAAGTTGTCAATTAGTTTACAAACTGTGACGAAAGCCACCAGTCAAACAGGCGGCCAAAAATTGGGCCTTGTGTGATGGTGGTGCCAGAACACTGTAACCCCTTGCAGTTACTCTTGTTGGATGGAGGAACTGGGCCTGAAGTTGTCAATTAGTTTACAAATTGTGACGAAAGCACCCAAACAGGTGGCCAAAAATTGGGCCTTGTGTGTTGGTGGTGCCAGAACACTGTAACCCCTTGTAGTTAATCTTGTTGGACAGAGGAACTGGGCCTGAAGTTGTCAATTACTTTTCAAATTGTGACGAAAGCCACCAGTCAAACAGGTGGCCAAGAATTGGGCCTTGTGTGTTGGTGGTGCAAGAGCACTGTAACCCCTTGCAGTTAGTCTTGTTGGACGGAGGAACTGGGCCTGAAGTTGTCAATTAGTTTAAAAATTGTTATGGCATGCCCCTGTAAATCAGGTGCAGAAAAATTGGGCCTTGGGTGCTGGTGGTGCCCTAAGTACAACATATAGTTCTAGATTATGGACAGGAGTAATAGGAGCAGTGGCAGTCTTCAAGGGATCCCAGATCCCTAGCAAATTTAATCAGTTGCATCAGCATCAGGGGCTTGATAGCTGCTGATACAGGACTGATTCATTTTTATAAATGTGAACCTATTAACCGAGTCTGTGGACAGGCGCACTCTTTGATCAGTTACGAACCCTCCAGCAGCACTAAATGTCCGTTCAGAGAGAACGCTGGACGCAGGACAGGCCAGTAGCTCGATTGCATATTGAGCAAGTTCTGGCCAGTGGTCCATCCTCAATACCCAGTAATTAAGTGGATGCTCAGTTGGAAAGGTCTCCAAGTCTGATCTTGCCCCTATATATTCCTGCACCATATAATGCAGACGCTGACGATGGTTGCTTGAACCTATCAGGCCTGGGTGCTGAGGACTGAAAATTTTTTTAAAGGCATCGCTCAGCCGGCCACCTTCTCCACCACTCTGCCTCTGAACGACCGAAGCATTAGAAACACGTTGTCCAGGGTCAGCAGCAGGACATGGTAAACTCCCAGGGTCTGGAAAGGCATTGCACAAACTTTTCTTCAAGGTATCCTGAAGATGTTTCATCCTCTGCACCCTCTACGCAGGCAGGATGAGTTCTGCAACTTTACCCTTGTAACGTGGATTAAGAAGGGCTGCCAGCCAGTAATGATCCCTCTCCTTGATACCACGAATCCTAGGGTCTTTTCGCAGGCTTTTCAGAATCAGAGAGCCCATGCAGCGTAAGTTTGAGTGTCCTCTGGGTCACTAAGGATGACATTATCAGGAGCTCCCTCCTCCCAGCCACGTACAACTCCTTGGGTTTCTGGGGCCTGAAAGCCATGATCCCTTGAAGACTGCTGCGTATTATACTCCACATCCATGCTGACACAATCTTCCTCCTCCTCCTGTGTGTTTGGCGGCTCTGCAGGAATGCTCTCTGCATAAAGGGGGCCTTGAGAGGAAAGGAAGTTCTCCTCTTCCTTACTCTGTTCTGCCTCAAGTGCCCTGTCTATGACTCCACGAAGCGTGTGCTCCAGAAGGAATATTAGTGGGACAGTGTCACTGATGCATGCATTGTCTCTGCTCACCATCCTTGTGGCCTCCTCAAATGGTGACAGGACAGTGCATGCATCCTTGATCATTAGCCACTGATGTGGCAAAAAAAAGCCAAGCTCCCCTGAGCCTGTCCTGGTGTCATGCTCACAGAGGTACTCATTGATGGCCCTCTGCTGTACATAGAGTCGCTGCAGCATTGCCAATGTTGAGTTCCACCTGGTGGGCATGTCACAAATGAGGCGGTTCTTGGGCAGGTTGAATTCCCGCTGGATATCAGCCAGCCGAGCGCTAGCATTGTATGACTGACGGAAATGACCACAGACTTTCCTGGCCTGCCTCAAGATATCTGGTAAGCCTGGGTACCTGGTCAAGAAACGCTGCACCACCAAATTCAAGACGTGTGCCAAGCATGGAACATGTGTCAATTGTCCCAGTCGGAGGGCAGAGAGAGCAGAGAGAAGGTTGGTGCCATTGTCGCATACAGCAATTCCTGGCTCAAGCTGCCGTGGCATCAACCACCTCTGAGCCTGCCCCCGCAGACCTGAAAGAATCTCTTCCCCAGTGTGGCTCCTGTCCCCAAGACAGACTAACTCAAGCACTGCATGGCATCTTTTAGCCTGACTGCTTGCATAGCCCCTTGAATGCTTAGGGAGCACTGCAGGTTCAGAGGACAATTCTGTAGAAGAGGCCACAGAGGTAGAAGAAGAGGAAGGGGTGGAGGAGGAGGCGGATGTGGAAAAATCACAACCAGCTTTTTGGAGGCATGGTGGTGGAACTATTTCCAAAACTGAACCCTGTACTGCATCCTTTCCAGCTGCCAGGAGAGTTACCCAGTGCGCCGTGAAGGAAAGGTAACATCCCTGACCGTGCCTGCTGGACCATGAGTCAGCGGTAATATGAACCCTGCTGCTAACCGCACTGTTCAACAAGGCCAAAACATTGCCTTCCACATGATGCTGGAGAGCTGGAATGGGCTTACGTGAAAAGTAATCTCTTTTGGGAACATGCCACTGTGGGACAGCACATTCCACAAACTCACGAAAGGGCGCAGAGTCTACAAGCTGAAAAGGCAGCAGTTGGAGTGCTAGCAATTTGGCCAAGCTAGCATTAAGAAGCTGAGCATGTGGATGGCTGGGACTGTATTTCTTTTTACGGTTCAGCAACTGGGGTAGTGATATTTGCCTGCTGAATTCACCTGGTGGTGTACTGCTAGCAGATTGCTGGCTGCAAATACTTGTGGCACACATTGCAACACCTTCATTCCTCTCAGTGCAGGTTTTGGAGAGGACTGCAGGTATAGTAGGGGTTGAGATCCCAGATGAGGAGCAAGGAGGAGTCCGCCTTGTTTTCTGGTGTGGGTTCTTCAGGTACTCTTGCCAACAGACTGCATGGCTGGTCATCATATGTCTTGTCAAGAAAGTAGTGCCCAAGCGGCTGGAGTCCTGGACACGCTTGACACGCTTCAGACATAGATTGCAAACGGCAACGGTGTGATCTACTGCCCACACCAAAGAAATTTTGGAAGTTGGCGGGGAGGCAGCAGCGCACCTGCACCTGTGGAGCTCTGTGGGTTGATGCAATTGGGTGGTTGCCCCTAAGCTGGCCCCTGGAGGACATCCTGCCTTGTTGGAGTTGGGCCTTCTCACTTTCCTCCTCTCTTCTCTCAGGCACCCAAGTACAGTCTGTGTCCTCATCATCCCCTCCCTCCTCGTCACTGGAGCAAACTTGGCAGTATGCTGCAGCTGGGGGAACATGACTGCTAGTTTCTAGTCCTTTTGTGGCACACCCTGTCTCTAGGCTCACGCTACTACCTTCCTCAACCTGCGAACCCACATCAGAGCCTTCAAAGTGATGCGCATCCTCCATGAGCATGTAACTGACACTATGGTCGAACAGCTCAGGTGACTCCTCCGTGCATGATGGTGGGGCTACAGAAGGAGTAACTGTGGACAAGGATCCAGTGGAATAGGCCATTTTACCAGATGCGTTGGAAGGCAAACTTGTATGAGCCTGGGTAACAGAGGATGAGGAGGATGAAGACAGCTTTGTTATCCACTCCACCAACTCTTCTGCATGTTGTGGCTCAATAGTACGTCCAACAGCAGAAAAAAAGGCCAAGTGTGACCCGCCTGCAGAGGATGCACCACGTCCGCCACCACCACTTTTCACTGAAGACACAGAAGCTGCTTGCCCTCTTTTAGTGGCCTGGGAGCGTCTGCCTCTCCTTTGAGGCCTTCCTGACATGATGGTTTTTTTTGCACCACACTACACTGTACTATATACCGTACACCCCGAATGCACCGATATATAGTTTACTCTTAATACACTGCGTGTATATCTGTATACACTAGACTGTATATATTTGAAGACAACACGCCAAGTAGTGTGCTATATACCGTACACCGCCAAATGCACCGATATATAGTGCACACTCAATACACTGTGTGTATATATATATATATATATATATATATATACACACACACACATACCAGGCTGTATATATTTTTATACACCACATCAAGTGGACTGTATACCTTAGGTACAGATACATAGAGCATGCTCAATACGCTATATATATATATATATATATATAT
>BLSH010509820.1:269695-279952 GCA_018402905.1 Glandirana rugosa
TATTCCTCTTCACACAGGGCTGCAAAGTAAATATATATATATATATATATATATATATATATATATATATAAAATGAAACGTCGGGACACACTTCTCCTTATCCAAATTCCTTTACTTGATATCTTCAAATTACAATCAGTTTTCCAAGCGACTGTACAGTTTCTGACATAACCTGTCCTTCATCAAGCTGTGTGTAAATCTCATTATCCCATATTCTCCTTATATCTCACACTCCAAGGTGAAAACCACACAGGTCACATCAATCAGTAAACTCGTCTCAATTTAACACCTATATATACCTCTGTTTTTCACTTCCACGGATTTATACAAAAAACATTTTGAAAAAACCAAAGTCAAAAATAAAAAGTAAAAAAATAAACATGATTAAACATGATCAACATTAATTAACCCTAGATTATAAGGGATCCATAAACCTTCACTTTTTCACTATTTATTTATCCTTCTCTTTCTTTTATAGTTTGTCTCTTCTTTTGTTTTCTTTATACCTTCTCTCTGAAAATATAAATGTAGCAATCATGTCGTATCCAATTTCAAACAACTTCTCTATAAAAATATATGCAAGTCATAATCCCTGTTTAACCCATCGGGAAATAGCGTTTGCAACCTATTGACCCACCATACTTCCCTCTGTTTTAATCTTAAAATCCTATCACCACCCCTTCTGTCTTTGCCAACTTGTTCCAGAACCATAAATCGTAAATCTGAATCTTTATGTTCCATCTCCTGAAAATGTTGTGGGACTGGCAATCCTGGTTGTTTACAATTTCAATCTGCGGGTATGCTCTTTTTAATATGGGCCAATGCCTCCTAATTATTCTAAAAATATCCTCATTATAATGGTGAAACTGCATAGAAAATGGCATTCTCTTAAACTCTTTTGTCTCCCCTATGTTTTTTCTCTTGATCTATTTTATGCTTTTCCTGTCTGATGATTTTCTCTGGGTAACACCGCTCTCTAAATTTTTGACACATTTCAGTAACCCTGCTCTCCTGTATCCTTTCCTGACTAACAATGCATTTTACTCTAAGTAATTGGCTTCGGACTATTGATTTAAATACATGCATTGGATGGAAGCTATCAAACAAAAGTAATTGATTTCTGTCAGTAGCTTTCATGTACAAGTCTGATTCTATTTTCTTGTCCTTAATGTATATTCTAGTATCCAAAAAGGATACTGACTTCCCACCAATGCACATACTGAACTGAATGTCTGAGCAAAACAGATTCAACATCTCATCAAACCTTTTCAAAGATTCAATGTCGCCCCGCCATATAGCAAACATCTATGTAGTGCCACCAAGTGGTGCAATGTGTTTTAAACAACTCATTCACAAAGATGTGTTGTTCTTCAAAATCATTCCTGATTACACATGTGAATGGCGGGGCGACATTAGAACCCATTGCAACTGCATTTAGCTGCATGTAGAATTGATCCTGAAATAAAAAATAGTTGTTAGACAAAATCACTTCAAATAGTTTCTCAAACAAACGTACCTGTGGTGTGGAATACTTCCGACTATCATTAATTAATCTTATTGCTGAATCTATCCCATTTCGATGTGGTATTGATGTGTACAAATTATTCACATCCCAGGTTACCAGTGTCTCATTTCCATCACATTCTGTTATTAATTTTAATTTGTCCAATATTCATTTGTATCTTTAATATATGATCTTGTCTCCCTAACCAAAGGGGACAAGATTTTATCCAGAAATTGGGCCGTAGGTACAAAAATAGAGTCATTCCCTTATACAATAGGACACCTGGGAGGAATTTCGGCGTCCTTATGTATCTTCGGTAAAATATAGCGTACAGGGGTGCGTGTATGTGTTGGTAACAAAAAATCAAATAAATCCCGAGATATAATGCCTTCCTTTTGTGCTGGTTTTAAAATACTGGTTTTTAAAATACTTTCCAAACGTCTCCTTATTCCCCATGTAGGATTCGGGAAAATAGAATCAGACTTGTACACGAAAGATACTGACAGAAATCAATTACTTTTGTTTGATAGCTTCCATCCAATGAATGTATTTAAATCAATAGTCCGAAGCCAATCACTTAGAGTAAAACGCATTGTTAGTGAGGAACGGATACAGGAGAGTAGTGTTTCTGAAATGTGTCAAAAATTTAGAGAGCGGGGTTACCCAGAGAAAATCATCAGATAGGAAATAGATCAAGAGAAAAAACAGGTGAGGGTATATAGGAAGACAAAAGAGTTGAAGAGAATGCCATTTTCTATGCAGTTTCACCATTATATTGCGGATATTTTTAGAATAATTAGGAGGCATTGGCCCATATTAAAAAGAGCATACCCGCAGATTGAAATGTTTCAGGAGGTTCCAATTAAAGCGTATTATAGAAACAAGACAATTAGAGACACATTGGTGCGATCCGAACACAAAAAAACAAAAGTGAATATAGAGGATACGTTCTTAGGCAGAAAGAGAAATGGGTGCTTTCCATGCCTTAGTTGCATACAATGTAGATTAATTACAAAAGGTGAAAGTTTTGTTCACCCTATAGATGGATGTAGGATACGAATTAGAGGATTTCACACGTCAGTCAACATATGTAATCTATGTTCTGATATGTCCCTGTGGCTTGTTGTACATAGGGGAAACTACACAAAAAATTAAAGACAGGATAGCTCAACACCGTAGTTCAATCAGGGGTAAATAACCAGGATTACCAGTCCCACGACATTTTCAGGAGATGGAACATAAAGATTCAGATTTACGATTTATGGTTCTGGAACAAGTTGGCAAAGACAGAAGGGGTGGTGATAGGATTTTAAGATTAAAACAGAGGGAAGTATGGTGGGTAAATAGGTTGTAAACGCTATTTCCTGATGGGTTAAACAGGGATTATGACTTGCATTTATTTTTATAGAGAAGTTGTTTGAAATTGGATATGACATGATTACTACATTTATAATTACAGAGAGAAGGTATAAAGAAAACAAAAGAAGAGACAAACTATAAAAGAAAGAGAAGGATAAATAAATAGTGAAAAAGTGGAGGTTTATGGATCCCTTATAATCTAGGGTTAATTCATGTTGATCATGTTTAATCATGTTTATTTTTTTAACTTTTGTTTTTTGTATAAATCTGTGGAAGTGAAAAACAGAGGTATATAGGGGTTAAATTTAGACAAGTTTACTGATTGATGTGATGCACCTGTGTGGTTTGCACCTTGGAGTGTGGGATATAAGGAGAACATGGGATAATGAGATTTACACACAGCTTGATGAAGAACAGGTTATGTCAGAAACTGTACAGTCGCATGGAAAACTGCTTGTAATTTGAAGATACCAAGTAAAGGAATTTGCATAAGGAGAAGTGTGTCCCGACGTTTCATTTTATACATATTGGTGGTTGAAAATAGGAGTCCACCGTGACACATCTCCTGGAAGTATCTGAATGTTCAAGAGGGGTGACTCACCCAATTGTGTGAGATATATATATATATATATATATAAAAACACCAGGCTGTATATACTTTTATACACCACGTGAAGTGGACTATATACCATATGTACAGTGTACACTGACATATAGCACACATGTGCATATATATAAATATATATGCTAGACTCCCTACACTAACCCGTCTGCACTAACTGACAGATAAACATTTAGATTTCTAACTATCTGTCTAGTTAGCCATCTATTTTCTGTTATGTTTGTCTGTTTTTTACAGTTTTTTTTTAAGCTAGCTATCTAAACTGCCTGATACAGGAACCTATGCTATCTTTCTACAAGCAGCGCAGACACACACTATCATAGAGCCACTGTACGAGCAGCTTTGTAAAGTGTGGGGCGTGGATTGAGACTGCTGTGCAGTGATTGGCTAAAGGCATTCTGCCTTTAGCCAATCAAAGCTCTCACAGCAGGCCGCTCACTGATTGGCCAAAGCATGCAGGTCATGTGCATGCTTTGACCAATCAGCGGGCAGTATTCCGCCGCCATCTTAAAACATTATGGGGCGCGCAAAGTTGCCGCGAACGCCCCATAATGTTCGGGAAAACCCAAACTAGCGAACAGGGGATGTTCGGATCGAATGTATCCTCATCCCTAGTACGCACCTGTCACCAGACACCAGGAGTTGGGACAGTTACCTTGCGTTTAACGCAATGTAGTTCAGTGCATTACTGCAAGTTTAATGCCTCATATTTCAATGTGTTTCCTTCCATTTAGCGCAGTATAGTTCAGTGCGTTACTGCAAGTTTAACGCCATATATTTCAGTGAATTACTGCAAGTTTAACGCTGTATGTTTAATGTGTTACCTTCTGTTTAATGCAGTATAGTTCAGTGTGTTACTGCAATTTTAACGCTGTATATTTCAGTGCGTTATGTGCCATTTAACACAGTTTAGTTCTGTGCGTTAGTGGCCGTTTAACGCTGTATTTTTCAGTGCATTACTGAGTTTAACGCTGTATATTTCAGTGTGTTACCTTCCGTTTAAAGCAGTTTAGTTCAGTGCATTACTGCAAGTTTAATATTGTATATTTCAGTGCATTACTGCAAGTTTAACACCGTATATTTCAGTGGGTTACTGTACGTTTAATGCCGTATATTTCAGTGCATTACGCGCCAATTAACGCAGTTTATCTCTGTGCGTTCGTGCACATTTAACGCTGTATATTTCAGTGCGTTATTGCAAGTTTAACGCTGTATATTTCAGTGTGTTACTGTGATGAAACCATAGTAAACATTCTGTCTTGAAACCACAGCAAACATTCATGTCTTATCTGTTGCCTACCATTGCTGCATGTGTCCAGTTAAAGGCCGGGCTTCCCTCACCTGTGTGCTTTAGTAGGCCCTTCTCAACTGGTCTCCACCCCAGGCCTTAATTGGTAACAGGATATAAACACCTGGCAGTGCAGGGCTGCATTGTTGATCAACGTTTGTCCGTGTTTGGCTTGTGTGTGGTTGTCTCCTTCGTTTGAGTCTTATCCATGTTCTGATCTTTGGCTTGTCTGACTATCCCTTCCTGTCTGATACCTTGATCTTTGGCTTGTTCTCGGTTTCTCCTGTCTGCTTGTAGCCCTGCCCTTTACTCTCCCTCTGACTATTCTTGCCATTCCTGTGCTGCTGCTTCCCCTCTACCACCTGTAGCTAGCCGAGCGTGAGCTAGGGGACCCTGGGGGCCATGACCTGGATCCAGTTGCAGCCAAATCCATCCTCACCACTAGAGGCTCTGGTGAACACCCACTGGCTCTTAGATTCCACACCCTGGGGAAACGGATGCACTAGCTCCCTGTGTTCAGTGTCCATGCTCTAGGGGGCCCTCTCCCCATATCAGCCAGAACTACTTAGCAGCAGTCAGCCATAGGTCCACAACCTTGTGGTGCGCTACACAAACCTTGGTGCGATTCGCACTCCAGTGGTACACATCTGTCACTAGACACCAGGAGTTGTGACAGTTACCTTCCGTTTAACACAGTATAGTTCCGTGCATTACTGCAAGTTTATTGCCTTATATTTCAATGTGTTACCTTCCATTTAGTGCAGTATAGTTCAGTGCATTACTGCAAGTTTAACGCCATATATTTCAGTGCATTACTGCAAGTTTAGCGCTGTATGTTTAATGTGTTACCTTCTGTTTAACGCAGTATAGTTTAGTGTGTTACTGCAAACTTAACGCCTTATATTTCAGTGCATTATGTGCCATTTAACACAGTTTAGTTCTGGGCGTTAGTGCCCATTTAACGCGGTATTTTTCAGTGCATTACTGCAAGTTTAACATTGTATATTTCAGTGCATTAGTGCACATTTAACGCCGTATATTTCAGTGTGTTAATGCAAGTTCAATACCGTATATTTCAGCGTGTTACCTTCCATTTAACACATTGTAGTTCAATGTGTTACTGAAAGCTTAACACCGTATATTTCAGTGCGTTACTGCAAGTTTAACACCATACATTTCAGTAGGTTAGTGCACGTTTAATGCAGTACATTTCTGTGCGTTACTGCACGTTTGACGCAGCATACTGCAGTGCGTCAATGCCGTTTTACTGCAGTATATTATAATGTATCAGTGGAGTGTGTCTGTGTAGTGAGTACAGTTTCCACTGTGGAGTCTCTTACAAGTCAGATATAGGGACTACAGATCACAGGGTGCCTTGGCGGAGCCCATAGCTTACGCATGCATCTGCAAATTTGTGCAACTAAACCCCTGTTTTTAAACGCATTGTTAGACAGGTTAATTTGGTTAGTCACAGCTGGCAAGCAGAGCTTGGCATTTGCCTTGGATTTATCCTTGGCCCTTGTTTTTGCTGTTTATTGCCCTCCAATGCTCCTTGCTGCAAAGGCCAGTTATAGGTGTAGGCAGTGGTCATTGTTTGGTATGTTTGATTTTTGGTCAGGCAATGCATTGACATCTTTGCTGCCACTGTGCTATATGCTGGGTGTTCAATGTGCCCCTGCACCTTTAAGGAAGGGTGGGGCCCCCTCCAGTGCATCTGCCTTCACCTATCTTATTAGAATGCATGTGCTTCCACTGTGGAATCTCTTACAAGTCAGAGATCAGACTACAGATCACAGAGTGCCTTGGCGGGGCTTGTAGCTAACACATGCATTTGCAAATTTGTGCAACTAAACCCCTGTTTTTAAATGCACACTGTTAGACAGGTTAATTTGGTTAGTCGCAGCTGGCCGGTAAGTAGAGCTTGGTATTTGCCTTGGATTTATCCCTGGCCCTTGTTTTTGCTGTTTGTTGCCCTCCAATGCTCCTTGCTGCAAAGGCCAGTTATAGGTGTAGGCAGTGGTCATTGTTTGGTCTATATAAAGATGGCCTAGGCTATAAGATTGGCAAGACCCTAAAACTGAGCAGCAGCATGATGGCCAAGACCATACAGCGGTTTAACAGGACAGGATTCACTCAGAGCAGGCCTCGCCATGGTTGACAAAAGAAGTTGAGTACACGCGCTCAGCGTCATATCCAGAGGTTGTCTTTGGAGAATAGACATATGAGTGCTGCCAGCATTGCTGCAGAGGTTGAAGGGGTGGGGGATCAGTTTGTCAGTGCTCAGAACATACGCCGCATACAGAATCAAATTGGTCTGCATGGCTGTCGTCCCAGAAGGAAGCCTCTTCTAAAGATGATGCACAAGAAATCCCACAAACGGTTTGCTGAAGACAAGCAGACTAAGGACATGTATTACTGGAACCATGTCCTGTGGTCTCATGAGACCAAGATAAATTTATTTGGTTCAGATTGTGTCAAGCATGTGTGGCAGGAATCCAGGTGAGGAGTACAAAGACAAGTGTGTCTTGCCTACAGTCAAGCATGGGAGTGGGAGTGTCATGGTCTGGGGCTGCATGAGTGCTGCTGGCACTGGGGAGCTACAGTTCATTGAGGGAACCATGAATGCCAACTTGTACTGCGACATACTGAATCTGAGCATGATCCCCTCCCTTCAGAGACTGGGCCGCAGGGCAATATTCCAACATGATAACGATCGCAAAATGCCTCCAAGACGACCACTGCCTTGCTAAAGAAGCTTATGGTAAAGGTGATGGACTGGCCAAGCAAGTCTCCAGACCTAAACCCTATTGAGCATCTGTGGGGCATCCTCAAACAGAAGGTGGAGGAGCACAAGGTCTCTAACATCCACCAGCTCAGTGATGTCATCATGGAGGAGTGGAAGAGGACTCCAGTGGCAACCTGTGAAGCACTGGTGAATGCCATGCACAAGAGGGTTAAGGCAGTGCTTGAAAACAATGATGGACACACAAAATATTGACACTTTGGGCCCAATTTGGACATTTTCACTTAGGGGTGTACTCACTTTTGTTGTCAGCGGTTTAGACATTAACGGCTGTGTGTTATTTCGAGGGGACAGCAAATTTACACTGTTATGCAAGCTGTACAATCACTTCTTTACATTGTAGCAAAGTGTCATTTCTTCAATGTTGTCACATGAAAAGGTATAATAAATATTTACAAAAATGTGAAGGGTGTCTTCACGTTTGTCAGATACTGTATATATACAGCCTATATATATATATATACACACACACACAGTGCATTCGGGGGTGTACAGTATATAGTAAACCTCAGGCGGTATATTAACCACTTCAGCCCCGGAAGGATTTCCCCCTTTAGGACCGGAGCCCTTTTTGCGATTCGGCACTAGGTCGCTTTAACTGAAAATTGTGCGGTCGTGTGACGTTGTACCCAAACGAAATTTGCGTCCTTTTTTTCCCACAAATAGAGCTTTCTTTTGGTGGTATTTGATCACTGCTGCATCATTTCTGATCGCCACTATAAACAAAAGAAGAGCGACAATTTTGCAAAAAAACACAAATTTCTTACTTTTTGCTAAAATACAAATCAAAAAAAAAAATATATAAAAAAACATTTTTTTTCATCGGTTTTGGCCAATTTATATTCAACATATTTGCGATAAAAAAAAAATCACAATCAGCGTTTATTGATTGGTTTGCGCAAAAGTGGTCGCGTTTTCGGATGAGAATTCATTTCTGGGGTTTTTATCTTTTTTTATTTTTTACTAGTAATGGCGGCGATCTGCGATTTTTAGCAGTACTGCAATATTTCAGCGGACATGTCAGACCATTTTGACACTTTTTTGGGACCATTGGCATTTATACAGCGATCAGTGCTATAAAAACGCACTGATTACTGTGTAAATGCTATTGGCAGTGAAGGGGTTAACCTGCAGGGGGCGCTCTAAGGGTTATGTGTATATCAGAAGAGTGAAGCGCTAACACTTGAATACCGTATAATAAAAATTATTTGTATATTATGCATAAATTCTAAAACGCAGGTATAATCCAGAAATAAGCTCTCTATAAAATCACATGCATATATAAAGGTAAAAATAACTATTGTTAAGTAGTATCTTGTTATGCGTCTCAAGGCTGGAATCGCATAATAGCATAAATAATTATTTGTATATTATGAATAAATTCTAAAACGCAGGTATATTCAGGAATAAACTCTCTATAAGATCACATGCATATACAGGTAAAAGTCATCTAAACATCACATGCATATATAGGGGTAAAAATAAATATTGTGTAGTAGTAGCTTGTTATGCGTCTCAGGGCTGGAATCGCATAATAGCATACATATAGATAAGAAACCGTGATGCTTTGCGATATGTTGCTGTGCGTCTCAGGGCTGGACTAGCACACACCACATCTGTAAAAAACAAGCTGTTGAACATCTAATCATGCACATATAAGGCGTAACAAGTCCGATAATGGGGAAGGGGTGCAACTCTTGTGTGGGTTATTCTGAAAGGTTACATCCTATAGTTCTTTAAATTGCTGCTTTCTCCTTTATAGCTAGCTTATGCCTTTTCTTCACACGTGCTTAGGTGATGATAGCTGGGTATATAATTTGGTGACTTTTGTGATATCACTTCTAGGTGCTCAAGCCTCTCACCTGAGGTGTGCTAGACCAAAGCACATAAAGGTATCTTTGTGTGGTAGGGGACCAATTTCACCACTAGGGGTCCTCGATCTCCTGTTCCTTCCTCTTGCTTCCCTTCCTATTCATATAAGCTCCATATCCTCAGCTAATTTCCTGGGGTCATCTCAGAGGGGTATGGAAGGATAACAAACAAATCTCCTCTTGGTGCAAGTAACGTTTAAACAAGCATTTATTCAGTATAAAAAACACAGGTACACTCCCTTTTTAAAATCAAGTTGCATGTAAAACTCCACGAGCTGCGAGCTTGTTCCAGTAACATCAAAGTGCACCTCTCCTGCCGCCCTACGCGTTATGTCATGTGCCTCGTGACTTCTAATAAGTGAGTGTACCTGTGTTTTTTATACTGAATAAATGCTTGTTTAACCACTTACCAACCGGAAGGTTTTCCAGCTTTAGGACCAGAGCACTTTTTGCGATTCGGCGCTGCGTCGCTTTAACTGGCAATTGCGCGGTCGTGCGACGTTGCACCCAAACAAAATTTACGTCCTTTTTTTCCCGCAAATAGAGCTTTCTTTTGGTGGTATTTGATCGCCACTGCGTCATTTCTGATAACCGCTATAAACAAAAGAAGAGCGACCATTTTGCAAAAAAAACCCAAATTTCTTACTTTTTGCTAAAATTCAAATCCAAAAAAAAAATATAAAAAAACATTTTTTTCACCGTTTTTGGCCGATTTATATTCTTCCTCATATTTGTGATAAAAAAAAATCGCAATCTGCGTTTATTGATTGGTTTGTGCAAAAGTGGCCGCGTTTACGGATGATGAGAAT
>BLSH010509820.1:281801-291932 GCA_018402905.1 Glandirana rugosa
TTTTTTCTGTGTTCAGGTAGGTCAAGTTGGTTTTTTTTTTTTTTTTTTTTTTTTTTTTTTTTTTTTGGTTGAACTGGATGGACTTGTGTCTTTTTTCAACCTGACAAACTATGTAACTATGTAACTATATAGGATGTAACCTTTCAGAATAACCCACACAAGAGTTGCACCCCTTCCCCATTATCGGACTTGTTACACCTTATATGTGCATGATTAGATGTTCAACAGCTTGTTTTTTACCGATGTGGTGTGTGCTAGTCCAGCCCTGAGACGCACAACAACATATCACAAAGCATCACTGTTTCTTATCTATATGTATGCTATTATGCGATTCCAGCCTTGAGACGCATAACAAGATACTACTTAACAATATTTTTACCCCTATATATGCATGTGATGTTTAGATGACTTTTACCTGTATATGCATGTGATCTTATAGAGAGTTTATTCCTGAATATACCTGCGTTTTAGAATTTATGCATAATATACAAATAATTATTTATGCTATTATGCGATTCCAGCCTTGAGACGCATAACAAGATACTACTTAACAATAGTTATTTTTACCTTTATATATGCATGTGATGTGTAGATACCTGTTTATGCATGTGATTTTATAGAGAGTTTATTTCTGGATTATACCTGCGTTATAGAATTTATGCATAATATACAAATAATTTTTATTATACGGTATTCAAGTGTTAGCGCTTCACTCTTCTGACATACACATAGCTTTTTTCTTGATGTTGTGGATATACATCTCCTGTGTGAGCAGCTGACACGCATTAGCAATTAGACACACACAGAGTAACAGTGGGAGCGCAGGAGTATATCTTCAATACACGCTCTAAGGGTTAACTGTGTTCCCTGGGGGTGTTCTAACTGTGGGGGGACTGCCCTAGCAGGGGAAGGGAAGTGATCACACCTTCCATGTAGAGGAAGGCTGTGATCACAGCCCTTCCCCCTTCACAGCTCTTCCCCCTTCCCCTCCGTCGCACCCGCTCCCTGGCCCTCCCCGGACACAGTGAGCTCGCGGGCGCGCATCCGGCGGCGCACGCACGCTCACTAGGCGCGATCTCGCAGCCGCCGTCATATGACGGCGATTTGCGCAGGAGCGCCACCTTGTCGTCGTCAGATGCCGATCGGCGGTCGGCAAGAGGTTAATATATATACAGTCTAGTATACATCTATATACAGTGCATTCAGAGGAATACAGTATATAGTAAACTTCAGGCAGTGTATTAATACATATATATATATATATATATACCTTTATATATATATATATATATATATATATAGATATATATATATATACACACACAGTCTAGTATATATCTATATACAGTGCATTTGGGGGTGTACAGTGTAGTGCGGTGTTCCAAAAAACAAATCCCCATCATGTCCGGAAGGCCACCAAGGAGAGGCAGTCGCCCACAGGCCACTAAAAGAGGGCAAACAGCCTCCTCTACAGTGAAAACTGGTGGTGGCGGACATGGTGCATCCTCTGCAGGTGGGTCACACTTGTCCTTTTTTTCTGCTGCTGGCCGTGTTATTCATCCGCAACATGCAGAAGAGTTGGTGAAGTGGATAACTAAGCCATCCTCCTCCTCTGTCACCCAGGCTCATACAAGGTTGCCTTCCAATGCAGCTGCTAAAGCGGCCTATTCCACCGGATCCTTATCCACAGTTACTCCTTCCACCATCATGCACGGAGGAGTCACCAGAATTATTCAACCATAGTGTAGGTTACATGCTGATGGAGGATGCGCAGCAATTTGAAGGCTCCAATGTTGGTTCCCAGGTTGAGGAAGGGAGTAACGTGAGTCTAGAGAGAGGGGGTTCCACAGAAGGACACTAGCAAACTAGCAGTCATGTTTCCCCAGCTGCAGAATACTGCCAAGCATGGGCGTCCGCAGAACTTTTTTCAGGGGGGGGCATCATTTTAAGGTCATCCATGCTCTGCTCCTTTTCGACAATGTCATTATCACATTATCACGGTCAGAGACTGCAGACATAGTACAGGAGATGGTCAGAGACTGCAGACATAGTACAGGAGATGGTCAGAGACTGGGGACATAGTACAGGAGATGGTCAGAGACTGGGGACATAGTACAGGAGATGGTCAGAGACTGCGGACATAGTACAAGAGATGGTCAGAGACTGGGGACATAGTACAGGAGATGGTCAGAGACTGCGGACATAGTACAAGAGATGGTCAGAGACTGGGGACATAGTACAGGAGATGGTCAGAGACTGGGGACATAGTACAGGAGATGGTCAGAGACTGCAGACATAGTACAAGAGATGGTCAGAGACTGCAGACATAGTACAGGAGATGGTCAGAGACTGCAGACATAGTACAGGAGATGGTCAGAGACTGCAGACATAGTACAAGAGATGGTCAGAGACCACAGACATAGTACAAGAGATGGTCAGAGACCGCAGACATAGTACAAGAGATGGTCAGAGACTGCAGATATAGTACAGGAGATGGTCAGAGACTGCAGACAGTACAGGAGATGGTCAGAGACTGCAGAAATAGTACAGGAGATGGTCAGAGACTGCAGGCATGGTACAGGAGATGGTCAGAGACTGCGGGCATAGTACAGGAGATGGTCAGAGACTGCAGACATAGTAGAAGAGATGGTCAGAGACTGCAGACATATTACAGGAGATGGTCAGAGACTGCAGACATACTACAGGAGATGGTCAGAGACTGCAGACATACTACAGGAGATGGTCAGAGACTGCAGACATACTACAGGAGATGGTCAGAGACTGTGGACATACTACAGGAGATGGTCAGAGACTGTGGACATGGCAAAAGAGGATAAGGACCTAGTGGAACCCCCAATCCCATCCCTGATTCCAGGGGGGGGCAATTGCCCCCCCTTGCCCCTACCTGCGGACGCCCATGCTGCCAAGTTTGCTCCAGTGATGATGAGGGAGGGGATGATGAGGACACTGACTGTACTTGGGTGCCGAAGAGAGGAGGAAAGTAAGAAGAAGGAGGAGGATGAAGAGGCACAACTCCAGCGAGGCAGGATGTCCTCTAGGGGCCAGCTTAAGGGCAGCCACCCTATTGCATCACACCACAGGTGCAGGGCACTGCTGACTCCCCGCTGGCTTCCAAAAGTTCAATAGTGCGCGCTTTTTTCAACACTTGTGCAGTAGATCGCACAGTTGCTGTTTGCAATCTAGGTCTGAAGCAGATCAAGCGCGGCCAGGACAGCAGCCACTTGGGCACCACTGTCTTGACAAGACATATGACTACCTGTCATGCAGTCCCTTGGCAACAGTACCTGAAAGACCCACATTATAAAACAAACCAGACTTCTTCTTGCTCCTCATCTGGGATCTCAAACCCTACTATACCTCCAGTCCTCCCAAAAACCTGCACTGAGAGGAATGAAGGTATAGCAATGGGTGCCACAAGTACTTGCAGCCAACCTGCTAGCAGTACACCACCATTTGAATTCAGCAGGCAAATTTCCCTACCCCAGTTGCTGAACCATAAAAAAAAATACTGACCCAGCCGTCCACATGCTCAGCATCTAAATGCTAGTTTGGCCAAATTGCTGCCACTACAACTGCTGCCTTTTCAGCTGGTAGACATTGCCTCCTTTCGTGAATTTGTGGAATGTGCTGCACCACAGGTAAGGCCATTCCAGCTCTCTACTGTCATGTGGAAGGCAATGTTTTGGCCTCGTTGGACAGGGTGGTAAGCAGCAAGGTTCATACTAACACTGACTCATGGTCCAGCAGGCATGGTCAGGGACATTACCTTTCCTTCGTGTCACACTGAGTAACTCTGCTGGCAGCTGGGGTTCAGTGTTGGAGCTAGTTCTGTCACCACGCCTCCAAAAAGCTGTTGGTGATTTTGCCATATCCGCCTCCTCCACCACCTCCTCCTCCTTCTTCTTCCTCTGTGACCTCTTCTGCACAATTGTCCTCTGAACCAGCAGTGCTCCCTAAGCGTTCAAGGGGCTACGCGAGCAGTCAGGCTAAAAGATTCCATGCGGTGCTTCATCTGGTCTGTCTAGAGGACAGGAGCCACACTGGGCAAGAGATTTTGTCAGCTCTGTGGGGGCAGGCTCAGAGGTGGTTGACGCCACGGCAGCTTGAGGCAGGAATGG
Source organism: Glandirana rugosa (assembly GCA_018402905.1). Taxonomy (NCBI): domain Eukaryota; kingdom Metazoa; phylum Chordata; class Amphibia; order Anura; family Ranidae; genus Glandirana; species Glandirana rugosa. The sequence continues at coordinate 285,941 of BLSH010509820.1, forward strand.
TTGTATGCGACAATGGCACCAACCTTCTCTCTACCCTCTGACACATGTTCCATGTTTGGCACATGTCCTGAATTTGGTGGTGCAGCATTTCTTGACCAGGTACCCAGACTTACCAGACATTCTCAGGCAGGTCAGAAAAGTCTGTGCCCATTTCCAGAGGTCATACAATGCCAGTGCTCGGCTGGCTGACTTTCAGCTAGTATTCAACCTGCCCACCAACCGCCTCATTTGTGACATGCACACCAGGTGGAACTCAACATTGGCAATACTTCAGCGGCTGCACACACAGCAGAGGGCCATCAATGAGTACCTGTGTGAGTATGGCACCAGGACAGGCTCAGGGGAGCTTGGCTTCTTTTCGCAATGCCAGTGGCTACTGATCAAGGATGTATGCACTGTCCTGTCACCATTTGAGGAGGCCACAAGGATGGTGAGCAGGGACAATGCATGCATCAGTGACACTGTCCCTCTAGTCTTTCTGCTGGAGCAAACGCTTCATAAAATCATGGAAAGGGCACTTGAGGCAGAACAGCGGGAGGAAGAGGAGGACTTCCTTTCCTCTCAAGGCCCCCCTTTATGCAGATAGCATTCCTGCAGGACCGCCAAACACACAGAAAGAAGAGGAGGAGGAGGAATGTGTCAGCATGAAAGTAGAGGATAACAAACAGCAGCCTTAAAGGGATGGTTTTCAGTCCCCAGAAACCCAAGGAGTTGTACATGGCTGGGAGGAGGTAGTTCTTGACAATGTCATCCTCATTGACCCATAGGACTCTCATGCCTCCTCAAACTTATGCTGCATGGGCTCCCTGATTCTGCAAAGCCTGCAAAAAGATCTGAGGTTTTGTGGTATCATGGAGCCATTACTGGCTGGCAACCCTTCTTGATCCACGTTATAAGGGTAAAGTTGCAGAGCTCCTCCTGCTTTCCCAGAGGGAGCAGAGGATGAAACATCTTCATCTTCCTACAACAAAAAGAGAAGGAGTGTATTTTCCGCCTGGGCATCCTTATTCCTGAAGGCCTGAATACTGAATTAAATTTACAGGTCTTCCTTAAAAGTTAATCCATTAACAAACTTCTTTCAAACCCTGCTTCACCTTCCAATGTGTGCTTGGCCCCCCGCCATGAGCCCTGCTGGGTCTCTTCCTCCCTTCCCCAAAACCTGTGTTCAATCCCTACTACCCCCTTTAGTATTAACTCTTCCCTAGAACGCACTGATCTGACTACCCGTCTAACGACTTAGATATACTCGTGCCTTCTAATTTATATGCAGTTTCTGTCTGTTTCTTTACACATGTAATATGGTGGTGTAATACCCCATTTAAAACTTTAGATGGCAAACGTGTGCAGTGATTCCCACTGAACATCACATACTCCCTTATGGGTTAAACGTTTCTTCCTGAAAAGGGCGGAAGTGATGTCACTCATGGAGTATAATCAAAGCCTTTCTTTGACTATAAAAGAAGACACTGTGAATGGATATCTTTACCCTGATGAAATCAGCGCTACCCAGGGGCATACCAACAGGGGGGCGCGGTCCGCCCTGGGTGCCACACATTGGGGGGCAGTGTAGAGTTGCCACCTCATCCCTTTAAAACCGAACACATATGAATTACACAGGCTCTGTGGCTGATTAAGGTGGTAATTAAACTCACTTGGTGCCTTATCTGCATTAAATTAGCCTCAGAACCTGTGTAATTCATATGTGTTCCGGTTTAAAGGGATGAGGTGGCAACCCTAGGGCAGTGTCAGCAGGACTGGTGCAACCATACCTCCATGATTAGCCGCGCCGTCCCTTGCTTGCCAGTGAATATGCACACTAAACCCTGCTGGAACAGTGACTTTCCCAGGAGGGGCACGCTAATGTGGGCACACCCACCCCGCAGCTTGTGCGGGGTGTTTGCTGTCCCACGCGATCTCAGCTGAGCTCTCTATGGCAGCTGGTGTAATGTCGATGAGTGCCCTCAGAACACCGGCATCGTTCCCCGCCGGCTGCCTTTCTCACTGGCAATACAGAAAGTGTAACACCAATGAAGTCGCCCCTCCCACGCCTCCTCCGCTCTGATGTCTTCTGTGTACACAGACAGGAGGAGGAGCCGGGGTGGAGGAGGAGAGATGCTGCTGTGTATGTGCCGCTCATCTGAGGTCTGTGATCATTAAGCACACACTTCTATATATTGCATATATACATGACACTTGCATGGGGGTGCTGGCATATATAATACACATTAATATTTGCATTGATTTGGGTGAGGGGGAGAGGGTACTGCATGTGCTAGAGGGCGTTTTAGTAGAAGAGGGGACTTGTGCAAGGGGGCTTGGATATTAAATCTGCCCCCCCCCAGCACAAGTCCTCTCTTCTCCTAAAATGCCCCCTAGCACATGCAGTACCCTCTCCCCCACCCCTAATTCAAAATGATTCTGGCTGATACACGGGGGACAGTCCGGGACCCTGGCCACCCCGCTAGAGATGCAGGCAATGGCCAATCACTCCAGGTGCTCACAGTAGTGCCCCCCCCCCCCTTTGCCAGGCAAGTTAGTGGAGTCCTGAGCCAGAATTTTTTCTGGCACTGGGCCCCAGGACCCAGGTCCACCTGGGTGGCACACATTGGGGTGGGGGTGTCAGGCCCCACCCGGGAGCAGGAGGTAGAATGGGAGAGAGAAACAGCAGCGCTTAATATTCAGTGGGAGTTGCCAGAGTTCATTTTTCATATTAACAAGCAGGTGATTGGCTGCTAGGACCACCTAGCAACCAATCACCTGCTGATTAACTCCGGCAGCTCCCGTTGTCCATTAATTGCTGCTGTGTCTTTCCCGTGCTGCCCCCTGCTCCGCTCTCCTGTGTCCCCCGCTCTGCATGCCCGAATAAGGTAGGAAGGGGCAGAGCTGCAGCGGGTAGGGGCTGTGTAATGCAAAGGGGTCCAGAGGGGTGTGGTGCTGGGTCTGTGTAATAGTAAGTGTGTCCCCGCCAGTTACCTGTGTTTCTGTCTGGCACCAGCCGCCCAATGACAATCCTCAGGTCAGTGTGCGCCGTTTTTGCAGAGAATAAGGAGGGGCCTGGCTGCCTGCAGAGGGAGGAGGATTCCTCCGTGTTCCGGGCCGCAATTCATGGAGGCGCTGCATCGTGAGCCGCCTGGAGGGGGGGGTGCCAGATATAGGATCCGCCCCGGGTGCCAAATGCTCTAGGTACGCCCCTGGCGCCACCTGCTGGTGAAATGTGTTGGTAGCAGCCCACACTTCCCTGCGGTCACCCCTCACATCATACGGAGACACAGCTCCACAACAGCTCCAACCAGAAGTTCGGGACCGAAAGTGACAGGACACCACTTCCACTGCTGAAGCACCGCAATTGTGGGACCCACAGGTAGCATCTGATCTATCCCAGGCCCTTTGGGATCATCAAGGACCCAGCCAGCCACCATACAGAGGCCCTGTCTTCAGTAGCCGCACACCGGATGGCAATGGATTGAGCGGTCCCTCACCTGACATAAGAAGCCGGCATGTGTGACCAGCATCCAGTCTAACTACAGTGAGTGCCTTCACTTTATCCTGGAGCTCTCGACACTGACGGTAAGCCACATTGCCTTATATGTGTACCCACAGTATCTGACACTAGCTAACTGCTGCCACTGCTGGACACAGCACACTTGTAAGTACATTGTCATCGAGGGCCGCTCACTTTCCTTTCACACATGCTGCTGATATAGGACTTTCCAGTTTGGAACTTGACTTAGTTAGTCTTCTATCTACCTGGTGATGCCTGCTTGCTATAAGTGACTATTGCTACTATCATAATCACCATTACCCCTCTCCCAGGGGATATGTCACACTCAGCTGCTGCCTTATGCTCGTCTGTGATGCCTGCTTGCTTTGAGTGACAAATGCCACTACTACAATTACCATTACCCCCCCTTAAGGGGATAAGCCACACTCAGCTGCTGACTTATACTAGCTTGCAATATTGCCATCCTGCATCCTTGAATCCCAGGACCATAATCTTCCCTTTGACTCACAATATCCTCCACGGTGCATGTTATAGGCATTTGAATTAATCCGAGTACTGTTGTTTGATTATGTATTCATATTGAAATGGCCAATAGATGATCTGGAGGTCCCCAGGGTTAGCAGACAGCCAGAGGCGTAACTAGAACCTTCAGGGCCCCGGTGCAAGAAATTATGAAGGGCCCCCTGACCCCTGGCCAGGGCCCTTCCCTCTTCCCACTGATGCTGGGGCCCTTTACTCCTATTGTGGGTCCCTTTATTACGGTACTGCAGTAGGGCCCTTTCACAAGTTCTGCAGCAGGCCTCAGGGGGACCAGGGAAGCACACAGGGGCCCTGGGAACAGCAGAAGACAAGTAAACTGGATAGAGGAAAATGGAGGAGATTGGGTCCTCTAAATGCCTCCCCCGCCATCCCTCCTATTCAGGTGTACAAGGGAGGCACATGGGCCCCCTGGACCATGGGGCCCGGTTGCAATTGCAACCCCTGCAACCCCTATCGTTACGCCCCTGCAGACAGCCACGATCGGCGTGCAACCTGAGCTGTTTGCCAGAATACATCTCCAAGCCAACTGTATGTATTTTCAGCTAATACTGCATTCTGAATTATGTTTATGGGGTGACATTAGGGGGTGGTTTTATATTACAACGTTTTGTGTTTTTAATTCCCCCATGTTTCACACCATGTTTCACACCCACTGCTGTCTTATTAATACTTTGAATGATAAATTGTAATAAAGTTCATGCATTAATAAACTGTGTCTTCTCCCACGCCTCTCATTAGAATTTCTTTCTGGTTTACCTCTGTTAACCCTCCCCTCTGTTTGAGTGAATCTACAGGATACCTTCAAGAAAAGTTTGTGCAATGCATTTCCAGACCCTGGGAGGTTACCATTTCCTGGTGCTGGAAAACGTGTTTCTGAGGCTTCGTTCTGTCAGAGAAACAGCGGTTGGAGAAGGTGGCTGGCTGACTGATGCCTTTAAACAATTCTTCAGTCCTCAGCACCCAGGGCTGATTCAAGCAATCATCGTCAACGTCTCCATTATATGGTGCAAGAATAACTAGGGGCAAGAGCAGACTTGGAGACCTTTCCAAATGAGAATCCACTGAGTTAGTGGGTCTTGAGGATGGACCACTGACTGGAACTTGATCAATATGCAATCAAGCTACTGGCCTGTCCTGCATCCAGCGTGCTTTCTGAATGGACATTCAGTGCTGCTGGAGGGTTCGTTACCAATCAAAGAGTGGGCCTGTCCACAGAGTCCATTAATAGGCTCACATTTATAAAAATGAATCAGTCCTGGATCAGCAGCTATCAAGCCCCTGATGCTGATGCTGATGCTGATGCTGATGCAACTGATTGAATTTGCTAGGGATCTGGGGTCCATTGAAGACTGCCTATGGTGCCTATCCTATTCCTCCTAAATCCTGATGATGCTAGCTTCCAACAATATTTTGGGTTTAGGGCAACACCAACACCCAATTTTTCTGCATCATTTTGCCTGGGGCATGTCATTACAATTTTTAACCACTTCAATACTGGGCACTTAAACTCCCCTCCTTCCCGGACCAATTTTCAGCTTTCAGCGTTGTTGCAGTTTGAATGACAATTGCGCAGTCATGCAACACTGTACCCATATGAAATTTTTATCATTTTTTTGAAATAGAGCTTTCTTTTGGTGGTATTTAATCACCTCTGGGTTTTTTATTTTTTGCGCTACAAATTAAAAAAGACTGAAAATTTTCATAAACAATTAATTTTTCTTCGTTTCGGTTATACAATTTTGCAAATTAGTAATTTCGCTTTATAAATGTTGACCAAAAATTATACTGCTACATTTCTTTGGTAAAAATAACCCAAATCGGGGTTTATTTGGTGTTGGCGGACAGACAGATGTTTTGGGGACTGTGACAGATGTTTTGTATATGGTGACAGATGTGATGGGGACATACAGATGTTTTGGGGACTGTGACAGATGTGATGGGGACAGACAG
>BLSH010509820.1:292045-306197 GCA_018402905.1 Glandirana rugosa
CCGTCCCCCCCCTCGACGTCGATACACTGCCGAGAGACGTACTTTTAATAAAGTATGTCTTTCGAGAGTGTCTAGCGGGGGGTGTGTCACGTGGTTCGTGGTGACTATGGGGGCAGGGGTTTTGTAGACATACAGGGGGTAGTGTAGACAGTGTCAGGGGTTTTGTAGACAGACAGGGGCAGTGTAGACAGTGGTATGTGTTTTGTAGACAGACAGGATTTGGTGTTGGCGGACAGACAGATGTTTTGGGGACTGTGACAGATGTTTTGTATATGGTGACAGATGTGATGGGGACATACAGATGTTTTGGGGACTGTGACAGATGTGACGGGGACAGACAGATGTTTTGTGTATGGTGACAGATGTGACGGGGACAGACAGATGTTTTGGGGACTGTGACAGATGTGATGGGGGACATACAGATGTTTTGGGGACGGGGGTATCAGTGGTGCTTGGTGCACTGTGTGGGGGGCGATCTGTGAGAGCTTTCTGTATGAAATAATTTTCATGCAGAGAGCCGTCACATAGCTGCAGCTCCCCCCCCTGCCCCCACTGAGCTCTCACTGAGCTCGGCGGGAGGAGAACTGACACAGAGACGTGCGTCTCTGTTTACAATGTGACGGCTGTGATTGGACACAGCCGTCACAAAATCGGGAGAGCCAATCACAGCTCCCATATCCCGATCTGTGCTCGGCTGGATCCTGTGATCACAATGATCACAGGATCGAGCCCCAGCGCGCCGCGTAACCGTGCTGCGGGCACCCGTTCTGCAGGACGTAAATGCACGTCCTGTCAGAATGGTGAAGCTCCCACCCGGCCGTATATATATACAGTGGCCGGGTGGGAGGTGGTTAAGATAAATTACAATGGCAGGGCCCGTTCCTGCGCCCAACAAGAGTAATTGTGAGGGGTTACAGTGTTCTGGCACCACCAACGCCCAAGGCCCAATTTTTCTGCACCTGTTTGCCTGGGGCATGTCATTACAATTTTTTTTTTAATAAATTACAACAGCAGGGCCCGTTCCTGTGCCCAACAAGAGTAATTCTGAGGAGTTACAGTGTTCTACCACCACCAACACCCAAGGTCCAATTTTTCTGCATCTGTTTGCCTGGGGCATGCATGGCATTACAATTATTAAAATAAATTACAACAGCAGGGCCCGTTCCTGCGCCCGACAAGAGTAATTGTGAGGGCTTAGAGTGTTCTGCCACCACCAGCACCCAAGGCCCAATTTTCCTGCACCTGTTTGCCTGGGGCCTGTTACATATTTACATAGTTACATAGTAAACGAGGTTGAAAAAAGACACAAGTCCATCAAGTCCAGCCTATGTGTGTGTTTTTAATATCAGTATTAAAATGTATACCCCGCAATGTTGTGGTCCCTTAGGTATGCATCTAATAGTTGTTTGAAATTATCTAGACTCCCAGCAGAGACTACTGCTTGTGGAAGAGCATTCTCACTGCTCTTACCGTAAAGAACCCTCTACGCTTTTTAAGTTTAAACCGCCTTTCTTCCATTTTTAGTGAATGGCCACGTGTCTTTGTGTGCTCCCTTGCACGGAATAGTTTTGTACCTACTGTGGGGTCACCAGTACAGTATTTGTACATTGAAATCATATCTCCTCTCAAGCGTCTCTTCTCCAGAGAGAATAAATTCAGTGCTTGTAATCTTTCCTCATAACTTAGGTCCTCCAATCCCTTAATAAGCTTTGTGGCCCTTCTCTGTACCCTTTCCAATACCAGGACATCCTTCCTGAGGACTGGTGCCCAGAACTGGACGGCATACTCCAGGTGCAGCCTCACCAGAGATTTGTATAGTGGGAGAATTATTGATTTATCCCTGGAGTTGATCCCTTTCCTGATGCATGCCAACACTTTGTTAGCTTTGTTTGCAGCAGCTTGGCATTGCATGCCACTGCTGAGCCTGTTCTCAACCAGGACCCCTGGGTCTTTTTCCATTCTAGATTCCCACAGAGGCTCTCCCCCTAGTGAGTAGTTTGTTTTTTTGTTCTTGGTACCCAAATGCATTATCTTACATTTTTCTACGTTAAATCTCATCTGCCACTTGTCTGCCCACCCCATTAATTTATTCAGATCTTCTTGCAAGGTTACCACATCCTGTGGAGAGTTTACTGCTCTGCTTAGCTTGCTATCATCCGCAAATATTGAGATTGAGCTCTTCACCCCGTCCTCCAAGTCGTTTATGAATAAATTGAATAGGATTGGTTCCAGGACAGAACCTTGGGGAACTCCACTTTCTACACCAAACCATTCTGAGTACTCCCCATTTATCACCACCCTCTGGACTCGCTCTTGTAGCCAATTTTCAATCCAGGTGCTCACCCTTTGATCCATGTTGAGGGACCTTAGTTTGTACAGTAAACCTTTATGGGGAACTGTATCAAATGCTTTCGCAAAATTCAGATACACCACGTCTACAGGCCTTCCCTTATCTAGATGGCAGCTCACCTCCTCATAGAAGGTTAATAGATTGGTTTGGCAAGAACGATCCTTCATGAACCCATGGTGATTACCACTAATGATACCGTTCTCGTTACAATAATCTTGTATGTAATCCCTTATTATTCCCCCCAAGAGCTTGCCAATTATTGATGTTAAGCTAACTGGTCTGTAGTTCCCAGGGATATATCTTGGTCTTTTTTTATATAGTGGTACTACATTGGCTTTCTTCCAATCAGCTGGTATCATACCAGTCAGAAAACTGCTCTTAAAGATTAGGTACAAGGGTCTGGAAATAACTTGGCTAAGTTCCTTAAGGACCCTCGGGTGTAAGCCATCTGGTCCCAGTGACTTATTAGTCTTCAGTTTTTCAAGCCTATTTCTGATTTTGTCCTCAGTTAGCCATGAGGGTGCTTCCATTGACGTGCCTTGAGGATCAGCATTTTAGTTCTGAATAATTGAGCCCCGTTTCCTTCGTGAATACTGAGGAGGAAATTAGTTTAACACCTTTGCCATTTCTCCATCCTTTACAACCAGATTACCTTCATCATTCTTTATGGGGCCAATATGATCTGACCTCCCTCTCTTACTGTTTATATACTTAAAGTATGTGTCTTTCATGTTCTATCTTAGCTGCTCTGATTGCACCTTTGCATTCCTTATTGTATGTTTTATAAATATGAAAATCTGATATGGTCCCCTCAGCCTTGTATTTTTTGAAGGCCTTCTCCTTTGCTTTTATTTGTGCCTTTACATTGGCGTTAAACCATCCTGGTCTTTGGTTAGCTCTTTTAAATGTATTCCCCGTTGGGATCCACTGGTTAATACCTTTGTGTAGTGTGTTCTTGAAGCACTCCCATTTTTCCTCCGCATTCATTGTTCCTAGAATTTCATCCCAGCTAATATCTTCCAGCATGGAGCGTAATTTATGGAAGTTGGCTCTCTTAAAATTCAGGGTCTTTGTATTCCCCTTTTGTTTCTTATTTGTGTAATTTATACCGAAACTAATTGTCCTGCGATCGCTATTTCCTAGATTGCCCCTTACTACCACTTCTGTGATCAGGTCTGTGTTGTTAGTGATCAGAAGGTCTAATAAAGCTTTTTCTCTTGTTGGTGCATTTACTATTTGACCCATGAAATTATCCTGCAGGACATTTAGGAAATGGCAAGACTTAGCTGAATGTGCAGTACCTTCCCCCCAGTCAATATCTGGGTAATCAAAATCCCCCATTATAACAACACTTCTCATCCTAGCCGCTATTCCAAATTGCGATAGGAGGACCGCCTCCCCCTCCTCCCTCTGATTTGGGGGCCTATAGCATATTCCCAGTATTACTTTCCCCCTGCTATCCTCCCTTTATAGCTCTAGCCATAAGGCTTCAACTTCCTCCCCAGATCCACTACGAATGTCATCCCTCACATTTATTCTTATGTCATTTTTTATATACAGGCATACCCCTCCCCCTTTTTTGCCCACCCTGTCCCTGCAATATAGGGAATACCCCTGGATGGTAGCCAGCCAATCATGAGAGCTGTTGAACCAAGTCTCCAAAATTCCCACAAAGTCTAATTCCTCCTCGTAGAGTAGTAACTCTAGTTCTCCCATCTTGTCTGCCAGACTCCTGGCATTAGTGAACAAGCCACGTAGTTTTGTCTGGACACCTACTGTTCCCCTGTTGGGTAATCCTCTTTTGCATATAGGATATGTTACGCTACTCGCCTCGGATTTAAATTCTTTATTCGGCCTATCACTCCTCCCTCCAATACTACCCCCTGAACTCTGTTCCACTCTGGCTATTTCTAAGTCTGGACCCTCCCCCCCGTTGCCTAGTTTAAAAGCCCCTCTAACTTTTCGGCCATCCTCATTCCCAGTCAATTTTTAGAATAAATTACAACAGCAGGGCCTGTTCCTGCACCCAACAAGAGTAATTGTGAGGGGTTACAGTGTTCTGCCACCACCAACACTCAAGGCCCAATTTTTCTGCACCTGTTTGACTGGGGCAGAGCGCAGTCCCCATAGTATATGTAATACAGTTCAGACTATAGGGTGCAGTCAGTGTAGTATACATAACACAGTGTATTGAAGTGGTTAAGGGGAACCCTATGACAGAATTTAGAAAAAAATGGCATGGTATGGATTGTAAGCGGAACCCCATGCCAAAATGTAAAAAAAAAAATTGCGTAGGGGTCCCCCCCAAAATCCAAATCAGTCCCTTCCGGTCTGGTATGGATTTATTAGGGGGACCCAGTGCCAAAATTAAAAAAAAAAAAGATTTGGGGGCCCTCCAAAATTCAAACCAGGTCCTTGGGGTCTGTAATGGATTTAAAGGGGAACCCCACACCAAATTAAAAAAAATGTCATGGGGTCCCCCCAAAATCCATACCAGACCCTTATCCAAACACGCAGCCTGGCAGGGCAGGAGGGGGAGGACGAGCGAGCGCCCCCCCGAACCATACCAGGGCATATGTCCTCAATATGGGGAGGGTCCTTTTGGGGGACTCTTTCCCGCAACCCTGGTCGGTGGTTGTGTGGGTCTGTGGGCAGGGGGCTTATCGGAATCTGGAATCCCCCTTTAATAAGGGGCCCCCAGATCCTGGCCTCCTCCAATGTGAATGAGTATGGGGTACATTGTACCCCTACCCATTACCCAAAAAAGGAGTGTAGTAGTGTTACAAAAAATAGTAGACAGTTTTTGTCCTTTATTCAAAATGTCTTCTTCTTCTTTCTTCCTCTGATCTTCCTCTATCTTCTTCCCCGTTTTCTCTTGTCCTCGTCGTCTTCTTTTTTCTCTGCCGCCAAAGCCAGAGGTGATTCCCAGAATAGGCGGTCTTTAGTTTGACAGTTATTTTTAGGTAAGGGCAGGGCCGCCCAGTGATGTAAATGGGAGTCGGTTCTGAATGGCACGGCAGCGGCGTCGGAGAAAAAAGAAGAAGATGACGACGAGAGGAAGGAAGAAGCAGAGGAAGACCGAAAGAAGAAGCAGAAAACCAGAATAAGAAGCGGGGAAGAAGATGGAGCAAGATCGGAGGAAGAAAGGAGAAGAAGACATTTTTAATAAAGGACTTGTCAAAAACTGTTGACTGTTTTTTGTAACATTGCTACACTCCTTTTTTGGTGAATGGGTAGGGGTACAATGTACCCCATACTCATTCACATGGGGGGGTTGGGATCTGGAGGCCCCCTTATTAAAGGAGGCTTCCAGACTCCGATAAGCCCACCACCCGCAGACCCCCACAATCACCGGCAAACGGTTGTGGGGATGAGGCCCTTCTCCCCATCAACATGGGGACCTGGTGCTTTGGGGGAACACCAAAGCACCCTCCCCATGTTGAGGGCATGTGGCCTGTTACGGGTCTGGGGGGCGCTCACTTGTCCCCCCCACCTGCCCTGCCAGGCTGCGTGCTCGGGTAAGGGTCTGGTATGGATTTTGGGGGGGACCCCATGCCATTTTTAAAAAAAAAAATGGCGCTGGGTTCCCCTTAAAACCCATACCATACCTGAAGGGCCTGGTATAGACTTTGGGGAGACCCCCACATAATTTTTTTTTTTAAATGGCGCAGGGTTCCCCTTAAAATCTATACCAGGCCTGAAGAGCCTGGTACAGACTTTGGGGGGGACCCCACGCAATTTTTTAAAACATTTTGGCGCAGGGTTCCCTTTAAAATCCATACCAGACCCAAAGGGCCTGGGATGGACTGGGGGGACCCCCACGCAATGTTTTTTCAGTAATTTTTATTAGGGTTGGACCGATACCACTTTTTTGCCACCGAGTACGAGTACCAATACTTTACCTTTGGTAGTCGCAGATACCGATTACCGATACCCACCACGTAGGAAGAGTAGGAAGAGGGGTGGTTTGGGAGGTGTTCCTCAACATCCCCTTTACATTACACAACCCCCTGCACCTCTGGACCCCTTTACATTACACAGCCCCGTGCTCCTCTGCACCCCTTTACATTACACAACTCCCTGCACCTCTGGACCCCTTTACATTACACAACCCCCTGCTCCTCTACAAACCCTTTACATTACACAGCCCCCTGCATCCCCTTTACAGTACACCCCCCCCCTGCACCTCTACATCCCATTTACATTACACAGCCCCCTGCTCCTCTGCATTCCCTTTACATTAAACAACCACTTGCACCTCTGCGCCCCTTTACATTACACAGCCCCCTGCTTCTCTGCATCCCCTTTACATTACACAACCCCCTGCTCCTCTGCATCCACTTTACATTACACAACCCCCTGCACCTCTGGAATCCTTTACAGTACACAGCCGCCCCACAGCTGTGTATTTTTTTCGGGGTCACCTTGGAGGGATGAGTATGGGTGGACCTGGGGGGTTTTACTTTGTTTTTTTACTTTTCACATTTTTAATTATTCTTTTTTTGGGGGGTCACCTTAAAGGGGTGAGTGTGGGTGGACTTGGGAGGGTCTTACTATGTTTTTTTTTTTTTACTTTTTACATTTTTTTTTGAGGGGTGGGGGGACTGGGGGGTAGGGTCTTTGGTGAGATACCAGAGGTCTAAACAGACCCCTGTATCTCTTATTTTGAGACAGAGAAAAGGCACTGAAGTCCCTTTTCTCTGCAGCAATTAACTTGAATGAGGAGGAATTTCAGGATTTCTTACTCATTGAGAAAATGACAGACTGATAGATACTAACACCCGTGGGTACTATTATCAGCTGTCAGTGGGACATATAGCAGCGATCTTAGTGATCACTGCTTGCGCCCGCTGTGCTACGGGGGTGGTATACACACATGTGTACCAACCCCCCCAAGCCCTAAGTTCTCCCTCACCCGCTGCCCCCCTCCCTCCACCACGATCCCCAGCCTGTCAGCTTGCCGGAGGGTGGGGGGTGCGGGGACCGGTATGGGGGTGTTCTGAGTGGTGGGGGGACGACACATCTGGATCCCCCCAAGCCCCATGCAGCCCCTGAAGCCTGGCTGGAGCGGCAGAGGAGGGATGCCGATTAATGATGTTAGCTGTGGGGGCTGCCACCAGGGGGGTACAGGGATCGGGTTAAGGGGGGGTTGTCCTAGCCTGGTGACAGCTGGTGGGAGAGGAGGGGAGGAGGAGACAGAGAGGGGGAATCCCAGGACACGTCATTGGTTGTTAAGGTAGTTGCGGCCCCATTCCTTAACAATCAAAAATTTCAGGCATTTTTTCCATTACATTTCAGTTGCTAGCGGGGAATTCCCGCTGACAACTGAAAGAACCGAGACCGAAGGTTTTGGTTTCCGGTATCGGGGCATTTTTCACAAGTACCAATACTCTGAAAATGCCCAGTATCGGTACCGATACTAGTATCAGTAATCGGTGCAACCCTAATTTTTATATCTATTGAACTGGTAATACATTACAGCCACAAGCGATTTTAAATGACAAATGACAGTGCAGTAGCACTGTTCTAAACATCACACAGATGTGCCACTTTACAGGCACACTAAGGGAACCCCCCAGGCATGATATTTAAAGGAATATTTCATTTTTATTTTTTCACTTTAATCATTATTAAAATCACTGCTCCTGAAAAAACGATTGATTTAAAAACTTTTTTTTGGCATTGATACATGTCCCTTAGGGCAGGACCCAGGTCCCCACATACTTTTTATGACAATAACTTGCATATAAGCCTTTAAAATGAGCACTTTTGATTTTTCATGTTCGAGTCCCATTGATTTTAATAGGGCTCACGCGTTCACAAATTTTTTGCCTGTTCGCAAGTTTTAGTTCAAACTGAACCGGGGGATGTTCGGCCGATCCCTATTCACAGCCAAAGGTGGACGTGGTCAGTCCTCAGGCAGGGCATCATTTCCAGGTCCTTGCAGCACATCTGCCAGCAGCACATTACCAGTTCTAGACTATAGCCGGCAAATTTCTCTGCCCCATCTGCTGCAATGGGAAAAAGAAATACAGTCACTGCCACCCACATGCCCACATGCAAGCTTGTCAAAGCCGCTGGCTCTACAACTTCTGCCTTTCCAATCTGGTTAATTCTGCCCCTTCTGTGAATTTGCAGAATGTGCTGTACCACAATGGCAGGTTCCCAGTAAATCTTTTAACGTAAGGATATTCCAGCTCTGTACCATCACGTGGAAGGCAATGTTGTGGCATCATTGGGCAAGGCAGTCAGCCAAAATGCCCACATTACTGCTGACACGTGGTCCAGCATGCATGGTCAGCGATGATATATTTTGTTCACTGCACGCTGGGTAACTCTGTTTGCAACTTGAAAGGATGCAGGACAGGGCTCAGTGCTGCAGCTTGTTGTGTCCCCATGTCTCCATACAGCTAGTGGTGATGATGCAAGATATGTCAGCTTTACCCCCTCCTCCTCCTCCATGCCCTCCTCTGCTGAATTGTCCCATGAACCTTAAGTACACCCTAAGCATTCAAGGGGCTATTCAATGAGTCAGGCTAAAAGGTGCCATGCAGTGCTTCAGCTGGTGTGTCTAGGGGACAGGAACCACACCAGAGCAGAGATTCTTACAGCTCTGCAGGGCCATGCCCCTATTTCTTAGAGGCTTACGTTGCACTGACGCCCAGTTCACCACTGTTGCTTGGTATGGATAAGTTTCCTACCGGCTCTGCCCTAGGATCTGAATGCTTGGGATGGATTTGGCTTGGTTTGGCTCATTGCTGTCCCCCCTTTTTTCATAGAATGGTAACACCTGCATTTGGTTTTTGACTCTCCCTGGTCCATTGGGATCACCTGCCTTGGTCCTCTTCACCATTTTGTTTCATTGTGGTGTCATCTATCTGTGAGTAAGTTTCCTACTCACATCATTGGATGCTATCACATTTATTCTAATTTGTGTCCTATATATTTGTTTTATTTGTGTTTTGATTTACTTCAGATGGAACATGTCCCGTGGGCCGGCGGGCACATACCCCGGGCAGTTCTAGATTCCACGTCATTCGCAGTAATTGCACACTTGACACATCTGGTAGACAGGCTTGATCAATTCCCTGCCTCTCCAGCTGGCCCTTTTATTTAATGGAAATTTAGGTAAGCATCTATATGCCATAATGTCTCATTAAGGCTACAAGCTAATGAGTTACTGATATTTATACATATATCGAGCCCCCTCCCCCCCTTTTTTTTCTGTTCCCCTCTCCCATGTCCTACACTTATTATTGTATCTAATGTGCTGTATCATTTCACTATTAAGCAATGATGTATTTATATGTATATCTTTCACTTATTTTTAGAGATACATGTCACAAATTTTGTTCCAAATCTCTGAAGAAGCGGGTGATCCCGCGAAATGCATCATACAAGTCCAGTTGACGGACTAGCAGGACCTAACATCCTACAAGTTATGGCACCTTTGTTCCTAAACGGTTTTATGTATTGCACATTGTGATTTTGTACCTATCCTCTACATATGGGATGATTCTGGACCATGTTTAAGACTTTTGCACCGACATCCCACCTTACACTTATTACTTGGCTACAGGCCCAGAGGTGGTTAACGCCACACCAGCTGCAGCCAGCAATGGTGGTGTGTGACATTGGCACAAACCTCCTGTCCACCCTTAGACAGGGAAAGTTGACACATGTGCCATGCCTGGCACATGTCCTTAATTTGGTGGTGCAGCTTTTGCTAAATAGGTACCCAGGGTTGAAAGATCTGCTGAAGCAGGCCAGAAAAGTCTGTAGCCACTTCAGGCAGCCATACACAGCCAGTGCCCGGTTGACTGAAATTCAGCCGGAACTCAACTTTGGCAATGCTGCAGCAGCTGCACATGCAGCAGAGGGCTGTCAATGAGTACCTGTGTGAGAATGGCATAAGGACAGGCTCAGGCCAGCTTTTTTTCCCCACGCCAATGGCTGCTCATAAAGGATGCTTGCACTGTACTGTCACCATTTGAGGAGGTCAAAAGGATGGTGTCACGTACCTGGTGGATGAGTCTGACTTATGCAGGAGTAACCTGATTCGTGAACCCCTGGTAGAGCAGACAGGAGGCTCAGGAGTGAGGATGGCACGAGGGTTGAGATGGTCACCAGTGACAACTGAAGAGGTGCTTCCGGTCTCGTGCTGGTTGAATGGAGTGGTGGTACAGGCCGGGTCAGTAACTAACTGGCGGTGCAGTAGAGAGGGAGCAGGCAGAAGAATGGTCAGGCATAGGCAGAGTTCGTTAATGGGCTGGCAGCAAAGGTACAAGGGAGCAGGCAGGAGAGTGGTTGTGGGTAGCCGAGGTCAGTGCAGGCTGAGATCAAGCAGGGTCGGGACAAGCCAGGTCGCAGGAACAGGAATCAGACAACAGGTAGCTCAGGAACACACACTAAACGCTGTAGATCAGACAGCACCTGCTACAGGGTGCACACTGTTTAAATAGAGCCGCCCGGCGCCGCCTCTTCTGCGAGTGCGAGGAAAGCACAACAAAGTGCAAACAAGTCCTCAGCACAGTCTTCTTCTAACATTGCACCCCCTCCAAAGGGCAGCCTCCGGATGCCCAGCCGTGCCAGCTTAGCAGGATTCCTGTCCTTGAAGGACTGAATAAGTTCATGCGCATGGATGTTGGCTTCAGGCTCCCAAAAGTTTTCTTCGGGCCGTAGCCCTTGCATTTTACGAGGTACTGAACCCCCGCCTCCCCTTTTCCTGCAGTCCAGGATGGATTCAACTTCAAACTCCTCCCCCCCATCCACTAACATTGGTCCAGGTGGGTCTAGGTTCCGCCCAGGAAAAGGATTTGGGGTCACGGGTTTTTTCTTCACCCGGAAGGGCCCAATGAATCTGGGACCCAATTTCCTTGACGGGCAGGCCAGCTTGAGATTCTTTGTGGCAAGCCAGGCTTGCTCTCCAGGCTGCAAGTCCAACTCTCCCCGTCTCCCTTTGTCGAAAGTCTCTTTGTTATACTGCTGAGTCCGGGCCAGGGTGTCTTGTAAGAGTTTGTTATTTTCCTCCAAGAATTTAATAGTCTCCTGGGCTGCGGGTACTATGCTTTCCGGGTTGCCTGTAGGCATAAAGTCTGGGAGAAAGCCATAGTTAGCCATGAAGGGGGATTGTTTGGTGGCAGAGTGCAGGGTGTTGTTAAAGGCAAATTCCGCCATTGGTAGCAGAGAGACCCAGTTGTCCTGTGAGAATGAAGAGAAACAGCGCAGGTACTGCTCAAGTGTCTGATTGGTTCTCTCCATCTGGCCATTAGTCTGTGGATGGTAGGCCGAGGAGAAGGCGAGTTTGATGTCCAAGGCGGCACACAGGGCTTTCCAAAATTTGGACGTAAATTGAACTCCGTGATCGGAGACAATACTCAAGGGAACTCCACGGAGTCTGACTATTTCCCAGATGAAGACTTCAGCTGTTTCGGCCGTGGATGGTGTACCCTTCATGGGTAAGAAGTGGGCCATTTTGGTCAATCGATCTACGACCACAAGGATGGTTGTATACCCCTGGGATGGGGGCAACTCCACAATGAAGTCCATGGCAATCATAGATCAGGCCCGTTCAGGTACAGGAAGTGGCCTTAGCAGTCCCCAAGCTTTGGCCTTGCTGCTCTTGTGTTGAGCACAGGTAGGGCAGAAGCTAACATACTTCCAACAGTCCTCCTCTACTTGGGGCCACCAGAAGGAGTGTAGCAGGAGCTCAGCGGTCTTGCGGGCTCCAAAATGACCTGCTAGCTTATGCTCATGGCAAGAGTTCAGAACAGATAGGCGCTGCCCCTCTGGTACAAAAAGCCTGTTTTTATGCCATAGCAGGCCGTCTTTTGCTACCAGGTTAGAGTCTGTTGGTTTGGGGGTCTTGGCCAGAGACTGCCTGATACGGGACAAAAGTCCCCCTGTGTCAATAGGAAGTTCCTTGGGTGTAGCACCGTGTCCGGAGTCATAGGATCCCCGGGTTTACAGAACATCCGGGACAAGGCATCCGGTTTGGTGTTCTTCAACCCGGGCCTATACGTGACGTGGAATAGAAAGCGTGAAAAGAATAATGCCCATCGGGCCTGACGAGGTTTCAGCCTCCTGGCCGACCGGAGATATTCAAGGTTTTTGTGGTCTGTCAGGATCAGAATAGGGTGCCTGGCTCTTTCGAGCAAATAGCGCCACTCCTCCAGAGCCACTTTGATGGCCAGTAGCTCGTGGTCTCCGACGTCATAGTTCCTTTCCGGAGATGACAACTTCCTGGAGAAGAACGCCACCGGATGGAGGACCGCTTTGACTCCTTGTCTCTGTGACAGGATGGCCCCCACAGCGAACTCAGAAGCATCTACTTCTAAGACGAATGGCAAGGCTGGGTCAGGGTGCCTCAGGACAAGTGCAGACGTAAAAAGGCTCTTCAGGGTTTCAAAGGCCTTCTGGGCTTCTTCAGACCACACAAATCATGTGTGCAGCTTAGTTAGCTGGGCGATCGGGGCGATGATAGCTGAGAACCCCTTTATGAATTTTCTATAAAAATTGGCGAAGCCAATGAAACGTTGGACTCCTATCTTGTCCGTGGGAGCAGGCCATTCCAAAATAGCAGAGACTTTCTGGGGGTCCATAGTAATGCCAGAGACTGAAATGATGAGTCCTAGGAAGGAGATGCTAGTTTGTTCAAACTCGCACTTCTCAGCCTTGGCATACAGGCTGTGCTGCCGAAGGCGGCTCAGAACACAGGCCACATGTCTGCGATGCTCCTCCAACGTGGGGGAGAATATCAAAATATCATCTAAGTAGACGATCACAAAGAGATCCAGGTAGTCTTTAAACACATCGTTCACGAAATGCTGGAACGTAGCTGGGGCATTACACAGTCCAAAAGGCATCACTAAATATTCGAAATGTTCGAACCGGGTGCGGAAGGCAGTCATCCATTCATCGCCCTCCCGGATTCGGACCAGATTATAAACCCCTCGGAGATCCAGCTTGGTGAATACTGTGGCCTTTCCAAGTCTCTGGAAAAGCTCCGTGACCAGGGGCAGGGGGCAGAGGCGGCTCTAGGCTTTGTGAGGCCTTAGGCAAAACTTAGATCACGCCCATAATGGGAAAAATAATTAAAGTTATAAAAATGAACTGTATTAGGAGGGTACAGTATAGGGGGAGGGTAAGTGGACAGTACAGGGGGCAGGAGGGCACAGAACAGGGGGAGGGTAAAGTGGACAGTACAAGGGGCAGAAGGGAACAGTACAGGGGGCAGCAGGAGGGCACAGCACGAGGAGAGGGTAAGTGGGCACAGTACAAGGGGCAGGAGGATACAGTACAGGGAGGGGAGCAAAAGGGCACAGTACAGGGGGTGGGTAAGTGGACACAGTACAGGGTGTAGGAGGGTACAGTAAAGTGGCAGTATTGAATAATAGAGATATGGTTTCAGGGAAGCTGCCCTCACAGATCCCCCTCTACCTTCCCCTCCAGAGTTTTTTGCTCTCTTCCGGTACTTTGCAGCAGTTATGGAAGGACCCTGAGGTGGAGCATCTTATTACTGCTGCTGCTTTTGTGGGCGGGATACTGTGCCAATCACATGGTATAAATAGGAAAGGAAGGTCAGTAGGGATTGTCACAGTACACATCCTGCCCACACAAGCAGCAGCAATAGTAAGATAGGGCTTCTTTCTTGGCCTCTGAAAAAATGGGATTGGGGGTGGGGCTGGGAACCATGGGGTAGGGGAGGAGGATGAAAAAGGGGGGAGTGGGTAGGAGATGGGGAATAGGTAGAGGAGAACTGGAGTGGGAAAGAAAGAAGTGAGAGAGGGAGGGGAGAGGGAG
>BLSH010509820.1:310845-323463 GCA_018402905.1 Glandirana rugosa
GAGAAGAGAGATGAGAGAGAGAAGAGAGAGGGGGGAGAGAGAAGAGAGAGGGGGGAGAGAGAAGAGAGAGAGGGGAGAGAGAAGAGAGGGGAGAGAGAGGAGAGGAGAGGAGAGAGGCACCCCCACATGAGAGTACTCACTCAGAGGCAGGAGGGACTGGATGGATCACTGACTCCATTTTTTCTTGTACATTTGCTGATCTTGAATCTTCCCGCCCACATCCCCTTCTCTTACAGAGCACTGCCTGTCGGAGAGCAGGGGCGGGGCAGACACAGGAGGAGGAGTAGAAGCAGCTCTCTTCTGTCTTGTGTGCGGGCTGCAGGGGGAGGGGGAGGGGTCAGCAGTGGCTTGGATGAGCTGAGTATCTCTCTGGCTGTGATCGGAGCTCTCAGTGAGCTCCGATCACACAGTAAACTCCCCCACTCGCAGCCTGTTTTCCCTGGTATGAATCAACACGGACTCGGCACTAAGCAGGGGGGATCTGTGCTGCTAGCAGAGAAGGATCTTTAATAAGACAAATTAGGCGGCCGCGAGGCCCCTGTGAGTGCGAGGCCTAAGGCGACCGCCTAATTTGCCCTCTGGCAGGGGGTAACGGTTTTTGACCGTTATCTTGTTCAGTTCCCGATAGTCTATACAGGGTCTCAGGGTGTGGTCCTTCTTCTCAACGAAGAATATTCCTGCCCCTGCTGGGGACGTAGAGGGCCGAATAAAGCCCTTTTTCAGATTCTCGTCAACGTAGGCCTTGAGAGCCACTAGCTCCAATTCGGTCAGAAGGAAGATCCTTCCAAAGGGCACCTCGGCTCCGGGAAGGAGCTCGATAGGACAGTCATATGCCCTATGGGGAGGCAGTTGTTCAGCCCCCTTCCTGCTGAATGCGTCTAGAAAGGCATGGTAGACTGGAGGGACCGATAAGCAGGTTTCCGGATCGGGGTCCTTATCCAGACTGAGCAGAGAAGAGTTAGGCACCTCGGTTCCCGGGAAGCAGTGCTGGCAGCAGTAGGAAGACAAGAATTGGGTCTCGCCGGTAGTCCAGTTAATACTGGGACTGTGGGCCTGCAGCCAGGGTAGTCCGAGGATAACCGGAAAAAGCGGAGATTCATTGACGTCCAAAAAGCAGGAGTTCCCGATGCCCGTCAGGGGTAGAGGCAGGTATGGGTAGAGTCTCCTGCATGACCACACCTGACTTAATGGGTGTGCCATCCACCAGGCGTACGACCATCCCATGGGATTTGGGTTGCAGCGGGATCCGATGTTGGGCTGCAAAAGTCCGATCAATGAATCCGCTGCAGGCACCAGAGTCGATGATGGCGGTCACTAAGATGTCAGAAAGCTGCAGGGAGAGCGGAAGGGTGAGGTAAGAGGAGGTGTTTGGAGTGGCTGATGTGGTGCCACAGGAAACTGATGGGCGCTGGCCACCCTTAGGGGTCATCCGCACTATATGACTGGGCTCCCCGCAATACAGACATAGGCCGTCACTGAGCCGGCGTTGCCTTTCTTCCACTGAAAGAGATGGCCGGTGAGGACCCCGCTGCACGGGTCCAATCTGAGCGGACGTCATTGGCTTCTCGGCCAGGTGCTCTCTGAGACGCCTGTCTATCCGGATAGACAGGTCGATTAGGGCATCCAGGGTGTGAGGTACCCCCACACGGGCCAGTTCATCTTGTAGGGAGGCGGAGAGGCCCAACCGGAACCGGTAACAGAGCGCTGCCTCGTTCCAGGTGGTGTCAGTGCTCCAGCGCCTGAACTCTGTTACATAGTCCTCTGCCACACGGTGGTCTTGTTGAAGCACATGGAGGGCTGCCTCGGCAGTGGCGGACTGATGAGGATCCTCATATAGTACGGCCATAGCCTGAAAGAACAGGCTGCTCACCTCTGGGGCCTTTTGTTCCCATAGGCGGTGTGCCCAGGACTGGGGGTCCCCCCGTAACAGGGACATTACTAACCCCACCTTTGTAGTCTCTAGAGCGAAGGTGCGGGGCTGCAGTGCAAGGTAGAGTTCGCAGGCATTGCGAAATGACCGGAACTTGGTGTGGTCGCCCGAAAACCGATCCGGCCAGGGAACCCTAGGTTCCGGCGGACACACCGCCAAGGTACAGTCCATTGGTAGGCTACTTCGAGGAGCCCGGGCTCCAGCAAACTCACGCACCTGTTCCTCCAGTTAGGTATAGTCATCCTGCAGAGTCGTGACGGCCCGGGTCAGGCCAGCCAGGTGCAGACAGAGATCTTCCAAGGGCGAGGCCTCCTGACTCAGGCATGGCTGTCTGATACTGTCACGTATCTGGTGGATGAGTGTGACTTATGCAGGAGTAACCTCTCTTGTGACCCCGATTCGTGAACCACTGGTAGAGCAGACAGGAGGCTCAGGAGTGAGGATGGCACGAGGGTTGAGATGGTCACCGGTGACAACTGAAGAGGTGCTTCCGGTCTCGTGCTGGTTGAATAGAGTGATGGTACAGGCCGGGTCGGTAGCTATCTGGCGGTGCAGTACAGAGGGAGCAGGCAGAAGAATGGTCGGGCACAAGCAGAGTTAGTTAACGGGCTGGCAGAAAAGGTACAAGGGAGGAGGAGAGTGGTTGTGGGTAGCCGAGGTCAGTGCAGGCGGAGATCAAGCAGGGTCGGGACAAGCCGGGTTGCAGGAACAGGAATCAAACAGGTAGCTCAGGAACACACACTAAACACTGTAGATCAGACAGCACCTGCTACAGGGTGCACATTGTTTAAATAGAGCCGCCCGGCGCCGCCTCCTCCGGGAGTGCGAGGAAAACACAACAAAGTGCAAACAAGTCCTCAGCACAGTCTTCTTCTAACAGATGGTGAGCCGTGACAATGCATGCATCAGTGACACAATCCCTGTTGTGTTCCTGCTGGAGCAGACTCTGTGGCATTATGGACAGGGCACTCGAGGCAGAGCAACGGGAGTAAGAGGGGGACTTCCTTTCCTCTCAAGGCCCACTTTATGCAGACACCATTGTTCCTATGCCACAGAACACACAACAGGAGAGAGAGGAGGAGGAATCTGGGAGTTTTGGAGGCATTGAAGAAGACATACGTCAAACTGTAAGAAATGGTTTTCCTTGGAAGTAGTACGTGGGTGGGAGGAGGCAGTTCCATATACTATAATCCTGAGTGACCCGAGTCTGCTTCTCATGCCTCCGCAAATTTGCGGTGCATGGGCTCCTTCATGCTTCAAAGACTGCAAAAGGATCCACGAATACATGGCGCAAAGGAGAAGGATCACTATTGGTTAGCAATCCTCCTTGACCTCCGTTACAAGGGGAAAGTATCAGAACTCACCCCATCCCCACAGAGAGTGCAGAAGATTAAATCTCTTGAGGACACCTTAAAGAGGAGTTTTTCAAACTCTTTTCCTGACTCTGGTAGGTTACAGTGCCATGAAAAACGTAGTTTTGAGGCTTCTTTTGGTCAAGAGAGGAGTGGTGGAGAAGGTGGCTGCCTAAGTGATGCATTTCTCAATTTTTTTAGTCCTCTCCGCCCAGGGCTGTGAGCTTCCACATCCCATCAACAGCATCTGCATCACATGGTGGATGATTATCTAGGAGCGAAAACAGAGATGGAGAGCTTTCCAGTCGATGATCCACTGGCTTACTGAGTCATGAGAATGGACCACTGGCCAGAACTTGCCCAGTATGCAATTGAGCTGCTGGGCTGCCCTGCTTCCAGCATGCTTTCCA
The DNA here is from genome assembly GCA_018402905.1 of Glandirana rugosa. Lineage (NCBI taxonomy): Eukaryota > Metazoa > Chordata > Amphibia > Anura > Ranidae > Glandirana > Glandirana rugosa. The sequence goes on from BLSH010509820.1 coordinate 314,538, forward strand.
AATGGGCATTCAGTGCTGCTGGAGGTTTGTTACTGGTAATAGAACTCCGTGGACCATCTGACATTTATCAAAATGAATCAATCCTGGATTACCAGCAGCTATGAAGCTCCTCATGCCAATGTCGCTGATTAAGTGTTTTTGGAATGTGGAATCTCTGCAGGACTTCTAGCCTACCTAGCATTGTGGGTGTTGATTTCATCCGGAAGAATGTTTTTGGTGTAGGTTTCAATTAACAGCACAATTAACACCCAAAGCCAAATTTTTCCGCATCTGTTTAACAGGTGCATATCATTTCAATATTTGACAGCAAGGCCAATTCTCTCTTTCATCAAGAGTACCTCTAGAGGGTTACAGTGTAAAGGTGCCAGGACACCCAAAGACCAATTTTTCCATACCTGTTTGACAGGTGCATATCATTTCAATTTTTGATGGCAAGGCCAAGTTTTGCTTTCATCAAAAGTACCTCTATAGGGTTACGGTGAGAAGGCGCCACTGACACCCAAAGACCAATTTTTCTGCACCTGTTACTTCTATGCAAAGTCTGTGGAAGAGACACCAGAATTTATCCAAAAAATCTCTAAACTTGTTCCCAGTGCACTACATTGTGGCCTCATCCTACAGACTGGCTCCTCATGCTGTTGCTTACAAAATAATGAAAGCTTGCAGGGGAAATGTCATTTTTTTGGATTTATAAATGCAATTATTGCTGCAGCAGTGTCTATACACAGTACAGATGTGCCACTTTACAGGAAAACTAAGGGGACCCCGCGGACACTATATTAAAAGGAATTTTTCATTTTTATGCTTTCACTTTAAGCATCAATAAATCACTGATCATTTACAAAATAACTTTTTTTTTACAAACTTTTTTTTCATTGATACATGTTCCCCAGGGCAGTACCCTGCCCTCCATAACCATTGTATGCCCCAATTACTTGCATTTAAGCCTTCAAATTGGGTACTTTTGATTTTTATAGTTTGGGTCATATGGACTTCAACGGGACTTTTGCGATGTTTGATAGTTCTGGTGCAAACTGAACAGGGGGTTGTTTGGCCCATCCCTAGCATTTATCAACAGTGAAATTGGTTGGTACAATGCATATTAAAAGTGTGGAAAGGCCCTCAGGAAAACTGGTGGAGACATCACAAGTCTCTCCATTTGATGTGGTGATACAGAATAATTCTGCTAGTGCTGTTTGGGGTGCAGCTGGGCAGTGGTTAGTAAACGACGTGGACACTGCTTCACCTGCTATGCCTCATAAGAAGGAAGGGCCCAGAATATAAGCGACAAAGGTGTGTTCTCTCAAGGGCAAGAGAACCAAGCGGTTATTGGAGAAGGGAAGGGCTGTACTACATAGCTCATAGAAAAGGTATTATGACTTTATTGGGTAATAAGTGCAAAACATATTATGCAGTGAACATAACCAAAGAATGCCCCCCACACGTCCGGACGTTTCTTTTAACTTCTGTTTGTCTCCCCTTGTGTGTGGTTTTATGTGTTAGGTCGTGCTGCCTGGAGGACCTATAGTCTTTCCAGGACAGCTTGCTCATACTCTTATTGATTGCATTCTTTGGTTATGTTCACTGCATAATATGTTTTGCACTTATTACCCAATAAAGTCATAATACCTTTTCTATGAGCTATGTAGTACAGCCCTTCCCTTCTCCAATAACCGCTTGGTTCTCTCGCCCTTGAGAGAACACACCTTTGTTGTTCATATATGCTGCTTCTGGTTAAAGAGAGGGACACCATATGATGGTGAGTGGCACTACAGCACCTTATATTACTATACATGGACCTGCTCATCCTGTCTTGTAACTTTTGTTTGGCCAGAATATAAGCGGCAGTAGAAGTTGGTGCGGAACTATCATTAAGAAGAAACACTTGGAAGAGCACTATTCTTATCCGGGACTGCATTAAGGGCTTTATGTTATTTTATGTTGTTGGATGTTAAAGTTTTTAGTTTTCATTAGTGCATACAGAAGAAGTGGGGTTTAAATTGAGCGCTGCACAAATTATAAGTTGGGTGTCCACATCACCCAGGCAGGGGCCCTCAAGAAGGACCCTTCTCCTCTGCAGTGAAGAAGATAGATGACTAGGGACTCCACATGGACACAGTCATGTAAAAGGGGCTTTCAACCTAGGTTTTATTATTTAGTTAAGGTGTAGCTACACTTTAAAAGTGAATTATCTTGAAGAGACATGTATAATAAACGGTTTTCTTGTATGTGAAATTAACATATATTACCATGTACTTTGCTTTCATCTGGAATACTTCCATTCTGCAACATATACATGCTGCTATTTCTCTGGTAAAGAAAAAAAAAATAGGTGGTGTTTGTATGGTTTCAGGTGAATTATTTTAATTATGTAAATCTTTGTATATTACAATTACACAATATATAACCTAATATCAAATCCAGCTAAAACATTTCATTTTGTTTTGAATAGCGCGGGAAAGGTTAAAGGCCATATCCCAAGTAATTCTTCAAATATATTAATAGTAAGCAGGTCAGGCCTGAGCATGTAGGCCCTTTACAAAATAATCTAGTGCGGGGGACTGGGGACAAAGAGAAGGCCAATTTAATAAATACCTTCTTTAGCTATGCGTATACAAAGGAGCATGTGGGAGTTCATGTACATAATGGAGATGGTATTGACACAGCCCCAAATGATCCACAATGGCTCAAAATTGAAAAGTGATATAGTCCAGAAATATTTAGACAGCATAAAGGTGAATAAAGCGCATGGACCAGAGGGCATACACCCACAGATCATTAAAGAATAAAGCTCTGTCATTTCAAAGCAGTGGTTTCTAACTTTTAGAGACTCTTTAATGATTGGAATAGTACCACTGGATTGGCCTAAGGCCAATGTGGTGCCTATAATTAAAAAAAGGGATCAAAGTATTTACCAAATAACTATAGATCTGTTAGTTTAACTTCTATAGTTAGGAAGATACTGGAGAGTTTACTAAAAGACCACATAGAGAGTTGGGAGAGTTCTTTCTGGAAAAAATATTTTCAAACGGAAGTAAAATCCGCTATATTTTTTTTTTCAAGGCCCCCCAGGTGAGTTATGCCATAATGTACTAGTATGCACAGCATAAGAGTACATTATGGCAGACTTGCCTGTCATATGATGTCCTCCCAGCACAGCGATGGGACCGATTCCCTCGGCACTTCCATCTTCACTCAGTCTTCCTTCTGGGTCTCGTGCCTTCAGCCACTTGGCATGCGCACGGGAGTCACATCATCGCGGCACAGATCAGGGGCCGATCGGGGCCATTAATGATCGCTGAGCTGCGCATGTGCAGCTCAGTGAACATGACAGCTGACAGGCAGAAGGATGCATTTATGGCAGAAGAGATCAATAGGGTCCCTTCTGTCATAAATACCCTGCCTGTCACCCATATGAAAAAAAAAACAAGTTTACTTCCTCTTTAAGCAACAGAAGCAGCATGGATTCATGAAAGACAAAAGTTGTCAGACAAATATGATTTCTTTGGAGGTAAGAAAAACCTTAGACAAAGGAGTGGCTGAGGATCTAGTATTCTTGGATTTTGCAAAAACGTTTGACACAGTTCCCCACACACGGCTAATGTGTAAGGTTAAGTCTACAGGCATGGAAAATCAGTTTGTAAGTGGATAGAACACTGGCTAAAAGATTATGTTCAGAGTGTAGTGGTTATTGATTGATACTCTGAATGGTCTAGGGTTGTTAGTGGTGTACCCCAAGGTTCAGTGTTGGGATCCTTACTTTTTAATACTTTTACTGTATAAATGATGTAGGGTCTGGGATTAAAAGTATCATTTCAGTCTTTTCAGATATGCAGTGGAATAACATATTTACAGGATGTCTCCAACCTACAAGCCAACCTCAATGCACTGTTTAATTGGGCAACTATGTGGCACATGAGGTTTAATGTTAATAAATGTAAAGTTATGCAATTGGGGGCTAAGAATATGCACGCATCATACATACTGGGGGGGGGGTGGGGTACAACTGGGAGAACCAATGGTGGAAATGGATCTGGGTGTTCTGGTAGATCATAAGCTTAATAATGGCACAGAATGACAAGCAGCGGTTTCCAAAGCAAGCAATATCCTTTCTTGTATTAAGAGAGGTATGGACTCCAGAGAGAGAGATTATATTTTACCTCTGTACAAATCATTAGTAAGACCTCATCTGCAATATGCAGTTCAGTTTTGGGCACCAGTTCACAAAAAGGATATTGAGGAAATGGTGAAAGTGCAGAGAAGAGCAACCTAATTGATAAGAGGCATGGAGGAGCTCAGCTATGAGGAAAGATTAGAGGAACTGAATTTATTCTCTCTTGAGAAGAGAGGATTGAGGGGGATATGATCAACATGCATATATACACAAGTGGTCCATATAATGAACTTAGTGTACAGTTATTCACTTTGAAAATTTAGAATGGGTTCTGTCCAGCTCAGCAGATTGCTTTAAAAAAAGGCCTGGATTCTTTCCTAACTGTACATAATATAACTGACATTTATAGGTAAAGTTGATCCAGGGGCTATCCGATTGCCTTTTGGGAGATCAGGGAGGATTTTTTCCCTTGCTGGAGCAAATTGGATCAGGCTTTGCCAAGTTTTTGTTTGCCTTCCTCTGAATCAACTGTGGGTATGGGGTTGTGTATATAGGATTGTCAATTTGTTTCCCTTTTATTGGTTGAACTAGATGGACTTGTGTCTTTTTTCAACCAGACTATGTAACTATGTCAAGTTTTATTGATGGGTCCCTGTGGGGGAAGAATGTCTAAAAAATATTTTATTGCCGCGTGGAACTTCCTTTTTTGATAGCCACACACCACATATGTTATGATGGACATGGGATACAATTTTTCCACTGGAGTCGCAGCAAAATCTAAAAGCTTGACTAAAAATGCACCTCTTCCCCATACTATCCTAAAACCAAACAAAAAATGATCTGGGATCGGGCTTTAAACACACAGATATCAAGCTGAAGTAGGGTCGATGAGAGAAGAAAACATAATCCCCCTTCATTATCAGAGGATTGTCAGATTTGATCTGCTTCCAATCCCTTTTTACCAATACAACTTGTGAAGCATTGTTAATAGAGTTGATCGAACTTCTGGAAGTTCGGGTTCTGCTGGTTCGGCCGAACTTCGGGACAAAGTCCGGGTTCGGGTCCGGACAGGACTCGAACTTTGACCCGGACCCCGAACCCCATTGAAATCAATGCGGACCCGAACTCCTAGGCACAAAAATGGCTGTAACAAAGCCCTGGAAAGTCCTAGAGGTCTGCAAAAGGAAGAAAAATGGGGGTACGGGTCGGACAAGTGCCCTACGAAGAAATGAGGATGGGGAAAGAACTTTAAATAATTTAAAAAAAAAAAACTATAAATTAGCGACTCTTACCCCCATTTTCCTTCCTTTTGCAGACCTCTAGGACTTTCCAGGACTTTGTTACAGCAATTTTCAAAACTTTTATTAAATTACCAGGACCTCCGACCCAAACCCGGACTTTTTTTGAAAAGTCCGGGTTCGGGTCCGGGTCCCGGACACCCAAAAGTTTGGTAAGGACCCAAACTTTACAGTTCGGGTTCGCTCAACTGTAATTGTTAATAATAATGTTATGTTAATAAACATTTCTAAGACAAACTATAAGAATTTGTCAACTTCAGCTTTGCTTTATGAAAACAACATACTTTGAGCACTGTGTAACCAGTGCATACAATATTATTGATGATATGTGCAACTTGAGAAGTGTGTAATGCGCAAAAAATATAACATATTCATTATAATTGCTGCATAGTAATAAAAAAATCATATTCTCTCACTCTTTGTCCTCGATCTCTTTTATAATTTTTATTTATATGTTTTGCTTGCTTGCGGCCAAATTTTGTTGACTTGAAAGACTCTAAACGCTTCTTCATTGTTCTTTGAAATATCTCCTTAGTTTGTGTTTCATCTTCATCTGTCATAAGTTCATGTCGACTATAAAGGTGTTTTTGCTGCAGTTAAAAAAAAAATATGTTGAAACCAAACTTTCTCACAGATTGTCACGATACACATTGTGTTTCTGTGCTTAGATAAAGCCTTGTGCAAAAGAACAGTAAGTAAATGAGTAGTGGACGTTTTTTATAGTTCTTGCAAAACAATGTGAAAGTGATCAGCTTAAAGTAAATATTTTTATCTACGACGCTTATTGTTTCAATGTAGAGTTTACTAATAAATGCACACTTGTAGCCATGCATTTTCTGTTTCATAGAATTAAAAAACTCAGTTAGGTCTGACTTGACTGCAAACAACTGGCTACCAGAGATCACACATTCCCCATACCAGGTTTTTTGTTCAGCAGCAACAGAGGTAGGAGAACCCTGCCTACCTACCTTTTTCTGTTCAGCAGCAACAGAGGTAGGTAAAGCCTAGAATAAATAGTAATGTGAGTATAACTGGTAAAGTATAGGCTACCGCTATTAGAAACACACCATTACTTTGCCCTGAAAAAAAAAAGTGACTGTGTTTCTTTAAAATGCACATGTGCCCAGGCAATGGACATAAAAATATTTCAGTATTCTTAAACAGTAAAAGACTTTACTGACTGCAAGCACTATATAATAAAGTCATCTTCAAAATTCACAACACAGGCAATGCTCCGATCCCCTTAGGGCTTGTTTAAGCAAAAGTGCGATAAGCTACACATGGACTACACACAAATTGAGCTTGTCAGAGCGACGCCACTGATAAGGGAGTATCACCAGCCTTCCCCTCCTGCTAAATCAGCAAGGGGGGGACCCGGAGTTAGAGCAGTGGCTCTCAAATTCTGTGCACCAATGTGGTAATCCCCTGCTCTGCAGCGATTTAAAAAAAAAAAAACACGTCACAGGCCCCCTGTGTTCAGTGGGGGCCGGGGGCATAACTCAGACTATTTAACCATTTTTGGATTTAGCCTGACAATTACATTGAAGTCCGGGCTCTTCTATACCAATACACCAGGGCCAGTCGAGACTTAATTGTCAGGAGTGCTGCTGCAGATTACTCTGCAAATAACCAGTTTCTGCATCTGGCCCCCACATTCTCCCGGCCTTGGCCAGGATCAGAATCAATCAGAATCACTGGCATTCCCTTCACCTGATGAATCCTGGGGAGTAGAGTGGAATAAGCTGTAATAGAGGAAAGGTACAAATCAGATAGACCTGGTCCCAAGGCTTCACCAAAGCATTTACTGCAAATGCTTTAGGATCCCTGGTCCCAGAAATAAACTTGTTCAGTTTGACAACCCTGGATGGAGTGCACACTACCCTGGTGACAGCTGTCAGTGGCTGAGGAAGTCCACCTGTCAATTTTCCAGACTGACTTGTAGACAAAGCAGGGACACGACACTCTGCCCAAGACAAGATAGGGTCCATCTCTTCCTGGACCGCTTAGCTCCTGTTGCCTGCTTGATGATTTATATATGCCATGGCTTTGTTGTTGTCCAACTGAACCCCTACAGGAAGACAAACAGCTGACTCAACCAATGCAGAAGAACCAGACAGACCACCCACAGTTCTAGCACACTGAAAGGTAGACTTCTCCTGCGGAGGCCAAGTTTCCTGCACCGAATGGTGATCCAGAGCTCCCCCAACCTGTCAAGCTGGTGTCCATCGTCAGCACTTTCAAGAAAGAGGGAGAAAAGACTTCCCTGCCCCTAACCTTTGGGAAACTATCCACCAGTCTAAGGACTGAAGAGTGCTGGGATGCAAGGGTATTAGAGAAAAGGCCTAAAATTCCCTCAACCTGGGAATGGTGGGGGGGCTTTCATTCAGAGGGAGTCCAATTTTCCTGGCTTGGAGCACCAGGGCTTCTTATGGAACTGGGACTGAGGTTTTGCTCTGGAGGTGAAGGCCTAAGAGCGCCAAAAAGACTGCCTCATGGAAGGAGTAGAAGTAGGGAGTAGAGGGAACAGCTGTCCATTGAGTTGAGCACTTACCCATTTGCCAAAGTGATAAAAGAGAACTCTTACTGAAATTTTCTGGAAAAATGTATTAAAATCTGTCCCAAATATCTGTTCCCTAAGAAAGGTAAAACTAGCTGACAGCTTCTTGCAGGGGAATTCTACAGAAACATTTTAGCCAAAGAATCCTTTGCATGTGTAGGTGAAAGTCCCAAATACAAATCTGCCAAACGCTCACCTAGATCAGCCTCACTGTCTGCAGATTCTAACTCCCTGGAAAGACATCTTACTCCAACCTTAAATCGGTATTAAACCCAAAAACAAACATTTCTTTCCTTTATTTTCAACCTGGTGATCCAGCCAGCAAGTCTGTTTATATTTCTACAGAGCTAGCTGTTCTGCAAATGTAGCATTTAGAGGCTTGAGACAAACCATTTAACAATGACGGGGGTGCTTACAATGGTCAGCTTTTATTTATGTAGAACATTTATCCCAAAAGGAACAAAGATTTTTCTGTAATAAATATAAACACCGCGCTGTATCAGTGCCAACCTGCAGTGCCACTGTGCATACAGGGAGTGCAGAATTATTAGGCAAGTTGTATTTTTGAGGAATAATTTTATTATTGAACAACAACCATGTTCTCAATGATTCCAAAAACTCATTAAGATCAAAGCTGAATATTTTTGGAAGTAGTTTTTAGTTTGTTTTTAGTTGTAGCTATTTTAGGAGGATATCTGTGTGTGCAGGTGACTATTACTGTGCATAATTATTAGGCAACTTAACAAAAAACAAATATATACCCATTTCAATTATTTATTTTCAGCAGTGAAACCAATATAACATCTCAAAATTCACAAATATACATTTCTGACATTCAAAAACAAAACAAAAACAAATCAGTGACCAATATAGCCACCTTTCTTTGCAAGGACACTCAAAAGCCTGCCATCCATGGATTCTGTCAGTGTTTTGATCTGTTCACCATCACCATTGCGT
>BLSH010509820.1:324204-347032 GCA_018402905.1 Glandirana rugosa
GTCTTAATCTACGTGAACTGATAAATTCCGACTTAAGGACGATTGTGGAAACTCGACAATGTCTTTTTAGAAATTTAAAGTGATATAGTTTCGTATCATTTTCGGCGCGATTTTTAGTTTTTGTATTAATTAGAATACATTATTTAATTTGTAGGTTTGTGAGTATATATTTCACGATCACGTTTAATATTTAATATATCACGGTTACGATTAAAGTGTTATATATTTCACGGTTTCAGGTAACACGTTTGTATTCTCTACCCACAGGATTTTCTATCACAGGTATTAGAATTAGAAAGAAGTTTTCACGTTTACTAGAATTCTTTCTAATTCTAATACCTGAATTATATAGTGCCAGTGCTAATTTCACAATATATAAAGTGCCAAAGTCCATTGTGCAAACATAAGAGATGGGTGTCCTAAAAGATAGTGTCCATAATCTTAATCTTTCTTAAGATCATTTGCACTTTTGAAGAAAGATTAAGATTATGGACACTATCTTTTAGGACACCCATCTCTTATGTTTGCACAATGGACTTTGGCACTTTATATATTGTGAAATTAGCATTGGCACTATATAATTTATAATTTGCACTAGCACTTTATATATGAGTGTTTGGATGTTTAATTTATTACATAAGATTAATTATGTTTTTGATTTTTAGCGCGGCTTTTACTATGCTTTGATATAGTGAAATTTAAAGATTTTTCTGTAACAGCTCAAAGGTGTTAGCAGGAATTCAGCCTTAAATAGTCAAGTGCATCTAATTCTGCTAGTGCATCTAGCACTCCCCTTCCCCAGAACAACAATGCTGCCATTCAGTGGTGTCTCTGTTACTCATTCATCCAGATTGAAGCCACCCTAGGGCAGGGAGTGTGTTACTGGAAGTATCACTAGGTGAAAACAGAAGGTAAAAAGCCTAAAAAAGAAAACGAATGCAGCCACCACATCTAATGATTGTAAGCTGCAATATATGATATTTTGGATTTTGGGTTTATTACCACTTAAAGCCATGTACATGTGTTACTTATATGACATATTGTATGTTTGTGTTTATAAGGTTATTGCCACTATGTTAACCGCATAGAATAAGTGAATATGAAAATATGCAAAGCATATGCAAGACAATTTGTGATGCACACTACGTAATAATAGTATTGTAAATGATCTTTCTATGGTCTCAAGAAAGAATGTCAAAGATTCCCCTTCAATAAAAACTGGAATGCTTTTATTTGTGTTAGTGCAGCAGCAGCTCTGCATCCCCACTTCATTGTTAAGCTGGCCGGGACTCTCACTGAAAGGAGACACAGCTTGTCAGCTTTGGAGGAGGGATTTCTCCCCTCCCTTTTCTTTCTTCTCACTGTGGAGTCATAGACATATATTCACAGGGAAGGCCACCCACTCTGTTCTTTCTCCTGTTTCCTTATTGGCAGAGGGAAGCTAGCCAATCAAGGGAGGACGGGAGGAGTGGCAAGGAACTCTGGGAGATGGAGTTCTGAGCACAGGCTGCCGAACTGAAATCAGCATAGGGAGAACTACATATCCCAACAAGGACTGCTGCATAGGAGGCTTCCTGGGAGAAGGGAGAATTACCATGAGGTGTGAGGAGGACTGGATGTGAGAGAAGTGTGCTGGGGTCCTGGGCCTGTGTGATCATTCCTATTACAGCTCCGAGTTCGGCGGTGGACATCCAGAGTTAAGAGAGGACCCCAGGTGCATCCTTAAGCATCCCTGTCAGCGAGTGGGGTTTCCGTGTGGAAGGATCGCAAACGCAAGAATCGGTTTCTTGGTATTTCCTCCCCTGGGCCTCTCGATACAGGACTTGGTGACAGGGCTTTTGCCCAACCCTCCTTAAGCCAGAACACTGAACTGCTGTTATTCTGCCTCACTTAATTGGTAGAATCTGTGATGTTGTTACACTCTGCCTGGCAGTGATAATAACTGCCTAATTTAGCTGAAAACCACCAATAACAGAGTTCTGCTGCTTACCAAGCCTCTTTGGATGTACTTTGTTTTACTACACTAAAGAAGATCAACAAGTGCACCACCTTAAAGTCATTCAAAGTCCTAAAGAGCTCCATCGATACTCAGGGCGCTAGTCATTACCTGAGCAGGTTCCAGTTGTAGGTTGATTCAGTGCACTGGGTCAGGTATTGTGTTTAAGCAGGCCTGCTGGGACTGTGGTGCTAGGGTGAAGGGAGAGAATTGACATAGAGATCAAAGTCTTTCCTCTACCCTCCTCCTGCCTGGACTCGTATAGCCTAATTAATTGAAGTAACATCCCATCTACATACAATCTGTTATTCTTGTGCGTTCACCTCTGCTCTCGGGGTTATTTAACTTAACTAGTTCCACACCGCACGCAGTATATTTACTGCGGCGGTGTGAACTCTTCCCGCGAATCGCTGTAAATAAGCGGCGATCTGCGGGTGGCCGCTAGGGGGCGCCCGCTGTGCTCCTGAGGAGTGTGCCCACGGCTCGGGCGGACCCGACGTCCGCCAGCGAGCCTCAATGAACGGCCACAGCTAAAGAACTGGGAACCGCCATTGTAAAAAATGTAAATTTCTGATCGCTGTATAAATGTCATTGGTCCCAAAAAAGTGTCAAAATGGTCCGACATGTCTGCTGCAATATCGCAGTACCGCTAAAAATCACAGATCGCCGCCATTACTAGTAGGAAATAAAAACCCCAGAAATGAATTCTCATCATCCGTAAACGCGACCACTTTTGCGCAAACCAATCAATAAAACGCAGGTTGCGATTTTTTTACCAAAAATATGAGGAAGAATATAAATCGGCCAAAACCGATGAAAAAAAATGTTTTTTTATATATTTTTTTTTGGATTTGTATTTTAGCAAAAAGTAAGAAAAACTGTTTTTTTTTGCAAAATTGTCGCTCTTCTTTTGTTTATAGCAGTGATCAAAAATGACGCAGAGGTGATCAAATACCACCAAAAGAAAGCTCTATTTGTGGGGAAAAAAAGGATGCAAATTTCGTTTGGGTACAACATTGTACGACCACGCAATTGTCAGTTAAAGCGATGCAGTGCCGAATCGCAAAAAGTGCTCTGGTCCTAAAGCGGGAAATCCTTCCGGGGCTGAAGTGGTTGAAGGAGTCCCCTGAAAGCAGACAAGTTGATCTTTAAGATTTCTTCAGTAACTTTTGATCTTTGTTCTACCAATACATACTTGCTTATTACTCAATATTACTGTTATTGTTTGTTTCACTTTTCTTTAAGCAAGCTCACTGTAAAGATACTGTGGTCACTATAACCTGTGTCCATTTACTGTGGTATTTACACTACATTGTTGCCAGGTGTGCTAGTGGGGTTGAGCCTGTTCTTGGCATGAGCTTGGGCTGAACATTTGCCTGTTCGGCCTTTCTCCGAACACCCGAATTTGCAGGGTGTTTGCCCCGATGCACACCCTGCAATGCACTAAGCGCATTCTGTGTCCTGATGCAAAGCTTTGCCCAATCAGGGCGCACTATAAGCTGATTGTTAAGGAGCGGGGACGGGGAGCTGGCCTCGGCGTCCTTAACAATCGATGAGTCATCAGCTGTTAATGGGTTTCCCCGCTGACAGTTAAATAAAAACAATAAAGGTGCAGGTAAAAAAAAAAATGAAGAAAGGTCAGGAAAGGGGAGGGGACTGTGGTTGTCTTGGTCTGCGGGTGGGGGCTTATTGAGGGGGCCCTCAGATCCCGGCTCCCCCCAATGTGAATGGGTATCGCGTACATCGTACCCCTACCCATTCACCAAAAAAGTGTCAAAAAGTAATAACCGCAAGAAACAGTTTTTGACACGTCCTTTATTAAAAAATAAAAAATAGTCTCCCTTGATGTAAATCGTCAATTATGATGCCCACCGGACCAGAAAAATAGAAAAAAAATAAACGCTCCACCTCCTGGGAGGCCTCCTGCCGACTGCCCGCTCTGTGCTTTGACAATTATTATATAGGCAAGGGGCAGGGCCTCCTGGCTACATCACCCGGTGGCACCGCCCCTTCTGACATCACGTAACGGTTCGCGTTTTGGTTAAAGCATTTCCCCTGTTCGGGAGTTCTGCTGCGAACCTAACAGGGGGCTGTTCGGCCCATCCCTACTTATTACTGTGCTGCTTTCTTCTTTAACCGTCCAGTTACAAGCTAGAGCATGTTCATGACAGCCCGGGCTTTAACCATTTCAGCCCTGGAAGGATTTACCCCCTTTCTGACCAGGCCATTTTTTGCGATATGGCACTACGTTACTTTGACAATTGCGCGGGCATGCGACACTGTACCGAAATAAAATTGATGTACTTTCTTTCCCACAAATAGAGCTTTCTTTTGGTGGTATTTGCTCAAATCTCTGCATCTCCTGATCACTAGGAACAGACAACCTCTCTCTACTCCCCTGTCAGAATGGGGATCCGCCTTGTTTACATAGGCAGATCCCCATTCTGCCTCTCTGTACTGCGATTGCAGGTGGCTGGTGGACATCGCAGCCGCTGGCTGCATGCATCTATTACATGAAGTGGCGTACTGGTATGGCGATTCGCATAATAGAGCCATCTTGCTGCGGTCTTAAAGTGGTTAAAGGAAGTGGGATGAATGATGCTGGTGTTCATATTGAGAACATCTAACGGTAGAGAACACATATTGCATGGTGTAGCTCTGGTTCGGGTGTTGGCATCCAGTAGATCATGAACTACAGTACCAGTAGATCATGGCCAGGTGACTGGTAGATGGCTGTCTGGGCTTGCTAACCCATCTCAGAGCATCAAACAGAGGGCAATGGTGAGGGACTACTTGTAAAGTTGGAGCTGTGGTAGGGAGCAAGAGCCACATAAGCCGGTGTCTCCTCTGCAATGCTGGCTCCTGTCCCATGCGGAGTAATACCACTCCACCTATTATCTCAGCTAGCAGCAGGATTGCCAACCACCAGTAAATTTACTGACAGTTTGTAAAAATCAGTGATTTTTACAACTGTCTATAAATATCAGGGTCTGATAATTTGTCATGCTGTGCTGACATTTTAAGTGTAAACCAGACAAATTACTTGATATGGGTATTGTCAGTGTTTTCATGTTGTGTTTAAATATCAATTGTCTTAGTTTTTAATAGGAGTTCTGTTATTTTTCAAGTTGCCAGTAAAAAAATGTGCTCCGCCAGTATATTTTACATGTTTTCCCAGTAAAAAATGCTGCGGGAGGTTGGCAACACTGGCTAGCGGTCTCCAGAGTGGTGCCAGCAGCAGGAAAGAAGAGATCTTCAGTCAGTGTGAAGCAATACACTGGGCAAAATAGTATAGGGCTACTTTAACACTGATGTGCTGTGGTTTACCCACACCATGGTTGCAGTTCAGTGTATCTGCAGCTTTTCTGGGGGTTTGTTAGACTTCTATTATAGCCTTTGTGTTTGGTGCACTTTCTGAATGCAGGAGTTTATATATGCTTTCTAAAAGTGCACCACACCTGCAGGATAGAATTGAATTCTATGGCAAAGCACAGCTAACCCAGGAAGGTTGCAGATGCACTTGCACTACACTGCACCCTGAAGCACATCATCAGCATGCCTCCCACATTTTGGCTGCGGCTCCCGGACACCCGAAGTGCGATCTCCCAGTTCACAGCCACTCTCACAGAAGGAGGACGGGAGGAGAGCACACAGGAAACAGAACACCAGGGATGATCGATGCGGTGGGAGGGACAGCTGTGAGCACCACTCTCCCTGTACAGCTTTTTAGCCGACAACCGCTTCCCCTTCTCTCTACCCCGGCTGTCGGCTAAAAATCTATACAGGGAGAGCGTTGCTCACAGCTGTCCCTCCCACCGGATCGATCATCCCCGGTGTTCTGTTTCCTGTGTGTTCTCCTCCTGTCCTCCTTCTCTGGCCCCCTCCATGTCCTCCTCCTCCGCCCCCCCCCCCCCCCCATTCCTCGCAGCCGTGTCAGGATGAACCGCAGAGGAAGGGACCGGTAAATATGTCATTTACCCTTCTTTTCTGAATTGGACAGAATGAGCGAATGCTCCTGTGTCCTGTGATAACTGAGCAGAGTAAACTGCTTTTCTCTGCTTCAGTTTATAAATGGACAAGAGCTTGTATCTCCTGTTCATTCATATTCATTGCTGAGAAAGGAACTGGGGAATCTGTGTCCGCAGTCCCTTTCTCTGTCTCAAAGGGAGATGTCAGGGGTCTGTTTAGACTCCTGATATCTCACCAAAGCCCACCAACAGGGCTAAAAAAAATGCAAAAAATATTAAAAAATTAAAATTGTAAAAAATTACTGTCCACTGCCCCAACCCCCTTCCCCCAAAAATCATTGTGAAAAAAAATGAAATTGTAAAAAATCAATATGCAAAAATAAAAAACTACTGACACCATCCACTGCCTTACTGACACTGTCCACTGCCCTATTGATACTATCCACTGCCACATACCCCCCATCCCCTTCCCCAAAAGCATTGTAAAGAAAATATTTTAAAAAATAAACAACAAAACTGTAAAATAATAGATAAAATAATAAAAACAAAAAATTACTGACACCGTCCACTGCTCTACTGACACTGTACACTACCCCACCCCCAATCATTGTGAAAAACAAAACAAAAAATACAAAAATAAACTGTAAAAATCATTAAAAAAATAAAATTGTAAAAAAAATATATATATAAATAAATAAAGAACTACTGACACCAACCACTGCCCTACTGACACCATCCTGCAGATACTACCCACCGCTGTACACTCCACATTCCCCACGTGCACATTATACCCACCTCCATACACTCTACACTTTACATTTCCTATTTAACATTACTTCATTTTGCAATATATAAGACTCTATTAAACTGCACCCCTTTAAGCCATGCCCACATTTCACTGTGGGAGGTGAAGCATCACCTCTCTGAAATGAGTTTGCCACCTCCCTGAAATAAATTTTTGAAGGTTGGGAGGTTGAGATGTCTGCATCAGTGTGAAAGCAGCCTTATAGTGGGCTCAGAACAGTAAGAGTTCATTTAAATTTGTAGTTTGGGGGGTGGTAAAATCCCATAGTTAAGATGTGTTTTTGCCACGCCTGCCCCAACATCCTTTTAGCTGCAGTGGCCAGGGATGTATACATGTCACAGCTGCAGCAGGAGTTATACACCCTGTCATGGTTGGGGGGTGTAGCACCTTCCAAACATGACCCATTCAAGTGAGGCACTCTCAGTGCGCGGCAGTAGGGAATATATGAAGCTTGGGATCGATGCTGCATCCACATGGGCCCATTTTTTCTTATATGAATTGTGGAGTCCAAGATCCAACTCAGTGGCATGAAGTTGCAGTATATTATGGCGATAGAGTTCTGGTGACTGTCCTTCAGAGCATCAATAACCAGTTTCATCTTGTTTGACTCTTTGTAAGAGTATTTACTCTCCCCTCTGGGTGGCGGATGCTCGGTCCTGGGTGACTCCTTCAGTGGACAGTGGTTAACTTTTCCCTATTGAGTGGATTTTCAGCTTTAACCTCTCTTACTTCGAACTGTTTAATGCACAGTGGCTGCTTCACACTTTCAGCTTTTTTCTACATGTGTGGACTCTTTCCAATTTTTGATATTTACCTTCAAGTATTGGTCATAGCACCATGCACTTTACTACTGATAGATGTTTGTATATTTGAGTATATATTGATTTGCACATTTGCGCCTTATATATTTGTATATTTGAGTACATATTGATTTGCACGTTGTTTTTTATGCTTGGTTTGCACATTTATTACGGTTTAAGTTCATTTTTGCATATTTGCACATGGTATCATATTATGTTTGCTCTACACAATTAATATGTTTTAAGTTCAGCGCTACACTTTGGGAATTTATTGCTTGTGCAATTTTGTCGGATTTATGTAACCATTCCAATACTGAAATTAATGTAATCAAATAAGGCATTGACTGTTACTTACCTGTCTTCTTGGTTTGTATAAGTATTGTTGCAGAGTGTGGTGACTTAACATGTCTTCCAAGTCTCTTACACTTTTCCTGCGTTGCTCCAGTGCTTGCATATCTAAGCAGACTGCGCTGGCATTTTCTCTCCTAAAAAGCAGAGATTTGATTTTTAGTTATTAAGTATAAGACTAGTGATGGGCCAAACACCCCTCGGTTTGGTTAGCACCAGAACTCCCGAACATGTAAAATGCTTGGATCCGAGCTGCGAACTCTATTAAAGTCTATGGGACTTGAACTTGAAAAATCAAAGTTCCCATGCAAGTTATTGGCCAAAAAAAGGGTCTGGGGCCCAGGTACTGGCCTGGGGGACATGTATAAATCAAGTGAATTTAATGATGCTTAAAGTGGAACAATAAAAATGAAAAAATCCTTCAAATATAGTGCCCGGGGGGTCCTCTTAGTCTGCCTGTAAAGTGGTGCATCTGTGCCATGTATGGAACCTGCTGCAGGAAAACTGACATATATAAAGAAAAAAAAATACATTTAATTGATTTTCACAGCTGCAAGCCACTGCCGGCAATACAAAAATGTTAACAAAATGGCATCCCCCCTTTCCCAATCCATACCAGGCCCGCTAGCCAATGAGCGTGCTGCCGCCGTATAATGACAGCAGCCGGTCGGTAAGTGGTTAAGTCATCACCTAATTTTAAATTTGTGCATCCAACCAAACAACAGCATACTACTTAATTAATACAGAAATAAATAAATAGATAAATCTATTACATAAATATCAAAGTGTCTCTGTGCTCTTATAACATATAAAGTGTCCTTGTGCTCAAGAGTGCTTCAGGTCAATTAATTAAAGTTCTACAACCATTGACCGTGCAGAGGGAGGCATGGCTTATGACGTAAGTATAGGCAAGGAGAGTGTACAGTGGCTCGGAAGCTTAAAGGGGTTGTGAAGGCAGAAGGTTTTGTATCTTAATGAATTCTATGCATTAAGATAAAAAAACCCTTCTGTGTGTAGCAGCCCCCCCAGCACCCCCTAATATTTACCCTGAGCCCCATCTCTCTTCAGCTAAGTACACGATCCCCTCAGCCATCCAGGACACTCCTCCTGATTGTCTGAGACACAGCTGCAGTGCAGAGACAGCTGAGATTCCAAGAGGAGTCCTGCATAACTGAGCTGATACTGACCTTAAAAAAATGAGTAAAGTGAGAATCCAGGTGGAGTCACAGAGGTTCAGTGAGCACAGTGGAGAGGGGGGAAAAGGTTCATATTTTATAAACAGCTAAATGGAGCATCTTCTGCTGTGGAACAGTTTGGAGCATTGTCAATGGTTGTATAACTTTAATTAATGAAACACTCTTGAGCACAAGGACACTTTGGAGAAATCGCAGTACACTGATCTTCCCAGTGAATGGCTTTGCAGGGGGGCATGTCAGCACAAGTATTGGACATTGGAGGACAGGTAGGCTGTGCTCTCAACACAGCCACAAAACTGACTACGCTAGGATGCATGTGCTCTCATGCCTAGTGTGGTCAGTATGAAATAGGAAAGCAGGAGGACTGGCAATATCACCAAGTATTACACACAAAGGAAGGAATGCAAAGAAAACAGGGCACTTTTAACACAAGTACAGCCATGGCCAAAATTTTTGGGAATGACACAAATATTAATTTTCACAAAGTTTGCTGCCTCAATTTTTATGATGGCAATTTGCATATAGTCCAGAATGTTATGAATTTAATTGAAAAGTCTGTCTGTGTCTTGAAAATGAACTTAATCCCATAAAAACATTTCCACTGCATTTGTGAAGAAGGCTTCAGGGTGCCTACGAGAGTCCAGCAAGCACCAGGACCATCTCCTACAGTTGATTCAGCTGCGGAATCGGGACACCGCCAGTGCAGAGCTTGTTCAGAAAAAGCAGTGGGCAGGTGTGAGTGCATCTGCACACACAGTAAGGAGAAGACTTTTGGAGGATGGCCTGGTGTCAAAAAAGACAGCAAAGAAGCCACTTCTCTCCAGGAAAAACATCAGGGACAGACTGATATTCTGCAAAAGGTACAGGGATTGGATTGCTGAGGACTGGGGGAAACTAATTTTCTCTGATGACTCCTGTTAAGAACTACGAGCACAGAGAGAGCACACGGAAGCAGATCACTCCAAAACCCGATGCCCGGGCGTTTATTGGGGAACTTTGGGGTACAGACCACAGAAGAACCAGTCCACAATATACATCTATGACACGGCAGGGAAACAGGTAACGTCTACCGGGCAGAGGTTTGGCCCCCCCCCGCAGGGTTAACAGGCAGCAGTCCACAGGATAGAGGATGGGTACATGCAGGATTAACAGACAGCTGGTAATCCACAATGCAGAGGAACACGCAGGGTTAACAGGCAGCTGGTCATCCACAAGGCAGAGGAACACACAGGGTTAACAGGCAGCTGGTCATCCACAAGGCAGAGGAACACGCAGGGTTAACAGGCAGCTGGTCATCCACAAGGCAGAGGATTCGGGGGAGGGGAACCCAGCCGCAGCGGGCTCTGGATCCAGTAGCAGGTCAGCAGACAACAGGCACAGCAAAGGTTCAGGGACTCACCCATCAACAGCAGCCTCAGTGGGGAAGTCCAAGCCGAGCGGCAGAGGAAAAGAGGTCCAGAGGGCAGATGGCTTTCACAAACCCCTGGTAGGTCCAGGGAGGGCTGTGTATCCTGGCGGCAGCTTCACTCAAGCAGCAGTTGAAGGACGAATGGAGAAAAGCCCCACAGAACTAAAGTCCCAGCAGTGCAGAAAACAAAATCAGTCTCAGCAGTTCACCCATCATTTCTAGTCTCCCAAGGAGACTTGCAGCCATGATCTCCTCTGTCCAACATTAAAGTAAAGACTGACCAGTCTGCCCGCCTTCATTGTTATCTGTGGTATTGTGAATGCAGTCACACACCTTCTGGTGCCGAGGCGTCTGCCTTTATCCCCAGCAGGATACAACAATTTATTCCCTCCTTACTGAGGGAGCCACACGTCCGACCCCTGTGGGGACAAAGCAACTCACAAACCAACTTATGCAGATATGTTGACTGTGTTACACATTGCACTTGAATTAGAGATTTGCCAGTTTTATAAAACAAACCAAATATTGAAAAAATTCAATATTTCTGACCTTCGTCACGACTCCCCTTTCCGATTGTTTTGGGCATCTGGAAAAAACCTTGTCTGGAGAAGAAAAGGTGAGTGCTACCATCAGTCCTGTGTCATAAAAATTGCCAGAAATGAAAACTTAGTGAATAGAGGTAGTCCCACAGCCACAGTGATAGTATAGAATGCTGAGAAGAACCCAGTGGCACTTCATTAATTTCTGGGACTTCTTGTGCTTATCAGAAACGGCGTGGCCCCCTATTAGAGTGGTCAATCTGCAGTATAAGTATGCGAGCCAGTTGGGAACCGATTAAATTCTTATCATTTATTAAAAGCATAAAGAGGTACACTCACAGTGCCCCTGATGATGTAATTTGTGACGAAACCAGTCAGGCAGAAGGTACGCACACCACTACGCATGTGCGGTCGCGAGTCGGCCATGTTTTTTCCTGGTATTGTGGATTTCTGGCGTGTGTGACAGCAAATATGCTTGTTTTAATCATCGGAAATGTGAGTGTACCTCTTTATGCTTTCAATAAATTACAAGGATTGAAATGGTATCACACTATTGTGGCAATTTTTTGCTTCCAATATCTGGATCCATCTGGAGTGGGTCGTCATTCCATTGGAGCTTTCCCTTTTCGTGGGTTTATTCTTTGATGACTACTATGGTTACCGGGGCTGCTGAGCCGATTACACACTTGAGCGCAGATTGACCACTCTAAACTCTAATTCATTTCTGGGACTTTTTATTTACATGTATTTTTTGCCATATATATATATATATATATATATATATATATATATATATATATATGTTTCACATTTAGCGCTGCACTATTTGTTTATATATTGTTTGTGTTCATGTATCTTGACACAATGTACAGCAGCTTTATAGTATTTCCATTTTATTTATTCTGGTGTGGATATATTTTTGGTTTTAAGTCCTTTGTCATGCCAACAGTAAAGGATCCTAAGACCATTCATGTGTGGGGTTGTTTGTTAGCCAAGGGAGTGGGCTCACTCACCACTTTGACTAAGAACATAGCAATGAATAAAGAATGGAACAAACACATCCTACGAGAGAAACTTCTCCCAACCAAGAACAGTTTGGTGAGGAACAATACCTTTTCCAGCAAGATGGAGCACCTTGCCATAAGGAAAAAGTGATAACTAAGTGGCTTGGAGAACACAACATCAAAATTTTGGGTCCATGGCCAGGAAACTACCCAGACCTTCATCAACAAAAAAACTCCACAAATTCTGACAAACTCCAAACACTGATTATGCAAGAATGGGCTGCCATCAGTCAGGATGTGGCCTAGAAGTTGATTGTCAGCATGCCAGGGCGAATTGCAGAGGTGCTTGCAATTATACTTCAGTTTACCATATCATCTGACAAAAAGACCTAAAAACACTGAAGCAGCAGACTTTGTGATAATTAACAATTGTGTCATTCTCAAAACTTTTGGCCACGGCTGTACGTGGTATAACATACACATATCAGAAGTATGAAATGTTAGGGTAACATATTCTTTAAGTAATGAATGTGTGTGGATGATTTTTGGAGACTAAGAATATTGTTTAGTGTCACTTTAGGCAGGTCAGACGCAGTTCAGCTGCACCTACATTTAATTCAGAATGATTTAGAAGCATTTCTTTTCACATAGGCATCATGAGTTCTGTCATGAAAACTGAAGTCAAAACTTACCGCAAATTGCCATTTATAAACGGCGGCTGCTTTAAGTGGAGGTATCAGGATATAGCCTGCAGCTACAGGCTATATCCCAGTCCCGTTTTTTAGCGCGGGCGATTGGCTATCCGGCAATAATGGCGATCCGGCTCGGGAGCCGCTTGGTCGTTATCCCGGGACATCCCCCCTCCTGCCGCCTTCCGACGTTCTTCTCCGGTCTCCCGTCCCTCCGGGAGACCGTAGCTCTGATGCGGTGCATCCGTGGGCTAGGAGGAGGCCTGAAGGAAGCCAGAATTGGCTCAGATTGGCTCAGATTGGGTCTCCTTCGTCAAATTCCAGAAGCAACGTCACAACGTCACTTCCAGTTTACACGGCGGCTAACGGCACCGGTTTTAAAAAAATTACAGTATTCAGAGTACCTGTCACCATATATTACTATCACAAGGATGTTTACATTCCTTGTGATAGCACTAAAAGTGATCAGTATTTCTTTTTAAAGGAACAGTGCTAAAAAAAAAAATGTTAAAGCGCCACCGTCCCCGCAAGCTTGAGTAGTAAAGAAAACGCAATTCGTGCCCGCTAAAAACTGTGTTCAAACCACACATGTGAGGTATCGCCGTGATCATCAGAGTGTGAACAATAATTCTAGCAAAAGACCTCCTCTGCACCTCTAACCTGGTAACCATTAAAAATTTTTAAATCGTCGCCTATGGAGATTTTTAAGTACTGGAGTTTGTCGCCATTCCGCAAGTGTGCGCAGTTTTCAACCGTAACATGTATGGTATCCATTTACTCGGCGTAACATCCTCTTTCACAATATACAAAAAAATTGGGCGAACTTTACTGTTGTCTTATTTTTTATTTCAAAAAAGTGAATTTTTTCCAAAAAAATCGCACTTGAAAGACCGCTGAGCAAATACTGTGTAACAAAAAAGTATTACAACGATCGCCATGTTATTCTCTAGGGTGTTTTAAAAAATATATATATAATGTTTGGGGGTTCTTAGTAATTTTCTAGCAAAAAAAACAGTTTTTAACTTGTAAACGACAAATGTATAAATGGGCTCCGATGGGTAAGTGGTTAAAAAACACATGAAACTGAATTCTTTTTCATCAGTTTTCATCTTCTGTCTTCAGTTAAGTTCAGTTTACATCAGTAAACATAGGTTTTTTAGATGTCTGTTTTTTTTGTTGTGGAAGAAAAAAATAATGGACAAAAAGAAAGATGGACAAAAGTATAAACAAAAAATATGCCGTAAGCAGTACAGATGTAAATGATTGGAATCTGTTTACATCCATTTTATGTATGCAAAAAGGATGCAAACCTCTTCTGTTTTTTTCTTAAGATATATTTTACATTGGTATGTATAATATGAGAAATTCAAAGAATTAGTCTAAGGATATAATTGAAAAAATCAACTTACAAAAAATAGGACACAGATGGCTCTGATACAGAGGGACGAGGACTGCTAAAATCAACGTTTGCCATGTTTTCCATGCTTGGTGAACGAATAAATGCCAAAGAACCTCTGCGTTCCCCCTAAAAGGAATAAAAGAAAATTACATATAAGTAACTCAAAAATTGTAAAATTGTAACTATAAATATTAGTGTAATTTTTTATGTAACAGAATGTATGGAAAAAAGTGGTGTTCACACTAATGGATGAGGGGCAGTAAAACCTAGTGGTTGAGCTATGTTTTTATCTCCCCCAAACCAATCACCCTCTAATCACGACCCATTCAGGTGAATGGAGTCACTCTGCAAGTGCTAGTGTGGGAATTCAAGGAGTTAAAACAGACAGTGAGGAGGCGAAATAGTGCCCCCTCACCGCCTGTCAAACTCTTTCTGAAAATCAACCTGAATGCAGATCACTCTTCACAGACCAAAACTAGTGTAAATGAGCCCTAAAGCTAGGTTCATACCATTGGGGCTCTGTACAGGTGCATTCGTGTAGGTACGGCAGCCCACTCATTTGAATAAGCTGCTGACCCTGCAGGAAATGCAGGGAAAAGATCTCCAACCTTTTTTTTAAATGTTTCTTCAGGGTAGTCGCAGGGAATAGCATATTGCTACAGCACCATGCAGTTTTACTGCACCCAAAAATGTACTCCGTTTTCAAATGCGTGGGGGTGCCATTAAGTCTTTATGTATACCATGTGTGGTCTCATGCACAAAGTTGGCATTTTTACATCCCCTTACTTAACAAGAAACAACCAAACAATTGATGCTCAAGGGACTTTAGCTAAGAAACGCTAAAACAATCAATCATGTAATGTAAATTGTTTATTACAAAAATGATTAAAAAATCAAGTTATAAACATATACTGTATGTGAAGTTGCAGGTATCCATAGAGGAATATGCGCAGTAATTTATGAGATAGTTAGGGCAGCCATCAGCTTCAGGCCTGGGCCCCCCCAGGGCCTGACCACCAACATTCCCCAGGGCCTGCCCACTGGCCGTAACACTGGACCCGCCCACTGGCCACCCTTCAGTGCACACACTTTTATTTTATCACTCTTACAACTGAATATATGAAATTTAAAAGTGTATTACAAGTGCTTTCAATACTTATCAGTAAGAAATAAAAACCTTCCCTTATCCCTTATTTCCTCTGTGATAATGTAACATAATGTAACTCTCATCCCTACCCAGAGTCATCCTTATCCCTCTCCACAATGTATTCCCATCCATGCCCAGCATCATTCATCCCTTCTCCACAATATACCCCCTCCTAATTGGAGAGCCACAGTGGAAATCCCCCGAAGCTGTGGCTCTGCCTGTGTCACTCCCTTCACAGAGCCTGTCAGTTTACCATACAAGTTCACACAGATTACATAGTCGCTTATCACTGAGATAGTACAATAACAAACAAGATGCCCAACAAACAAGATGAACAAAACACCAGCCCAGACTACAGTTCCAGTATTCACATGCATTAAATTATGCATATATGAGCTATTCACAATATATGGGTTCCTCCAGAGTTGGAGGGTTAAGCCTGACTCCCCATGTGGGATCATACTGAGACCAGGCTCTACCCATATCCATTATGAGCCTTAAGGAGGGAATACCTTAAGGCAGGCAAACGTTATACTTAATTAACATTTTAATGATAACAACATTAATGATACATCCTTATAAATGTCTTTCTTGCGTCCCCTTCTTTTGTTTTCTAGTATACCTTGTAATTTTGACTATTCAATATGTGATGAGGCCTTGGGGTGTGATCTCCAATAGTCCTATTTTTTATGATACTTAGATGCATTATGTTCTTTATATGCTATTAGTTTTTCGTAATGGCATTGGGTATTTACTCTCAAGACCACATCGCTATGGCCATGCAAGCAGCGAATAGGATATTTAAGGTAATAGTTCTAGTGTTTGTGGGGAGCTCTTCCAGTCCTAAACTAAGTAGTGCTTTCTCAGGAAAGGGAGGGAAGGGTGACCCCACAATTTCCAATATAATCCAAATATATAAGTGCAGCGCTAAGTGGAGCAACAGTGTTCATATGTCCATTATAGGTTTACTTCAAAGTAGAAGAGGATAGATCCCGACCGCCGTGTAGAAAGTGGCAAAATGATGTGACACACAGCACCTTAAGCACACTGCTCTTACCCTCCTGCGTGTGACCCCCTGTATAAGAGTGGTCAAAACACACTTTGTTTAATACAGAGTGGATGCTCCTCTCCTTCTCAGAACTCCCCGTTCACCTCCGCATTTGCAAACAGCTTACAGGTCCAATGAGGAAGTGAACTCCATAGCTTTGGAGCATAGCAGGAGAAGGCTCTGTCCCCCATTGAGTGTAGACTGAGGGGCTTTATTTGAGTGGTGAGCGGACCCAGTGGACCTGTAAGCTGTTTGCAAATACGAAGCATTAGCTCTTGTGGGGATCACCTTCCCAGGCATGAAAGGAGTTCGTAGGCAGATTTCCTTAAAATTCTGACTTGCTGCCAGGTTAATTTAAGAGGTTGCAAATCAAACAAACAAAACAGAAAATAAATCCTTGCTGTCCAGCACTAAACTAAATAGTTCAGTCTTCCTCTCTAGACAGTGTAGGGCTGATCCCCGACACCCACAAACGACAAACAATGCAAAACTTTTCTTAAAGTCCATAAGGAAACCTTTCAAAGATCAGCTCTCTCAGATTGCTGACTTCTGAGTCCCAGGCCAGAGCAACCTCTGCTCTCTCACCTGAGACTTTAAACCACCTGATGGTGGACTTCAGTGGACCACAAAATACAGATTGGAACCACCCCCCTTAATCCACTCAAAATGAACGCATGCGGGGTGACACATAGCGTCCATTCACTACTTCACCTCACATCATGCCACATATCCTCCCCCTGTGCTCAAGCCAAAGTGGCTGAGCATCTGTCCCAACCATACAGTGGACCCAGGAAAGGGCATCCGCATTATTTTGGAGCTTACCAGCTCTATGCTCCACTATGAACGCGAAGGGCTGGGGAGCTAGGAACCATCTTGTCACCCAAATGTTTTTCTCCCTGTTGTCACACATCCACTTTAAAGGGGCGTGGTCTGTGACTAGCTTGAATGGTCTTCCCAACAGGTAGTATTTCAGGGCCTCTGTGGCCCACCTGATAGTCAAGCACACCTTCTCGACAATGGCATAATTTCTCTCATGCCTGTTTAGCTTTCTACTCAGGTAGGCGATCGGGTGTTCCTCAGAATGGCACCTAGTCCCACCTCAGAGGCGTCTGTCTGTAAGACAAACTCCTTTGTGAAGTTATGAGGACTGGTTATACATAAAGGGCCTGCTTCAACCTCTGAAATGCTTTTTCTGCCTCCGGATTCCACTTAACCATGACCGACCCTTTACCCTTCGTCAGATCTGTCAGAGGAGTGGCAATGGTGGCAAAATCAGGTATGAAACATCTATAGTAGCCTGTAATCCACAGGAATGTACGAACCTGCTTCTTATTAAAAGGCTGGGGTCATTTTTGGATTGCTTCAATTTTGTTGGTCTGAGGCTTAATTAGTCCCTGACCATTAATGTTGCCAAGGTACAAACCTCCTCCAAACCTATGGCACATTTTTTGGGTTGGCCGTGAGCCCTGCTTTCCGAAGGGAATCCACTACTGCTTGCTCCCGGATCAGATGAGATTCCCAGTCTGGGCTGTGGATGACGACATCGTCCAGATAGGTGGCTGCGTATGGGCGATGTGGCCTTAATGTCTTATCCATCATTCTCTGGAATGATGTGGGGGCACTGTGTAGACCAAAAGGCATCCATTTATACTGGAATGACCCCTCAGGAGTGGGAAAGGCAGTCTTCTCCTTGGCCGACTCAGTTAGGGGTATATACCAAGCATTTAGTCAGGTCTAGAGTGGTTATGTACCTGGCACCTTCCAATCTGTCCACAAGCTCATCGACACAAGGCATCGGGTACGCATCAAACTTGGACACGCTATTCAACTTTCTGAAGTCGTTACAAAACCTGATAGTACCATCTGGCTTTGGGACCAACACTATCGGGCTTGACCAGTCACAACCCACATCCTTTATTACCTTGGCAACTGCCTCACGTCTAGCTTCCGGTATCCTATAGGGCTTTACATTTATGTGGACACCTGGTTCCATAATTATGTCATGTTGTATTACAGTGGTCAGTTCGGGTAGAGGAGAGAAAAAGTCTATTTCTACTTGCAAACTCTCTAACGTTGTTTTGTTGCACCACTGACAGGGTTTCAGTTATGGGAACATCAGGTGTTATGGGGACCAGGTCCTTCAGAAGAGTTGTCACGGTCAGTAAAGCCTGTCCTTCCACTGTTTCAAGAGATTAACATGATAAATTTGCTCGGGTTTCCTTTTCCCTGGCTGGTAAACTTTGTAGTTTACTTCCCCTACTTTTTCCATAATTTGGAAGGGACCCTGCCACTTCGCTAGGAATTTACTGTCAACGGTGGGGACTAGCACCAGCACCCTGTCCCCGGGGTTGAAAGTCCGGGTCTTGGCACCCCGATTATTAACCCTTCTCTGGGCTTCTTGGGCTTGCTCCATATGTTAGCTCCCAAGAGTACACCGCTCTGATCTGTGTAGCAGATTGACTGAAGAGTATCTTCCACACCCAAACTCAGGTGCTCTGGCTCTGGACGCCCTCCTTGCATCCAACAGCAGTAGCAGTATTATAAATAAGGAAAATGAGCCGGCACTTCTGGATACTGTTAAATGCTTGTATTTATTCCATCATGATCATAAAAACAGTCTGTGAAACACCTAATCTGAGTGCATGTATCTTCTTACTGTTGAAAACACAATTAACCAGTTTCTTACCGAGTCATAGTAAAATGACGTCGGCAGGAACCGCTCGTCGATCCGGGCCGACGTCAAATGCCCATCAAAGTACCCGAGTACCTGTCACCTGTCCATCAGAGTACCCGAGTACCTGTCACCTGTCCATCAAAGTACCCGAGTACCTGTCACCTGTCCATCAAAGTACTCGAGTACCTGTCACCTGTCCATCAAAGTACCCGAGTACCTGTCACCTGCCCATCAGAGTACCTCTCACCAGCCCATCAGAGTACCCGAGTACCTGTCACCTGCCCATCAGAGTGCCCGAGTACCTGTCACCTGCCCATCAGAGCACCCGAGTACCTGTTACCAGGTCATCAGAGTACCCAAGTACCTGTCACCTGCCCATCAGAGTAACCAAGTATCTGTCATCTGCCCATCAGAGTACCAGAGTACCTGTCACCTGCCCATCAAAGTACCCGAGTACCTGTCACCTGCCCATTAAAGTACCCGAGTACCTGTCACCTGTCCATCAAAGTACCCGAGTACCTGTCACCTGTCTATCAAAGTACCCGAGTACCTGTCACCTGTCCATCAAAGTACCCAAGTACCTGTCACAATCTCATCAGAGTACCTGTCACCTGTCCATCAAAGTACTCGAGTACCTGTCACCTGGCCATCAGAGTACCTGTCACCAGCCCATCAGACTACCCGAGTACCTGTCACCTGCCCATCAGAGTACCCGAGTACCTGTCACCATCCCATCAGAGTACCTGTCACCTGTCCATCAAAGTACTCGAGTACCTGTCACCTGCCCATCAGAGTACCTGTCACCAGCCCATCAGAGTACCCGAGTACCTGTCACCTGCCCATCAGTGTACCCGAGTATCTGTCACCTGCCCATCAGAGTACCAGTCACCTGCCCATCAGCGTACCCGAGTACCTGTCACCTGCCCTTTAGAGAACCTGAGTACCTGTCACCAGCCCAGCAAAGTACCCGAGTACCTGTCACCTGCTCATTAGAGTACCCGAGTACCTGTTACCAGACCATCAGCATACCAGAGTACCTGTCACCAGCCCATCAGCGTACCAGAGTACCTGTCACCTGCCCATCTGAGCACCCAAGTACTCGCCACCAGCCCATCAGCGTACCAGAGTACCTGTCACCTGCCCACCTGAGTACCTGTCACCTGCCCACCTAAGTACCCGAGTACCTGTCACCTGCCCTTCAGATTACCCGAGTACCTGTCACCAACCCATCTGAGTAACCGAGTACCTATCTGCAGCCTATCAGAGTACCCAAGTACCTTTTACCAGTCCATCAGATTACCTGAGTACCTGTCTCCAGCCCATCAAAGTACCCAAGTACCTATCTGCAGCCCATCAGAATACCTGAGTACCTGTCACCTGCCCATCAGAGCACCCGAGTACCTGTCACCAGGTCATCAGAGTACCCAAGTACCTGTCACCTGCCCATCAGAGTACACGAGTATCTGTCACCTGCCCATCAGAGTACCTGTCACCTGTCCATCAAAGTACCCGAGTACCTGTCACCTGCCCATCAAAGTAACCGAGTACCTGTCAATTAAAGTACCCGAGTACCTGTCACCTGTCCATCAAAGTACCTGAGTACCTGTCACCTGCCCATCAGAGTACCCGAGTACCTGTCAACATCCCATCAGAGTACCTGTCACCTGTCCATCAAAGTACCCGAGTACCTGTCACCTGCCCATCAAAGTACCCGAGTACCTGTCACCTGTCCATCAAAGTACCTGTCACCTGTCCATCAAAGTACCCGAGTACCTGTCACCTGTCCATCAGAGTACCTGAGTACCTGTCACCTGTCCATCAAAGTACCCGAGTACCTGTCACCTGTCCATCAAAGTACCCGAGTACCTGTCACCTGTCCATCAAAGTACCCAAGTACCTGTCACAATCCCATCAGAGTACCTGTCACCTGTCCATCACTGTACTCGAGTACCTGTCACCTGCCCATCAGAGTACCTGTCACCAGCCCATCAGAGTACCCGAGTACCTGTCACCTGCCCATCAGAGTACCCGAGTACCTGTCACCTGCCCATCAGTGCACCCGAGTACCTGTCACCAGGTCATCAGAGTACCCAAGTACCTGTCACCTGCCCATCAGAGTACCCGAGTATCTGTCACCTGCCCATCAGAGTACCTGTCACCTGTCCATCAAAGTACCCGAGTACCTGTCACCTGCCCATCAAAGTAACCGAGTACCTGTCAATTAAAGTACCCGAGTACCTGTCACCTGTCCATCAAAGTACCCAAGTACCTGTCACCTGTCCATCAAAGTACCCGAGTACCTGTCACCTGTCCATCAGTGTACCCGAGTACCTGTCACCTGTCCATCAAAGTACCCGAGTACCTGTCACCTGCCCATCAGAGTACCCGAGTACCTGTCACCATCCCATCAGAGTACCTGTCACCTGTCCATCAAAGTACTCAAGTACCTGTCACCTGCCCATCAGAGTACCTGTCACCAGCCCATCAGAGTACCTGTCACCAGCCCATCAGAGTACCCGAGTACCTGTCACCTGCCCATCAGTGTACCCGAGTATCTGTCACCTGCCCATCAGAGTACCAGAGTACCAGTCACCTGCCCATCAGCGTACCCGAGTACCTGTCACCTGCCCTTTAGAGAACCTGAGTACCTGTCACCAGCCCAGCAAAGTACCCTAGTACCTGTCACCTGCTCATTAGAGTACCCGAGTACCTGTTACCAGACCATCAGCGTACCAGAGTACCTGTCACCAGCCCATCAGCGTACCAGAGTACCTGTCACCTGCCCATCTGAGCACCCAAGTACTTGCCACCAGCCCATCAGCGCACCAGAGTACCTGTCACCTGCCCACCTGAGTACCTGTCGCCTGCCCACCTAAGTACCCGAGTACCTGTCACCTGCCCTTCAGATTACCCGAGTACCTGTCGCCAACCCATCTGAGTAACCGAGTACCTATCTGCAGCCTATCAGAGTACCCAAGTACCTTTTACCAGTCCATCAGATTACCTGAGTACCTGTCTCCAGCCCATCAAAGTACCCAAGTACCTATCTGCAGCCCATCAGAATACCTGAGTACCTATCTGCAGCCCATCAGAGTACCCGAGTACCTATCTGCAGCCCATGCCTCATAGAATATACCCCGGGTGTTTGCTTTCCAAAATGGGGTAATTTTGGGGGTAATTCCACTGTCCTAGTGCTCCAGGGCCTTCAAAAGTGTGATAGGTATGAATGAAATTTTATGTGTAATTTATGCTCCTAGAACGCCTGACGGTGCTCCCTGCATGTTGGACCTCTCTATGTGGCCAGGCTGTGTAAAAGTCTCACACATGTGGTATTGCCATACTCGGGATGAGTAGCAGAATATATTTAGGGGGTCAATTTTTGCTATGTACATGCTATGTGTTAGAAATATCTTATAAATTGACCACTTTGTGTAAAAATAAAAGCGTTTTCATTTTCTTTCCACGTTTTTCGAAGACTTGTGGAAAAAAATTAACCATTCAAAAGACTCATAATGCCTCATAGATTATACGTTGGGGTGTTTGCTTTCCAAAATGGTGTCATTTTCTGGGCAATTCCATTGTCCTGGTGCTCCAGGGCCTTCAAAATGTAATAGGTCGTTAGGAAATTAGATGTGAAAATTCTGCTCCTAGAATGCATGACAGGGCTCCCTGCATGTTGGACCTCTCTATGTGGCCAGGCTGTGAAAAAGTCTCACACATGTGGTATCGTCATACTCGGGGCGAGTAGCAGAATGTATTTTGGGGTGTAATTGGAAGTATGCATATGCTGTGTGTGAGAAATAACTT
>BLSH010509836.1:0-15191 GCA_018402905.1 Glandirana rugosa
TGACACTACCTGCTTGGAGTTTGCATGTTCTCCCTGTGTCTGCGCGGGTTTCCTCTGGGTACTCCGGTTTCCTCCCACACTCCAAAGACATGCTGGTAGGTTATTTAGATTCTGTTTAAATTGGCGCTAGTGTGAATGTGAGTTAGGGACCTTAGATTGTAAGCTCCTTGAGGGTAGGGACCGATGTGGATGTACAATATATATGTAAAGTGCTGTGTAAATTGACAGTGCTATATCAGTACCTGAAATAAATAAATAAGTAAATTAAATGTATCCGAATTTCCGAAAAACATTTGGATGAAATTTGAATAGTTTTCAAATTCAAATACGAAAAGTTTTTGAATTTGAATTGTTTTTCAATTTCCAAAGAGAATAAAATAGAATATAAAATAAAGGAATAGAATAGAAAAAAAAATAATAGACTAGAAAAGAATATAACAGAAAATAAAATAATAGAATGTAATATACTAAAACAGAACAAATAGAATAGAAAATAAAAGAACAGAATAGACTAGAATATAATGGAAACAACTAGAATATAATAGAACTACATAGAAAGAATATAACCATCTTCTAAATTTCAAATAGAATAAATTTGAATTTGAATACATAAGAAAAGAATAGAATAGAAAAAAAGAATAGAAAAGAAAAGAATAGAATTAAAAAACAATAGAATAGAATAAAATATAGCCATTTCCAAAAAATTTAAATAGAATCAATTTGAATCTGAATAGAATAGAACAGAGTAGATTAGAATAGATTGGAAAATAACAGAATAGTATAGAAATAAACAGAATAGAATAGAATATAAAGAATATAACCATCTTCCAAAATTCGAATTTGAATAGAATACATTTGAATATAAAATAATAGAATAGAAAAGAATAGAAAATAAAATAATAGAGTAGAAAATAATATCATAGAATAAACAAATAAAAAAACAATATAATTAAAAAAACAATAGAATAGAATAGATTAGAACAGAAAGAATATAACCATTTCCCAAAATTCAAATAGAATCAATTTGAATTTGAATAGAAAATAATATATTCAAAAATGAAGATGGTTATATTCATTCTATTCTATTCTGTTGTTTTTTTCTATACTATTGTGTTATTTGCTATTCTATTCTACTATATTCTTTTCTATTCTATTCAAATTTGAATTGATTCTGTTTGAATTTTGGAAAATGGTTATATTATTTCTATTCTATTGTATTGTTTTCTTAATTCTATTCTTTTCTATTCTATTTGATTTTCAGAAGATCATTATAATCTTTCTATTTTATTCAAATTTTTTTATTCCATTCTATTCTGTTCTTTTATTTCCTATCCTATTTTGTTATGTTTTACTCTATTATATTATATTCTTTTATTTTCTGTTATATTCTTTTCTAAGGTATCCTATTTTTTTCTATTCTATTCCTTTATTTTCTATTCCATTTTATTCTCTTTGGAAATTGGAAAACTGTTCAAATTCGAAAACTGTTCAAATTTGAAAACAATGCAAATTCGAAAACGATTCTAATTTGAAGACTTTTTGAATTCGAAAGCTATTCGAGATTGATTCGAAAACGTTTCAAATCGATTAAAAAATGAATAAACTAAACAAATTCCGAAAACACATTAAACGAATGAAACAAATCTAACTAAATTAATTTATGTAAATATAGAAACAAAACAAAACAAATGCAACTGTCTATTAGTTTTGCACTCCTGTGACCCTTTTTCAGCAGAGAGTGGGCTGACGTCTGCGCTCTGCTGACGACACAGTCGGTCCAGGCTCGGTGTCACCACGACCATGGAGTCAGGATCCGTCCAGATCCCTGGACTGACACGCGGCTCAGCCTCCAGCAAGCCACTGAGAGCCTGAGCCAGCCGCTCCCATCCCCTCCACAGCCCATTGCCCCAGTCTGTGATACGGGGGCAGAGAAGAGAGCTGTGACTGACAGTCAGCAGCTCTCTGCTCGGGGAGCTGTGAGAAGCGAGTGATCGGCAGTGTTCGATCACTTGGTTCTCAGTCTTAGAGCCAGCGGGGGACAGATGCCACATCGGACCAATGCTGCATCCACCTAGGTAAGTATGAATCAAAGAAGAAAAAAAAACATACTTCTCTTAAGGCCTCATACACACGGGCGTATCATAAAAATAAGCAAAACGTCGGGCCCGACGTCAGGGAAAAATCGGTGTCAAAAATGCAATTTCGTCTGCGTTTTGCATCGGCGTTAGTGAGCATTGGCGTCAATAGGCATTTTGTTTGAAAAAACATTCCTCTGCTATTTTTTAACCTGAAAACGCCGGCGTCAAAAAACGCCGGTTAACGTCGGTACAGAGTTAGCGTTCGTTTTGCCGACTCGGCGCCAAAAACGCCAAAACGTTACAACCTCAGAACGCGGTGGACGTGGGTTATACTTTCAGCTCACTAACGCCGACGCCATCTACAGCTCAAAAACGTCTGGGTTTTTAGGGGGCCATTGAATAACATGGAGAGCTGTAAAAAATGTGGCGTCAAAAAACACCCGTGTGTATGAGGCCCAATGTTAATTTATATACAGCTTAAAGCTTTGTTTCTTCTATTCTGAATTTAATTCTGAATCCATAATTAGTTAATTTTTGTGGGTGTGGGTGTTTTTCTTAATTTTCTGGTCTTCCGGAGATCATTTTTTTCCAGTGCAGCAGATGCTTAGAGGTTTTAAATCACCTCATCTAGTTGTTAATGGTAGATGTCCAATTTCAGCTGATCCTTTAATTAAATAGATCCCCATTGTTTGGAAACAGTTTATTGTTTTTGAGATAATTTTTTCTGGTCTGCTTTTTTTTTTTTTTGTTCCATAAGTTTTTATTGAGACAAGTCATCGGTTTACAAAGACAAAAGTATCAGAAAGAAATATCATAAGGTAACAACAATGCAGAGAAGTACATACCATAAGTCAGATAGGGTTTGAATGTCATAAGTAGTGGATCATACTTCTCATAAACATGTAACCATAACATATTAAACAGATTGATAAGATTCAAGTCTTGGATATGATGGTAAGGTTGCTCTCAATTAAACAGAAGGATAATTGGGGCGGGCTTAATTGGGATTCATGAGGGGAGATTCTATTACACTTGAACTGAATTAGCATTTTATGGTTACATCTGGGTACGAAATATGCTTGAGGGATTGTTGTTCTTGGGGTAGGTTTCAGGATACATATGAATTTTTATTCCTTTTTTGGTGCTTCTAGAATTAAGTGGCACCTAAACAATCAACCAACACCACATTAATATTGTTGGATCATCTTATATAAAGCACCCAACCATTATATTTGCCTTTACAATAAAGTCTTGGATTATTTTGCTAAGGGGCCATCTTATTCAAGCTTCTGTTTTGTTCACACTGATCACCAGTGACGAGGTTTCAATGATTCTCTTGTCCTGTCTTCTTGTCTCAAAAAGTTCGGTCTATATGCCTTTTTCATTGTCTTACTATTCTTTCCAAATAGGAGCTGCTACTGAAGCTAGTGCGTTTTTAACCCAGATGAGCCCAAAAGAGTTGGGCATTGGTATAGTGATAGATACAAACTTTATACTTGTCCTGATCCTGTTATTAATCACTCTTTCTATGTTCAGACAAACTTAAGTATCTAGATTGTTAGTCATTCTTTTATGGTGGGAGGTAAGGGGTCTGAGATGGAGGAACTGATCTATTTGTCAGGAATTTGGCCAGATGTTTTGATCATAAATGTCGGGGGCTAATGATCTGGGCAAAGTTAAGATTTGGGACCATTTATGTGGGATCAAAACAGATTTGCTTAACTTTCAACTTGTTTCCAGATGCTGTTCTTGCCGTATCTGAGATGGCTCCTTAGGTCTGGGTGTGGTAACCTCTATTATAGAACCATCAACAATTTATTGGTTTCCTCTGGCAGGTTTATCATATTGTCACTCTTGAGAACTTCGCCCCTGGGCTTTATAGATCGGATCCAGTCCATTTGTCTGAAATAGGTATGGACATTTTCAGTATTGGCTTACAGATTATTGTCAGGCATGTCACCGTGTTTGGGGTCCTCAGTCAATCAGTTCTTGATGGGGGTGGGGTTAGTCATCTAGTCTAGTCTGGATGGACATTGTGATAGAATTATCGGGATTTAGTTTTAATGGTTGGTCTGTGCCTTTAAAGATAGACCTATTATTTATTGAAATTTCTAAATGTTTTTCTTAAATGTGGGGTTACCCCTTAAATAAACACAGTGGCCAAATTTGTCCATCTAACTTAAAGCAGTTGTTACCCCAAAACTTTCTTGTTCCTGATATGTGTCTGTTGTACCATGTACTTGTATGAGAAAGTATCCTGTTCACTTTCTATGCTACCTTTATGTGAAATCACTTGTGTTCCTGTCAGCCCCTCTGCTTTTCTATTAAAAACTGGTCAAACTAAGCTGGAGGACACATCATGGTCAGTTCTCTAGCTATGCTGGGAACTCGGTATGCTCTCCTCCAATGATAAAACTTGTCCTGACATGCCCCTACTGCACAGCCAATCACTGAGAAGCTCAGTGTGCTGCTGCTTCACCTCCCCCCAGCTCTTATGCAGCTGAGCACAGAGGGAATGTGATCACTTATAAAAAAGGGAAAATGTATTTATAATGTATGTTAATATCTATACAAAAATGTTTTGCCTTTCATTTCTATTTTAAACTGAATGAGTTGTTTTACAAGGTGATCGTTTACAATCACTTTAATTTCTCTGAAAGTTGATATTGGCAACTTTCAGCAAGTTCTCTCCCAGCAACATCTGTTAGATATTGAAGTATACTGCATATATATGTTTGTGCTCCTTCAGTCTTGCAAGGTGGACCAGACTGCGGCTTCCACTTGTCTTCTCCTTGAATATATTTCATTTTTTTTGTCACAGTCTTGTTTAGAGAGGGTTAGTCATTCATTCTAGGCTGGATGGACATTGTGATATGTGATACGACTTCAGGCGGTCCCCTAGTTACAAACATCTGACTTACAAAAGACTCCTACTTACAAACAGAGGTAGACAACAGGAAGTGAGAGGAAATTTACCCATAGGAAGGGAAATTCACTCCTGTAAGAATTATCATGGGAAAAAGATGTCTCCACTGAAGCTTTATCGCCAAGGCTTGTTTCCACAACAACCCAAAATTTTCAAAATCCAATTATCATTGGGACAGGAAGTGAGTGTAAATCTTCTGAACAGAAACATAGACAGCAAAACAAACATTACAGGGGTGTTAACCCTTCCCTATGCTATCTTAAAAGCGTTAAAATATTTTTTTTGGCTGAAGTTACACTTAAAAAATGTACCTGTTCCGACTTACAAACAAATTCAACTTAAGAACAAACCTACAGACCCTATCTTGTTTGTAACCCGGGACTGCCTGTATCTTAATTTGGTTTTTTGGTTGGTTCATGCCTTTAATGCTTGGCCTATTGTTTATCAAGGTTATTTCATGTTTATGAACAAATTGAGAGTTACCACTTAAATAAACACTGTGGCCAAATTTGTCCATTACTCTTGTATATATGTATGTATTTTTATTGCTTACTGTGGTTTTAATACTCATTTGTACTATCCCATGTTTATTTAACAAAAAAACAAAACAAATGCAGGGAGCATTTGTGGCACTCTAGAAATGACAGTACTCTCTACATCCTTATTGCTTGGCTTTGTGTGATTTGGAATCTTAAAGTCATTGTAAAGACTGAAGGTTTTTTTTACTTTAATGCATTCTCTGAATTAAAGGCTAAGTTCACCTTTTGTAACATGTTAAAAAAAAGTGTATTGAAAGCCCTGATTGGCTGAAGCAATGAAAGCATTGCCCAACCAGGGCACAGAGCACTCTTGGACACTGATGACTCTATCCATGATTGGACTCATGATGGCTCTATCTAATCATGGCTCATTGCTCTTAGTCCTGCCCCACACTATAAAAGTATTCTTTCAATAGCGGCCATTTTTAGTGGGATATCAGCATTCAGAGAGATAGAACAGGGCTCTGTTCAGTGCTACTAGACAGTTAATGAGCTATAGTGTTCTATTGTCAGTGTAGAATATCAGTTTAGTGTGAATCTAGGGATAGTTCAGCCAGTATGAGTGTAGTGAACACCATTCATCTTTACATTAGTGTGAATCTAGGGATAGTTAAGTCAGTATAAGTGTAGTGTGACCACCATTTATCTTTATATTAGTGTGAATCTAGGGATAGTTCAGTCAGTGTGAGTGTAGTGACCACCATTCATCTTTACATTCGTGTGAATCTAGGGACAGTTCAGGCAGTGTGAGTGTAGTGACCATTTAACACATTATATTTCATTGTGTTACTGCAAGTTTAACGGCGTATATTTCAGTGGGTTAGATGCCGTTTAACGCAGTTTATTTCAGTGTGCTACTGAAAGTTTAATACTGTATATTACATGCCATTTAACGCAGTACATTTCTGTGCGTTAGAGCACGTTTAACGCAGTGTATTTCAGTGCGTTACTGCAAGTTTAATCCCGTATATTTCAGTGTGTTACCTTCCGTTTAATGCAGTATATTTCAGTGCATTACTGCAAGTTTAAGGCTGTATATTTTAGTGCATTAATGCACGTTTAACCCCGTTTATTTCAGTGTGTTACATTCTGTTTAACGCAGTATAGATCAGTGCATTAATGCAAGTTTAACGGCATATATTTCAGTGTGTTATGTGCCACTTAACACAGTATATTTCTGTGCGTTAGTGCACGTTTAATGCCGTATATTTCAGGCATTCCTGCAGTTTAATGCTGTATATTTCAGTATGTTGCTGCAAGTTTAACGTTGTATATTTCAGTGCGTTAGAGCACGTTTAACGCAGCATATTTCAGTGCATTAATGCAAGTTTAACACCGTATGTTTCAGTGCATTACTGCAAGTTTAACACCACATATTTCAGTGCCTTAGTGCACGTTTAACGCAGCATATTTCTGTGCGTTACTGCAAGTTTAACGCCACACATTTCAGTACGTTACATGGCATTTAATGCAGTTTATTTCAGTGCATTACTGCAAGTTTAACGCTGTATATTTCAGTGCATTACTGCAAGTTTAACACCGTATATTTCATTGCGTTACTGCAAGTTTAATGCCATATATTTAAGTGCCTTAGTGTACGTTTAACACAGTATATTTCTGTGCGTTACCGCAAGTTTAATGCCGCACATTTCAATGCGTTACGTGCAATTTAATGTAGTTTATTTCAGTGCATTACTGCAAGTTTAATGCCCTATATTTCAGTGCGTTACATGCTGTTTAACGCAGTTTATTTCAGTATGTTATGTGCCATTTAATGCAGTACATTTCTGTGCATTAGTGCACGTTTAACGCAGTATATTTCAGTGTGGTACTGAAAGTTTAACCATGTATATATTTCAGTGTGTTACCTTTCATTTAATGCCGTATATTTCAGTGCGTTACTGCAAGTTTAATGCTGTATATTTCAGTGTGTTACTGAAAGTTTAACATTGTATATTTCTGTGCGTTAGTGCACATTTAACGCAGCATATTTCAGTGTGTTACTGCAAGTTTAACGCCATATATATTTCAGTGCATTGCTGCAAGTTTAACGTCATATATTTCAGTGCCTTCATGCACGTTTAACGCAGTATATTTCTGTGTGTTATTGCAAGTTTAACGCTGTATATTTCAGTGCATTACTGCAAGTTTAACGCTGTATATTTTAGTGCATTACTGCAAGTTCAACGCTGTATATTTCAGTGCCTTACTGCAAGTTTAACACCGTATATTTCAGTGCGTTATGTGCCATTTAAAGCAGTTTATTTCAGTGTGTTACAGCAAGTTTAGCGCTGTATATTTCAGTGCATTACTGCAAGTTTAACGCCATATATTTCAGTGCATTACCTTCCATTTAACCACTTCAGCCCCAGAAGGATTTCCCACTTTAGGACCAGAGCACTTTTTGCGCGGTCGTGCGACGTTGTACCCAAACAAAATTTACGTCCTTTTTTCTCACAAATAGAGCTTTCTTTTGGTGGTATTTGATCACCTCTGTGTCACTTCTGATCACCGCTATAAACAAAAGAAGAGCGACAATTTTGCAAAAAAAAAAACGTCTTACTTTTTGCTAAAATACAAA
The DNA here is from genome assembly GCA_018402905.1 of Glandirana rugosa. Lineage (NCBI taxonomy): Eukaryota > Metazoa > Chordata > Amphibia > Anura > Ranidae > Glandirana > Glandirana rugosa. The sequence goes on from BLSH010509836.1 coordinate 8,125, forward strand.
TCCAAAAAAAAAATAAAATAAAAAAAAAAAATTTTTTCCATCGGTTTTTGACGATTTATATTCTTTCTCATATTTTTGATAAAAAATATCGCAATCAGCGTTTATTGTTTGGTTTGCGCAAAAGTTGCTGCGTTTACAGATGATGAGAATTAATTTCTGGGGTTTTTATTTTTTTAAATGTCTTACTAGTAATGGTGGAGATCTGCGATTTTTAGCGGTACTGCAATATTACAGCGGACATGTTGGACCATTTTGACACGTTTTTGGGACCATTGGCATTTATACAGTGATCAGTGCTATAAAAATGCACTGATTAAGTGTAAATGTCATTGGCAGTGAATGGGTTAACCTGGAGGGGGCGCTCTAAGGGTTAATTGTGCTCCCTGGGCGTGTTCTAACTGTATGTGGGCTGGCCTGGCAGGGGGAGGGGGGTGATTACGGCTTCCATATACAGGAAGCCTGTGATCACAGCCCTTCCCCCTCTAACAGAACAGAGATCCGTGTTTACTTACATGGACCTCCGTTCTTTCACTGCGGGGGGGCATCGCGGGTAGCTGGCGGCGATCGAGTCCGCCCTACCCACTCCCTGGTGCCCCCGAACACAGTGAGCGCGCGCTCACAATACTAGTTATCGCGGCTGCATGTAACGGCGTTTCGCGATAACGAGCCATCTTGCCGCTGTCACGCTGCGGCGGGCGGTCGGCAAGTGTTTAATGCAGTATAGTTCAGTCCATTACTGCAAGTTTAATGCCGTATATATTTCGGTGCGTTACCTTCCATTTAACGCAGTACAGTTCAGTGCATTACTGCAAGTTTAAAGCTGTATATTTCAGTGCGTTACTGCAAGTTTACTGCTGTATATTTCAGTGCCTTACTGCAAGTTTAATGCCGTATATTTCTGTGCATTACGTACCTTTTAAAGCAGTTTATTTCAGTGCGTTACTGCAAGTTTAACACCATATATTTCAGTGCGTTACAGCAAGTTAAGCACCGTATATTTCAGTGCGTTACTGCAAGTTTAAGGCCATATATTTTAGTGCGTTACCTTCCATTTACCACAGTATAGTTCAGTGCACTACTGCAAGTTTAACACTGTATATTTTAGTGCATTACGTGCCATTTAACGCAGTACATTTCTGGGCGTTAGTGCACACTCAACGCCATATATTTCAGTGCGTTACTGCAAGTTTAAAGCTATATATTTCAGTGTGTTACTGCAAGTTTAACGCTATATATTTCAGTGCTTTACTGCAAGTTTAACGCTATATATTTCAGTGTGTTACTGCAAGTTTAATGCCATATATTTTAGTGCGTTACAGGAAGTTAAACGCCATATATTTCAGTGCATTACGTGCCACTTAACACAGTTTATTTCAGTGCGCTACTGCAAGTTTAACGCTCTTAATTTCAGTGTGTTACTGCAAGTTTAGCGCAGTTAACGCTGTATATTTCAGCGTGTTAGTGCATGTTTAACGCAGTATATTTCATTGCCTTACTGCTAGTTTAACGCTGTATGTTTCAGTGCATTACGTGGCATTTAACGCAGTTTATTTTAGTGTGCTGCTGCAAGTTTAATGCCGTATATTTCAGTGCGTTACCTTCCATTGAACGCAGTATAGTTCAGTGCATTACTGCAAGTTCAATGCTGTATATTTCAGTGCACCACTGCAAGTTTAACGCCATATATTTCAGTGTGCTACTGCAAGTTTAACGCTGTATATTTCAGTGCATTACTTGCCGTTTAACGCAGTACATTTCTGTGCATTAGTGCACACTTAACGCAGTATATTTCAGTGTGTTACTGCAAGTTTAATGCCATATTTTTCAGTGCGTTATGTGCCGTTTAACGCAGTGTATTTCTGTGCGTTAGTGCACATTTAATGCTGTATATTTTAGTGCATTACTGCTTAGTAAGTTTAATGGCATATATTTCAGTGCGTTAGTGCACGTTTAAGGCAATATATTTCAGTATGTTACCCTTCATTTTTTTATATATTCAAACTTTATTATTTTGTATAAATAAAAAAAACACATGCAAGATTCCATATCATAATAGTTAATTGTATCATTTCAGCTATCTAACAATGTCATGCTACCTTACTTATTCCTTTCTCCCTGACCCCCCCCCCCCCCTTCCCTGACACTCGCTATTTTCTCATGTTCTCTATGTTTCCCCTTCTTGCTCTTCGTCCAATTCCATCTTCCTGCTCTTGGGCTTGCCTAATTACCCTCCTCTTCCCTCCCTCCAAGCCCCATCACTGCCATATACTCTGCTGATTTTTTAAATTTAATCCATTTCCCCATTTACTACAATTCCATTCCAAAGAGTATTCTGCTGTATGAATGGTTTCCTCTATAGATCTTATCCAGTCCACCTTTAGTATCTAGTCTCTCATTGACTCTCTCTGGGGTCCTCCACAATTTTGGGATCAGACCTTTTTCTGTCCCATGAAGCAAACATTTCCATGGCTCACACTTAATTTGTTCCCCTGTGATTTTATAGATCTTTCCTATGATCTCCTCCCAATAAAGTCTTATTTTGGGGCATTCCCACCACAGGTGCTCAAAGGTACCTGGTGCATCACACCTCCTCCAGCAATTCGGGTGGGTCCTCTGCACCAATCGCCCACGCCCTCTGTGGGGTTATATACGATCTAGCTGTTTGTTTATAGCACATCTACACTTCCCCCAGATCTCTTGCTGATGTGCTAGTTAATTTTAAGATCTTCTTTCTATATTCCCCTTCTTGAATACTACCCAATTCCTCCTCCCATTTTGTCAAGTACGGTGGGTTTCTTGGTTCTGCTTCTTTTACTAAAATTTTATACATTTTTGATATACTTTGTTTTAAGCATTGTGGTGTGCTAAATAGTCCATCAATTAACCTCATGTTCCCTTTGCCCCTGAGTGGTTGTGGTAGTGCCTGTGTGAAATTCTGGAGTTGCGTATATCTCCATTTTTCTAATGGCATCTTTCCCCATTTTTCTGTGATCTCATTAAACGTGTAAATTCTATTACCTATCATGATATCCTGTAGAAGTATTTCTTCTTTTTTTGCCCATCTACTAAAATATAAATAATCTTCTTTACCTGGTTTAAAGTAATTTGTGTCTAACAAAGAAATTAAAGCGGTAGTAAACCCATCCGTTTAAAAAACAGTTACATTTCCGGCACATGCCGGAAATGTAGCACTCCCATTGGTTGTGTTGTGCTCTAAACCAAACTGTCAAACCATCCAATGGCTGGTGTCACAGCTGATCACATGTGCAGCATCATGGCAGTTGTAGATTAAACAGAGGCCAAGATGGCAGCTTCCGTGGCTGAAAATGATAGGAGGGTTTACTTCCACTTTTGAATTGGCACATGAAGAAGAAGACATGTCAGTTATAATCTAATTGATATGTGTAGATAATTCAGATAACATTTGCAAGTAATTGTACTCACCCTGCCTAATGTCTGTTGATACTGCGTTCTCCTGTGGTTGATTTGAGCGCACCACTGGAATGACTTGTGCAGCTGCTGACTTCTGGGATGCTGGTCTGCTGAGCCTCCCTGTGCAGTGTGGCTCCTCCACGGTGTTTCTTGCTGATGCACACGCCCATCCTGTCACAGGCAGTGATGTTCTGGCTTCTGTCGGCGTTCTTAGTTGCCTAGGTGACACCTCTTCCCTCCTGCCGGTCACTTTCCGCAAGCTCCGCCCACCACTGCATCCTCTGTCTGCCTCTCTGCTCCGTGCCGCTCTCTTCTTTCTTGGGAGGGGCGTTTCAGATGCCGCTCTTACTGTGGCTGGGGGCGGAGGTGGGCTGTAGTTCCGGCTCTGAATGCGCCTCCTCTTCTCCATACAGTGGCCGCCTCTCTGTCGTCATGCTGATGAACCGGATCCGGATCTTCCGCCTCCTGGTCTTCTTCCTCTTCATGCCAGATGTCTTCGGTCCCTCTCTGCGGCTCCGGTCTGTGCCAGGCAATCTCTTAGGATGCTCCGGTGGGTTCTCCCTCTGATGGCGCTCCGCTTCTTGGTGGTAGGGACAGGCACTGTTTCAGCCACTCTTCATCTTCGGCTCCTGCCCGCTCCAGTAGTTGCCTCAGAAGTGTCTTCATGCCGCCAAAAGGGGTAACAAGGACAGAGTATTATAGCTCAGAGCTGTCCTGTTAACTCCTTCAGGCAACTGGCCATGAGGTAATTCCAGACCCCCTTTTTATAGGGGTCCCTAGCGTTTCTAGAATATTCCCTGGGGTCAGATGACCTTATTTGACCTATCCTGAACTGACCTTTCAAGGTTCTGGAATATTCTGATTTTTCTGGCCTATCCCTGACCTTCCTTGTTTTTCAAACCTGTGGGGGGGCTTGAAACTGCCACCGCCTCAATCCCACGAGGAAAAGGGGTGGCCTTGAAACCGGCTTTCCCCCCATTTTTTCCTTTTATATTCTCTTTGGTGGTATTTGATCACCTCTGCGGTTTTTATTTTTTGGGCTATAAACAAACAAAGAGCGGCAATTTTGAAAAAACAAAACAAAAACTATTTTATTACATATTCAAAAAATAAATAAATTAAAAAACAAAATTCCTCATCAGTTTAGGCGGATATATATATATTCTTCTACATATTTTTGGTTAAAAAAAAAAATCACAATAGGTGTATATTGATGGGTTTGCGCAAAAGTTATTGCGTCTACAAACTACGGGATAGATTTAGGGACTTTTATTTTTTTTATTGTTTTTACTAGTAATGGTGGCGATCAGCGATTTTTAGCGGGACTGCGACACTACGGCAGACAAATCTGACCCCAAATGACACTTTTTGGGGACGAGTGACATTATTACATTGATCAGAGCTATAAAAATGCACTAATCAACGTAAAAATGACACTGACAGGGAAGGGGTTAAACACTAGGGTGTGATCAAGGGGTGAACTGTGTTCCCTAGGTGTGTTCTAACTGTAGGGGAGATGGGCTGCCAGGGACATGGCAGAGATTGCTGTTCCCGATCACTGGAAACAGTAGATCTCTGACATGTCATCTGTCTGAACGGGGATCCGCCTTGTTTACATAGGCAGATCCCCATTCTGCCTCTGTATAAGGTGATCGCGGGTTGAGTCTGCCCGATCCGCAGGCACTCCGGTGGCGCGCAAGCCGCAGTACAGCTACGGTGATTCACGCAGGAGAGCCAACCTGCCGCAGTATGATGGTGACTGGTCAGGAACTGGTTAAAAAAAACAAAGAACAACTAAACTTGGGCTTTAATGAAAGCTGCAGATTTAAAACTATTTTTGCAATTACAGTAACGTGTTTAAGCTTATATTACGTTTTGTTGATTGAGTTTAGCTATATTGCACAACAAATGATAGGACCCCTAGCATTTAGCGGGGGTACCATGGGATAGTACAAAGGGAATTTAATCTTCATATCTCCTAGTTGCAGGTTCCTATTGGCAACAGCACAGGTAAGATTGCACAGCAACAGCGCTCCTATATGGGCCTTTTGGTGGGTGTATTTTGCGGGCTCAGCAGTGGCTGTTTGAGGCTATAAATAGCACTGCTCACTCCCGCTCTCTCAGCTACCTGAGGAGAACTTCTAGCAACAGGAGCGTCAGTCTGCTGCTTACCTTCAGGGAAGAGTTGCTGCAGCGTCTGATTATTAAGGCTGAGAGCAGCGGCGGTGCTGAATGGCTTGGGAAGTGCTTGGAAGAAGTTCCGTCAGGTTCTGCCAGTATAAATCTCGGGCACGCTCAGTCTGACCCTGTGTTGGTTGAAGAGGAGTCAATGGAAGAGAACAATACGCCGGCGCCACCCTATTGTCCGCAGCAGACTTTGTCAGCCTAACAAGAAGAAAAGAATGAGAAGAGAGGATTCTCCCTCTTCTCCCATTAGGAATCCTAAGAATAGGCAGTGACGCTCATGCAGGAAAGCCAGGAGTGATACACCTCAGCCAGCTGCAGCGGGCATTTCTCCACATACCAGTGAGGTGGTTTCACCTGGGCAGCAAAGTAGTGTGGACAAGAGTCCTGGTGAGATTTTAAATGTTAATTCTTTGTCAGAATTGGGTAAAGCAGTTGGTACTTTGGCCAATGTGCTTGCTGATTTACAAAATTCACAAAATGTTGGTTTAGTATGGAATAGTGGTAGTTCTGGTGATATATTTAACCCTGCAATTCCTGTAGATAGTTCTTTGAATATTTCTTCCAGAAAAATGCATATGTTAATAGTAATACTAATGCTTTCCTTCCTACTAATTCTTCAGTTCTTGTTCCTCCTAATAAAGTGTCAATTAATACGGATTTTAAGAATCAAGTACCTCCTGTGTTGAAGTCTCACATAGCTGAATCTTGTTTTAAAGAGGCTCTCCCTTGTGAGATTTCTCCTTTAGGATTTCACCTAGCCAGTTCGGTTAAAGATAAAATTTGGAGGGGGGATTTTGTCAACATTCTACCCTTGTTACCGTCATCCAAAGAATTCTTATTTAAAAATGAGAAGAAAACAGATGGTGAGGTGGAAGAGGATAGAAGGAGACCTTAGAACATTTCAAAACTGGCTCCAGGCATCTTGTATTTATGCATCTGTCGTGGGTGAGCGTTTTCAACATGTGGATATTGTAGCAGAGGTTTTCTGTCACTTTGGAGGCATCTCCTGGTTTATCTACGATGAAAATTTTAGGCAGAAACTTTCTGTTCACCCATCACTTCGTTGTGGTGTCAAAGATGTGGGCCTTTGGCTTAATTTAATGTTACTGCAAAAATCCCAATTTGTACCAAAAGTTCCCAGCATTAATCAGCCTTCCTTTCGTAAAGGCGTATGTTTTGCCTACAATGATGCACAGTGCAAATTTCTGTCAAAATGTAGGTACAAGCAAGAATGCTCGTTCTATTCTGGTGCCCACCCAGCATTTTGATGCTTTAAAAGATCCTCTGCTACTACGCAACTCCAATCCAGAGATGTTAATGCAAAAGGCGCAGACGCCAGTGAGATTATCAAAAATGCTGCCATGGTTAGATCTCTATCCAGACATCAAGATGGCGGAGCTCCTTCGTAATGGTTTTCAGGTTGGTTTTAGCATCTATTTGGTCCTCTA
>BLSH010509836.1:40506-52687 GCA_018402905.1 Glandirana rugosa
AAATTGTTCCCCCGGGGGTCTAGGACGGGGGGATACACTTACCCATAACCCATGTAACATGGGGATGGGAAAGTGGGTTTTTTCACAGTTTTTTATGTTTGGTGTTCTCTGTCAAAAACTGTTTATGAAATAAAAATTTTTTCACAGGGCGCTACATGTAGGTAGCAGTTAGTGTCGCGGACTGTCTGGGCTTTTTATCCTTTTTTATTTTTGTGAGACGGAGTTACCTTCCCGAGGGCGGCATACGCGAGACACACGAAAGTGTCAATAAAATAACCGGGGTGGGAACGGTTATATCGTGGACGGTTTCGCTTCTCTGTCGTCAGTAGCCCTCGGGAGGGTAGTTCTGTCTCGCAAAATCACAGTGCCCAACGGACCCGAAAAATATGCAAAAAATCCAAACGCTCTGTCTTGATGGGAGGGCTCCCGATGACTGCTGTCTCTTCGCTTTGGCAGGTGCTATATTGGCAAGGGTGGGGCCAATAAAATAACTGTGAAAGCACACAGAGCGCATACGGCGGGAGCCCTTCCATTGAGGCAGAGTGTTTTTATTTTTTCCTATTTTTCGGGTCTGTCAGGCGCTGTGATTGACGATGGATGTACATCGCGGGACACTTTTTTAAAAATAAAGTATTTGTCAAAAACTGTCTCTTGTGGTTTGTATTTTTTGACACTTTTTTGGGTGAAAGGGTAGGGGTACAATGTACCCAATACCCATTCACATAGGGGGGCAGGATCTGGGGGCCCCCTTGTTAAAGGAGGATTCCAGATAACAATAAGCCCCCCCGCAGACCCCGACAACCACCGGCCAGGGTTGTTGGGAAGAAAAACAAAATACTTATGTGCTTTCTCTCCACCTTCTGGGCCATCCTCACCCAGGGATTGGAGGAGACTCCATAAATGTTCTGGCCCCATCTCTACCCCTCCGCCCTCTAAGTGCCAGTACTCTTCAGGAGTTCTATAAACCTTTGGGAGGTGACAGAGACTCAGCCCTTGGAGCTCTGACAGTTAATTCTAACAGTTTAACCCTGGCTTCTCTGGCTACAAATGAGCCCAACTAAAATTACCTACTGTACACAGTGGGTGCTACATTTACATTTCTGTTTTTTATATTAGTGCATTTCACCCTAATCATCAATCCTTGGAACACTCTAGTAATTACCCATCTTGGTTTCCCAGTTCATGCTCACTCAGTAATAAAAGTTTGAATAAGTATCAGTCTGGCATATTGTAATAATTAACATATATAAAAATGGCAAATTAAGTGCCACCTTAAGAAAGTTGGCAAACTGTCCATGACAGGTGATAGTGAGTCAATGTGATAGTTGGTTAAGTGCATCAGATGTCAGGACAAAGCAGATATTGTGCAAAGTAATACTTGTGAAATTCTATAAATAACAGGAATATAGTAAATATAGTCTTGAGCAGAAGATGGAAACATCTGTGTAAGGCCTGCATGACTGGGTTTGGAGAGACAAGAAGTAACAAGACAAGACAAGAAGTAGCGATAATTAAATAACTATCATTATCATTGTATGGGGTACAACTCATATGCTAAAGTTGGTTTCCACCTAAATGGAAGGGGGTCTGTTGTTCTGGGGGAGAGGTTTATGGGAAGGCTGGAGGAGTATTTAAACTAGGATTGAGGGGGAAAGAGAATTAGATATGCAGAGGTTCTCATTGGTGCGGGAATGAAATAGTGTGAGTTCAGCTGAATTCGCACCACTTAATTACTGCCAGGGCCAACTGGCCATAGGGCATACTGGGCATTTGCCCGGTGGGCCGGGCCGCTTGCCGGCTTGGCCGTGACATCCGACGTGCAGAGCCGGTCGCAGGTTCCGATATGCAGGGATGGCCACTAGTGCTCTGCATATTCTGGCTGTTAGTGGGAGGAGCGGAAGGAGTCTCTTCATTCCCCGCCCACCAAGCCATTCCATGGCAACCCAGGTCGCCACACGGAGGACACAGCAGAGAGGGGGCGGGGCTGGGAGCTCCACTGAAGCTCTGACCCCGCCCCATGCAGCCTGTGTGCTCGGAAGTGAGTGGCTCAGTAAAGCAGCCCCACCCCGGGATCACTGTTGGCCTCAGCCAGTAGAGAGAGGGCAGGGAGCTACACTGACGATCTGACCCGCCCCATTCAGCCTGTGTGATCGGGAGGAAGTGTTTCCAGAGAGATCGGAGTGGGAGCCCCACCCCCTGGACCCCTGAAAGTGTATGTGAGCAGGATGGCCAGGTATGTCCTTACACCCATAGAATGCCTGACTGCTCTTCCCGAAACTCTGAGCTGTGTCAGTCAATTGTAAAGTTGTGCATTGTTAAAACTTATCTGACCATCTCCTGTATCATGTTGCAGTCTCTGATAATCTCCTGTACCATGTCACAGTCTCTGGTAATCTCCTGTACCATGTCCAGTCTCTGGTAATCTCCTGTACCATGTCACAGTCTCTGGTAATCTCCTGTACCATGTTGCAGTCTCTGGTAATCTCCTGTACCATGTCACAGTCTCTGGTAATCTCCTGTACCATGTCTCAGTCTCTGGTAATCTCCTGTACCATGTCGCAGTCTTTGGTAATCTCCTGTACCATGTCGCAGTCTCCGGTAATCTCTTGTACCATGCCGCAGTCTCTGGCAATCTCCTGTACCACACCGCAATCTCTGGTCATCTGCAGTATGTCCACAGTCTCTGACAGCCTCCTGTAGTATGTCTGCAGTCTCTGGCCCTCACATGTAGAATGTCTGCAGTCTCTGGCTCTCACATGTAGTATGTTTGCAGCCTTTGGCTCTCACATGTAGTATATCTGCAGTCTCTGGCCCTCACATGTAGTATATCTGCAGTCTCTGGCCCTCACATGTAGTATATCGGCAGTCTCTGGCCCTCACATGAAGTATATCTGCAGTCTCTGGCCCTCAGATGTAGTATGTTTGCAGTCTCTGGCCCTCACATGTATTATGTCTGCAGTCTCTGGCCCTCCCATGTAGTATGTTTGCAGTCTCTCGCCCTCACATGTAGTACGTCTGCAATCCCTGACCCTCTCCTGTTGTATGTGTATTAATGCCACTTTACTTGCTCAATTATTTGGGATTTTTCCACTGGTCAATGAGGGCTAATGATGTGCAGTAACCTGTAGAAACCAATCAGTGAACAATAGTGATCTGCTGTAATCTCTTGCAACCAATCAATGAGTGGTAATGATGTGCAGTAACCTCTAGCAACCAATCAGCAAGCAGTAATTATGTGTTGTAACCAGTCAGTGAGCGATAATGATAGGTTGTAAACTCTGGCAACCAACTGCAATTGCTGCATGATCTGTCGCAGTAAACTGATTATTTTTTTGTATGTCTCAGAATGGAGGGGGTCCCAAGAAAATGTTTGCCCGGGGTCCAATCAATATTAAAGACGGCCCTGCCTGTTTGCGCAGGCAGCCAGGATGCAAGGAGAGGAGCAGGTACAGAGAAGCCGTGGCTAAGGAGGCCTTCTGCACCTTCCACCTTCAGTATATGTGGCCGCAGCACCTTGCTGTCTCAGATCCGCCTCATGAAAGCCTGTGAGGTGCTGATGCAGCCAGGGTTCTCTCCCTAGAGGAATGTCCGTCACCAACCTGGGAGCTGTGGCAGGAACAGTCACGCTAACTCAGGACCGCAGCACCCTTCCCCAGTATTCAGTCTGTTCCCTCGCCTCATGGTCTCCCCTGCTCCCAGGCAGCCTGTAGGTGTAAGATTCCTCCCCTGTGTCTGTGGGCTGGGGTGTATAGTTTTCCCCTCAGGGATTACAATGGGGCCGTCTGGTCTTCGGGACTACATGTCCCAGGATCCTTTGCACCCTGCTGTCCCTCCTGGATTTTCTCCTCTCCTCCTGCAGGATGGGAGGCTGCCTGTGCTAGCCATATTGAGAGTTCAATATGGCTAGCACAGGCATGGTGGTCATCAATCACCCCTGTGAATGTGCCCACCCCCTGGGCTGCTAAGTCTAAAATGCCCAGGCCTATTTTTTGTCCCAGTTCGGGCCTGATTACCGCATGTCAGTATCGACTTCACTTGAAATTTCAGAGACATCTGTGCCGGTTGCAGCACAGATGTCAATGGAAATCACACCTGAAATCGCCAAAAGTAGTACAGAAACTACTTTTGGAAATTGGTGCGGTGCCGCTAATGCAGCGCCACACTGATTAGGATGGTGCCATTGCCGGCAATTGCCGCCGATGTGGCATGTGATTTGACATGTCAAATTGCATGCCAAAAGGCTCCAATGTGAACAAGGGCCAAAATGGGGTAGGCAGGTCATACATGGGTCAGCCCCTATTGGTGGGTGGAATGGGAAAAGATGGGGGGAGGCGATGGAAGAGGATATGAAGGTTCCCATGTTACAAACAACCATTGGAAATGGTAGTGTTTGTACTAAAATAAAAAAATATGCAACATACACGTGCAAAATGAGACAGTGAATTCAAGTGTTGCTCACCAATGCCAGAAGTCTGCCTAGCACAATAGGTGAGTTGGAAGCTCTGGTGCATGAGGAGAACAATGATTTAATTGGTATTGCTGAATCTTGGCTTCATTCTTCACCTAGCTGGGCTATTAATATTCCTGGCTATGCTCTCTTTCGGAAAGAGAAGGTAAAACGGAGGGGTGGTGGTGTCTGCTGAGAAGTGATCTCAAAGCGAGTGTGAAAGAGGACCTAGCTGATGGAGAGTGTGATGAGTCTGCAACATTGTGGGTAGATCTGTATATGGGTGTGCATACTACAAAGGTTATCATTAGAGTTTGTTATAGACCCCCCAGTGTTAAAGAGGAGGTGGATACTCAGCTCTTTGCACAGATGGAAAGGGCTGCAAGGGCTGGGACCAGTGGTGGCTGGAGAAGTTTCCTGTTTGACCCCTCCTACTTCTCATAAGCCCCACCCCTTATATAATACACCCACTCCATCCCTTGTATTCCACATATTGTATCAGGAGAATACAGCTTGGCATCACAGGCCAGAGTATACAGCTCAGCATCACAGGACACAGTATACAGCTCAGAATCACAGGACACAGTATACAGCTCAGTATCACAGGTGGGGTATATAGCAGCCAGTATCACAGGTTGGGTATATTTCAGCCAGTATCACAGGTGGGGTATATTGCAGCCAGTAATACAGGTAGAGGTATATTGCAGCCAGTAACACAGGTAGGGGTATATTGCAGCCAGTAACACAGGTAGAGGTATATTGCAGCCAGTAACACAGGTAGAGGTATATTGCAGCCAGTAACACAGGTAGGGGTATATTGCAGCCAGTAACACAGGTAGGGGTATATTGCAGCCGGCAACACAGGTAGGGGTATATTGCAGCCAGTAATACGGTATTCAGCCAGTATCACAGGTGGGGTATATAGCAGCCAGTATCACAGGTGGGGTACATTGCAGCCAGTATCACAGGTGGGGTATATTGCAGCCAGTAACACAGGTTGGGTATATAGCAGCCAGTAACACAGGTAGGGGCATTTTGCAGCCAGTATCACAGGTGGGGTATATTGCAGCCAGTATCACAGGTGGGGTATATTGCAGCCAGTAACACAGGTAGGGGTATATTGCAGCCAGTAACACAGGTAGGGGTATATTGCAGCCAGTAACACAGATGGGGTATATAGCAGCCAGTAACACAGGTAGGGGTATTTTAAGCCAGTAACATAGGTGGGGGTATTTTGCAGCCAGTAACACAGGTGGGGTATTTTGCAGCCAGTAACACAAGTAGGGATAATTTGCAGCCAGCAACACAGGTGTGCAGCCAGTGACACAGGTATGCAGCCAGTAACACAGGTGGGGTCCATCAGCCAGTAACACAGGTATGCAGCCAATAACACGGGTGGGGTACATTGCAACTAGTAACACAGATATGCAGCCAGTAACACAGGTGGGGCATATTGCAGCCAGTAACACAGGTAGGGGTAGGCCACACTACAACCCACTAGTACCCAGGCCTGAATAATAAGGCGGTAATTTATTTGAGTAAAAAAACTGTAACATATATGAAAAAGAAGACAGCAGGCTGGCTGAGGCTGGGTGAGCAGCAGAACTTGCAGGTGCTAGGTGGAGAATGGCTGTATCAGTAAGCTCAGCAGCAGAGCAGATACAGTCCTGGAAGCCAGGCTCCTCTCTAGCGAGGTCCCACTCCAAGTCTCACAGCGGCAGCGCGTCTCTCCAACTGTGACATCATAAACAACTGCCGGGGCCAGTCTATACTACTCCTTTGTAAAAGGGGGGGGGGAGGGAGATGAACGAAGGGCTTGCTCATTCGAGTGCAGGAGCACACAGTACTGTTTTTTCACAGTTCACACACATAATCATTACACACACACATATATTGTGTGTGCGTGTGGGATACAGGGGCAGCTGCGGCGGTAGAACTGAGTTATACTTATTAGTACAGACCTGTGTGCCTCCCCAGTACCCCCTGCCCGAATGGTCAAACTCACTTACTCAGTCACTCAGTTCATCACCTGGCCTGTCCTGTCTCCACCTCCCCTAGTGCAGGAACAAATTAGGGAGTTCAATGGGTGGGTCAGGCCGGCATATTGGCCCGTCCTAATGAGCTCCATTGATCGGCAATAGGGGCTGCTAAGGGAGCAAATAAGCGTGGAGAAACTATTTCTCTGTGCTTCTCTATGACATTTTTTTTATTATTTCTAGGACGGACGGCCTATTGCTAGGCAGATTAGAAAAAAAATCACAATTCGATTTTTTTCCCCTAATATACCTAGCAACAGCAGAAAAAATAATCATATAGTTTCTTTCTTTCTTTATTTTTTTCTGCAAACTTTTTTTTAACTTATTTTATTTTTTTGCAAACTTTTTTTCCTGCAAACTGGTGGTGGTGGGGGGGGGGGGGGGGGGCTTGCTCTAGGAGCCACTATGGACGGGCCTCCACCGGCTGGGACAGTGATAATAACGGGGTATTTTAACTACCCAGAAATTAGCTGGAGTAATTGCACTGCTGGGACAGTTAGGCCTCATGCACACAGGATGTTTTTTGACTGTTTTTCAGCAGCTGTTTTCAGCTGCAGACATTTTTTTCTACAGTCAACAAACCCTCCATCATGTTATCCTATGTGTTCATGTACACATACAGTAGGCTGTTATCAACTGTTTTTAGCAGTGACATTTATGAGCTGTAAAAAAACCCCAAGACCAGAGCGTTCTTTTGGATGTTTTTCAGCTGTAAAAACGTTCAAACGCTCAAAAACGGCCAAAAACGCTGAAAAACGTCGTTCCCCAACATGTTTGGACGTTTAGATCAATTGGAAAAAAAAAAACAACAAAAAACGCTGGCCCTTTTAAAACGCGAAAAAATGGCAGTAATATAAAGCTGGTAAAAGCTGAAAAAAAATCACTGCTAAGCTACTGACATTTTTTGGACGTTTTTTTAAAGTCCTGTGTGCATGAAGCCTTAAAGTGCAAAATCTCCGTTCTGTGAATGGGACATGACAGATCTACTAATCCCTGTCACTGGGATCAGTTAGATCTGTTATGTCCCTGCCAGCCCCACCCCCACACAGTTAGAACACGCCTAGGGAACACAATTAACCCCTTCACTGCCCCCTGCAGGTTAACCCCTTCACTGCCAATGACATTTATACAGTAATCAGTGGACATTTAAATTGCTGATCGCTGTATAGAAGTCATTGGTCCCAGAAAAAAATTTCCCGACATGTCCGCCCCAATATCAAAGTCCCGATAAAAATCGCAGATCGCCGCCATTACTAGTAAAAAAATAAAATAATAAAAACGCCATAAATCAATTCCCATAGTTTGTAGACGCGATAACTTTTGCGCAAACAAATCAATAAACGTCGATTGCGATCTTTTTAAACAAAAATATGTAGAAGAATATATATCGGCCAAATCCGATGAATCATTTTTTTTTATATAGTTTTTTTGGATTTGTATTATAGCAAAAAGTAAAAAATATTGTTCTTTTTTCAAAATTGTCGCTCTTTGTTAATAGCGCAAAAACTAAATAACTCAGAGGTGATCAAATACCACCAAAAGAAAGCTCTATTTGTGGGAAAAAATGATAAAAATTTTGTTTGGGTACAACGTTGCACAAATGCGCAATTGTCATTCAAAATGCGACAGCGTTGAAAGCCTAACATTGGTCTGGGCAGGAGGGGGGTTTAAGTGCCCAGTAAGCAAGTGGTTACAAAGAATATAACAGAATATGTAAAATGAAATCAAGGACACAAAAATTCAAAACAAATGTCAGATTGCAAAAGATAGTAGAACAAACCCCCAAAAATTCTTCAAATATATTAATAGTAAAAAGGTCAGGTATCAGCGTGTAGGACCTTTACAAAATAATCTAGAGTGGGTGACTGGGGACAAAGAGAAGACAAACTTATTAAAGGCTTTCTTCAGCTCTGTGTATACAAAGGAGCATGGGGTAGCTCATGTTCATAATGGGAGTGGTAGTGACACAGCGCCAAATGATTCACAATGGCTCAAAAGTGAAATGGTCCAGAAGTATTTAGACAGAATAAAGGTAGATAAAGCATCTGGACCAGATGGCATCCACCCACGGATCCTAAAATGATTTAGCTCTGTCATTTCAAAGCCTTTGTATCCAATTTTTAGGGACTCATTAATGACTGGAATAGTACCACTGGATTGGCGTAGGGCCAATGTGGTGCCCATATTTAAAAAGGGATCAAAGTCTTTTCTAAGTAACTATAGACCTGTTAGTTAACTTCCATAGTTGGGAAGATACTGGAGAGTTTAATAAAAGACCACATAGAGTTCTTGTTGAAAAAAAAATGTTTTAAGCAATAGACAGCATGGATTTATGAAAGACAGAAGTTATCAAACAAACCTGACTTCTTTTTATATGTAAAACCTTGGACAGAGGGGTGGCTGTGGACGTGGTATACTTGGATTTTGCAAAAGCGTTTGACACAGTTCCCCACACACGGCTAATGTGTAAGGTAAAGTCTACAGGCTTGGAAAGATCAATTTGTAAATGGATAGAAAACTGGCTAAAAGACAGAATTCAGAGAGTAGTGGTTAATGATTCTTATTCTGAATGATCTAAGGTTATCAGTGGTGTACCCCAAGGTTCAGTGTTGGGACCTTTAACTTTCAATATATTTATAAATGATATAGGGTCTGGGATTAAAAGTACAATTTCAGTGTTTGCAGATGACACCAAGCTATGCAGTAGAATAACGTCCTTAAAGGATGTCTCCAACTTACAAGCCGACCCCAATGCACTGTTTAATTGGACGACTATGTGGCAAATGAGTTTAATGTTGATAAATATAAAGTTATGCACTTGGGGGCTAAGAATATGCATGCATCATACATACTAGGGGGAGTACAACTGGGGTAGTCCATAGTAGAGAAGGATCTGGGGGTTTTGGTAGATCATAAGCTTAATAATGGTATGCAATGCCAAGCTGTGGTTTCCAAAGTGAGCAAAATCCTTTCTTGTATTAAGAGATGTATGGACTCCAGAGAGAGAGACATAATTTTGCCCCTGCACAAATCATTAGTAAGACCTCATCTGAAATATGCAGTTCAGGTTTGGGCACCAATTCTCAAAAAGGATATCAGGAAACTGGAGAAAGTGCAGAGAAGGGCAACCAAACTGATAAGAGGCATGGAGGAGCTCAGCTATGAGGAAAGATTAGAGGAACTGAATTTATTCAGTTAAGGGGGGATATGATCAACATGTACAAATACACAAGTGGTCCATATAGTGAACTCTATGTTCAGTTATTCACTTTAAGGTCATCACAAAGGACAAGGGGGCACTCTTTACATCTAGAGGAAACAAGATTTCATCCAAATACAGAAAGGTTTTTTCACTGTTAGAGTTGTGAAAATGTGACTCCCTCCAGAGGTGGTTCTGGCCAGCACAGTATATTACTTTAAAAAAGGCCTGGATTATTGATTTAATGTACATAATATAACTGGGTACTAACATTTATAGGTAAAGTTTATCGAGGAAAAATCCAATTGCCTCTCGGGGATCAGGAAGGAATCTTTTCCCTCATTATAGCAAATTGGATCATGATTTGCTGGGGTTTTTGCCTTCCTCTGGATCAACTGTGCGTGAAGGATTGTATATGGGATTGTATGGTTATATATATTTTTTATTTTTTATATTATATTTTTTATATAATATAAAATGGTTGAACTAGATGGACTTGTATCTTTTTTCAACCTGACTAACTATGTAACTATATGTAACTATCTAAACAAATGGGAAGTGAGGTGGGCCATGTACCTGACTGGTTGAACGGTACTTAACCGGTTCCCCACCGCGCGCCGTCTTTTCGCGGCGGCAGTGAGGGAGCCCTGCGCGAATCGCCGTAAATAAGTGGCGATTCGCATTTGGCCACCAGGGGAGTGTGCCCACGGCCCGATGTCCGCCGGCGAGCCGCGATGAGCGGCTACAGAGAAAGAACGGGGAACCGCCGATGTAAACACGGCGGTTCCCCGCCCTGTCAGTGGGGCATGAGAGATCTACTGATCCCTGTCACTGGGATCAGTTAGATCTCTCATGCCCATGTTAGCCCAACCCCCCCCCACAGTAAGAACACACCCAGGGAACACGATTAACCCCTAGCTCTCCCCCTGCAGGTTAACCCCTTCACTGCCAATGACATTTATACAGTAATCAGTGGACATTTAAATTTCTGATCGCTGAATAAATGTCATTGGTCCCAAAAAAGTGTCAAAATGTTCCGACATGTCCGCCCCAATATCGCATTACCGCTAAAAATCGCAGATCGCCGCCATTACTAGTAAAAAATTAAAAAAAATAAAAACCCCAGAAATTAATTCTCATTATCCGTAAACGCGGCCACTTTTGCGCAAACCAATCAATAAACGCCGATTGCAAATTTTTTTATCGCAAATATGAGGAATTATATAAATCGGCCAAAAACGGTGAAAAAAAATGTTTTTTTATATTTTTTTTTGGATTTGAATTTTAGCAAAAAGTAAGAAATTTGGGTTTTTTTGCAAAATGGTCGCTCTTCTTTTGTTTATAGCGGCGATCAGAAATGACGTAGAGGCGATCAAATACCACCAAAAGAAAGCTCTATTTGTGGGAAAAAAAGGACGCAAATTTTGTTTGAGTACAACGTCGCACGACCGCGCAATTGTCAGTTAAAGCGATGCATCGCCGAATCGCAAAAAGTGCTCTGGTCCTAAAGTGGGAAATTCTTCCGGGGCTGAAGTGGTTAAGAAGGAGCTGTAAGAGAGTTTGAAGATACACAAAGTTCCAGCTTTAGATGGAATTTTCAGTGTTGGAGCAGCACTCCTACCACTTCAATTTGTTTCAGGATACTACTTATTGCACTTACAGTACTGTATGTGGTTTATTTTATTCTGTAAATTGTTGCTGCCTCTGGTCAGGGTATTGGGGTCTTTGGAGGACAGTATCCGCATTTAACGTTCAATTGAAATTGAGGATCCGTCTTAGGTATGACATCTCTGTGGCAACGGGTTATGTGAAGATTCATTTTTTTTATCTGCAATTGTGATGCCTCTGAGGCTGTGTCGTGCGGCTAGGGGCCTAGTGGGCAGATACTTGTTGGTTTGTTATAGGATGACCTTTAAAGACCTTGATCCCAACTTCAGTTAATGTGTTATATTTAGTGCTTATAGTTATGGTTTACAAAGATGTTATTTGGCTCTTGCTCTTCACTATCTGTCTTCTCAATCCTCCTTTTCACTAACTGTCCTCTCCATCCTCCTCCACACTATCTGTCTTATCCATCCTCCTCTTTATTATCTATCCTCTCCATCCTTCTCTTCACTAACTGTCGTCTCCATCCTCCTCTTCACTATCTGCCCTCTTCATCCTTCTCTTCACTATCTGTCCTCTCCATCCTCCTCTTCGCTATCTGTCTTCTCCATCCTCCTCTTCACTATGTGTCTTCTTCGTCCTCCTCTTCACTATCTGTCTTCCCCATCCTCCTCTTCACTATCTGTCCTCTCCATCTTCTATTTCACTATCTGTCTTCTCCATCCTCCTTTTCACTATCTGTCTTCTCCATCCTCTCCTGCTGTGACACCACACCTCCTATTACCGATGTGCTTCACACAGAGTGACAGAGTCCATTCAGTGCTATGCGACACCTCCTCTCCTGAGCAGCCTAGGGGCATGTTAGTATGGGGGGGGGGGGGGGCTATCTATTAT
>BLSH010509849.1:10549-21061 GCA_018402905.1 Glandirana rugosa
CTCCGTTTGAAAATACACTTACCACTTCAATTGTTTGTTTTGGTGGCGATAACCACACTGTGATTGAGTGTAACCTATCTAGAGAGGTTCTGACAACCTTGGTTTTTTAACTACCATACCACACCATATACCCCATGTTTCTACACCCCGGTAAGAAGTAGTTACCTTTGGAGTTCCGGTGACCTATACGCTTTAACGATGTACTACTACACAAAGGGAGAAATATGTAACTTCGACCGTACAAGGGACTCAAAAAGGTCGTTCTACCACGTGGTGGTGTAATACCCACAGTACTGGCCCACGACAACCAATCCACTTTCCAGGAAACTTTTCATCTAGGAATGCTCGGACCTGACACCCATAATGTGGTGGTGCACCATCTTGCTGGAAAAACTCAGGGAACATGCCAGCTTCAATGTATAAAGAGGGAAACACATCATCATGTAGCAATTTCGCATATCCAGTGGCCTTGAGGTTTCCATTGATGAAGAATGGCCCCACATCTTTGTACCCCATATACCACACCATACCATCAATTTTTTGGTTCCAACAGTCTTGGAGAGATCTATCCAATGTGAGTTAGTGTCACACCAATAGCGGTGGTTTTGTTTGTTAACTTCACCATTCACATAAAAGTTTGCCTCATCACTGAACAAAATCTTCTGCGTAAACTGAGGGTGCTGTTCCAATTTTTGTTTTGCCCATTCTGCAAATTCAGTGCGCCGATCTGGGTGTTGCTATCAATGTGTGAAGAGTGGGAGAAGAGGGTTGCATTGACAATCCAACACAATGAACACATTTTATAAGTGGTCAGAAACTTGTAAATAACTCATGAAAGAATAAAGTTACGTTAAAACCAAGCACACCATTGTTTTTCTTGTGAAATTCCCAATAAGTTTGATGTGTCACATGACCCTCTTCCTATTGAAAAAAAACAAAAGTTGGATTCAAAATGGCCACCATGGTCACCACCCATCTTGAAAAGTTTCCCCCCTCACATATAATAATGTGCCACAAACAGGAAGTTAATATCACCAACCATTCCCATTTTATTAAGGTGTATCCATATAAATGGCCCACCCTGTACAATCCTGAAATACAGGGCCATGTCAGCTGTTCATTGCCCTAGTCTAGTTAGCTGCAGTTTGACATACTGACATTGCAGTGAGAGCTGGTTGCAGGGCTGGACCCACACAGGTAAAGAGCCTTTACGAGTATCTCAAATTTTATCTGCAGAAACTTTGAAAGAAGGAACATCTTCAATATGTACAGTAGGGTTTGTTTAAGACAGACACCAGAACTACAGGAATGGCCCACTTCTTTGCAAACTTTTCCATTGGATAAAGATTTAGGGGGTAGATTTTTTTTTTTTTTCCAGGAGTGAACCAATCGCCATACACTGAGGCCAAATTCACATATGTGCAAAATTGGTTGCAGTTTTCACCGCACCCAATTTGCATGACGAGTGGGACCGGCTCTCAATAGAGCCAGTTCACACACACGTCTGGGATGGCAGCAGTGCAAATTCCAAAAGGGTTTTGTGCATTTTTTGAGTCTGGTGCATTCTTGTTCAGGTCTGAATTTGCACCTGAACCAGACCACAGGCTGGAAACCGCAGCCGCATACATGTGAACCCAACCTGAGAATTCTGTCTGTTCATACACAGGAAATAGTAAGGATTTTGCAAGTCATTTTATAACCAAGAGAGGCTTTGCCAAGGCCTTTCAACATTAGCAACCATGTTCACATGCAGCTCTTTCTTCTATATAACAATATGTTGAGGAGGAGGGAAAAATCTACAATAGCTTCCTCCTATACCCCTCAATATCTTCTTCATTCCCATCTAGGTTTAGCAAATCAGGATCAAATTCAGATTGAGAAAACGAGAGTAGTTTTTTGGGCTCTGGACAAAGATGGCTATATTAAGGCCATAATCTAAGGGGAAATGACATAGGTACAGAGACTTCTACTTTAGTCCAAAAGACTGTTAGTCATATAACCAGACCAGTGTTAGAACCGGTTTTTGCTCCAATGCAAGACATCTCCACTCTGATGGGGAGTGGTCCTTTGGCAGAGCGAATGTTCACCAGCAATTTAGCATAGACTCCCTTTTGCCTGGTCTTCATCACAGAAACAAAGTGACACTCAATGAGGTACTCACAGAAAAGGGAGCAGAGTATAGGGCAGTGGTTCTCAACCTTTCTCGTGCCATGGCCCCTTGATGAAATTTCCCAAGTTGCAGGGAGCCCTAGCAGTAAATTATTTTCATAGCGTAGGTTGTCAGCACCCAAGGCGGGCAAGTAATTTACACCGCAGACATCACTCCAAGTCCCTTCCACAGTATTAAAGCCCCTTATAATACATTTTAGGATGTACCACTGTTATCCTTTCTTCCCCTTAACCTCTCACTATCCTAATTTCTTGCCACCCTCCCATCCATCTTTCTTGTTCTCTCTCCCTTTCTTTGTTCCTCCCCCACCATCAGTGTGGACACCCCCCATCGACTCCCATGGCACCCCCACCACATCCTCTTAACCCAACCCCCCCCCCTTCCTGGTCACTGTCTCTCTCTACATTAGAAACAGTTTACACCAGGGATATGCAATTAGCAGACCTCCAGCTGTTGCAGAACTACAAGTCCCATGAGGCATAGCAAGACAGAGCCACAAGCATGACACCCAGGCATGATGGGGCTTGTAGTTTTGCAACAGCTGGGAGGTCCACTAATTGCATATCCCTGGTTTACACAGACCTCAGTACCAGTGCTGTGTGTGGGTCAGATTCCCTCCTCATCCTCTCCCTGAAGTGACGTTTTGCTGGCCGAAAGGGACCCAACCTACTATGACGTCGGCTCTGTCTGGATTGCTGCAAGACGGGCAACATCGTGACCCCCTGGAACTTGGCGGTTGAGAACCGCTGGTATAGGGCAAGCATGTTAGTAAAGAGTGAACAGTAATGGAGAGAGGTCAAGTCCTGGGGGAAAAAAGTGTGGGAACTCATCCAAGATTTCCTTACTACCACATTGTGCATCAAGCCAAACCGGAAAAGTGCAGGAACTCCATTCCCGCAGGACTTGAGCCCTGGTAACATAGGTATAAAACTGTCCTGTAACAAACGCTCATGGCAAGAGTGGGAGGAAGCACCTGAGGCTGTAAAGTGCATGAACAGTGCTGTGAAGTAACACCTGGTATTCCAACTGAGACTAAACTCTGATTAGTTAAGGTTTTCACACCAAGTTTAAAATGTTTACACTGCACGGTTAATAAATTCCAAACATAGCCCTAATCAGTCAGACCTACAGAATGACCCTACTCATGCCAGTCTACACTTTGCCAAATGTGGACATACCCCTTGAAAGGGATCAGGGACTAGGTACCATAGCAATAGACCACAGCCCCGGACCTACAGGGCACCCAGTGCCAAAGTGAGCACTCATGTAAGTTCCAGTACCCATAGCATCAGTACAGGCTGTCCCCACAGTGTGGAGTAAGGCATCAGCTTTGCCAAGAAAGTGCCACTCCAGATACATTGCTTCAATGCCAGCATTAGAAGAGGATTTGAAGAATCAGAAGATACAACCCCAAAAAAGTTGAAGGGGCATTGTGTAAAATCTACAGTACATCAAAACACCAATTTGCAAATACCAGCTAATTATTTTATTCACAATAAAAAACCAGATCAAAAGTTTAAACCAGGTAAATGTAGGGTCTCAATTAACCGCTTAAAGACCAAGCAGGTTGGCTCCATTATGGAAATCGTTGTCATAGTACATCGGTTCGTGTAATTGATATAGCGGGCACAAACGACCCCCAAAGCCCGTGGGTGTGATGTCTGCCGGCCACTCACGATCTCACCACACAGAGGCAGAACAGGGATCTGCCAATGTAAACATGGCAGAACCCCGTTCTGACAGGGGAGCCGAGTGATCAGGAACAGCGATCTCTCTTCTCCTCCTCCAGTCAGCCCAGCCCCCATACATTTAGAAACACCTCCCTGGGAAACATTTAACCCTTCGATCACCCCTTAGTGTGATCCCCTTCCCTGCCAGTGACATTTATAAAGAAATCAGTGCATTTTTACAGTATAAGGCCCCTTTCACACAGACGTTCCTTTCAGATCCACCTGTCAGTTTTTTTTTTTTCAGGCAGACCTGAACAGAGCCTCCATGGAGCCCTATGGAGTGATGGAAGTCAACGGAGATTTGTCCACTGACACCCGTCGCTCTCCGATCCGATTCTGTAAAGTGTGATGGAGGAAAACCTTATTTTTCAATCCATCTGCGGATCGGATGAGACAGGCAGATCTGTTGTCACGCGATTTGCCATGGGGGAGAGCAAGGGCCATTGGCTCAGCAGGGATCAGCAGAGCAATTCCCACTGAACAAACCGTACGTTAACAGACACGGTCGTGCGAAACCGGCCCAAAAACATATAAATGTCACTAGTGCCAAAAAAAAAAAAAAAAGTGACATTTAATGTCCGATCTCTCTGCCACAATATCCGAGACCTGCTAAAAATCGCAGATCTCCACCACTGCTAGTTTACTAGAACAAAGTCTCTAAATCTATCCTGTTTGTTTTTCCTTTTAATCTCAATTTTTAGCAGGATTGCAGCAAATTGAATACTGACACTTTTTGGAGACCAGTGACACCAACAGTGCTTAAAAACTGCACTGGCACTGGGAGGGAAGGGGTTAACGTAAGGGTGAATCAGTGTTAAATGTGTTCCCTGTGTGGGGGATGCTGACACCAGACAGATCTGTGTTCCTGATTAGTAGGAATCAGATCTGTCGTCCTGTCTGACTTCTTTACATTCTCAGGTAATCAGCGGCCGTCAGACCCACTGAGCCAAATCACAGCAGGAGCGGGTCACCGGCGGGGAGCATGAATGTACAGGTGCATTGTTTCACACAGCCAGGCCACCCTGCCACAGTATGTGTGGTAGGCGATCCGGAAGCAGTTATTGTTTTTTCTTGCAAAAAGATGTGCATTAACACTTTATTTACTTTGAAAAGAATTGCAACCACCGATTGCAGGTGCCATGCAGGACTCATGCAGACTTCCCAGTGTATCTGTCCGCTCATACCTCATATGGGCAGACAGATTCACACCGACAGGAAGAATGAAGTACCAGAATGCACAACAGCAGCATGGTAGTTCATTGAAACTACAGGGGGGGAATGGGAGAACCACTGCAGCTGGTTACATGTACCACCCCAAGTACAGGTGAAATGTCACATGTTCAAACAGGTGACCTTATCCTTTAGGCTCCATTCACATCTGAGTGACGCGAGCGGAAGCGGCTCAATTCTGCCCGTGACTCAATAGCAGGAAATCGTGGGACACCCAGGAGTTCCCTATTGATTCAGCTACCACCCCATATGCAGCGCGCTTTTCCAAAGATCCTGCAGGCAACAATCGTGGTAAAAACAACCGACTAGAATCGCAGGACACCTGTCGCCCAAAAGCAGCTCATGTACTTTTTTGGGCGACCCATGATTCTGGTCGGGCGTTTTTACCGCAACTGTCACCCGATGGATGGCAGGAAAAGCGTGCCAACACTCCGGGAACGCCTGGGCATCCAATTTCCCGCTATTGCGCGTCACGGGCAGAACAGAGCCAATTCCACCGCCCACAACTCACACCACTCAGATGTGAACGGAGCCTTCAGAGAGGGACTTTCCAGCTCAAAATCAGTGATCAGTTCAAAATTCAGCATCATTGATAAAGGGGCGCAATAGTGCATATGGAATGGGCAGCTTGAACATCTGGAAAAGAAACGATGAAATATAGAACCAGGTTTCAGAGCAGTATATTTATGTCATCTTTCAGGGAAGGCCTTGCATGTGTCAGCAGGACAACGCTAACCCACATAACTGCATCTAGAACAGCATGGCTTCATAGTAGAAGAGCCTGGGTACTTAAATGCATGGGTTTACTACCTCTAACAGGTTAAAAACCAGTCACATTTCCAGCATGTGCCGGAAATGTAACACTCCCATTGGTTGTGCTCTACATCAGTGTTTTTCAACTCCAGTCCTCAAGGCACACCAACAGGTCATGTTTTCAGGATTTCCATGAGTTTGCACAGGTGATTTGATCAGTTTCACTGCCTTAGTAATTACCACAGCTGTTTCATCTGAGGGAAATCCTGAAAACATGACCTGTTGGTGTGCCTTGAGGACTGGAGTTTAAAAACACTGCTCTAAACCATACTGTCAAACCATCCAATGGCTGGTGTCATAGCTGATCACATGTGCAGCATCATGGCAGTTGTAGATTAAACAGAGGCCAAGATGTCAGCTTCCTTGGCTGAAAATGATAGGAGGGTTTACTACCACTTTAACTGGCTGCCTGCAGTCCAGACCTTTCTTCACTTGAAAATATTTGGCACATCTTGAAACAAAAAATATGTCAGACTGGCTTGTTGGGTAGTTAGGATTCCATACCCGGCAAGAATGGGGGGGGGGGGGGTTTATCAAATACCACCAAAAGAAATCCCAATTTGTGTGAAAAAAGGGGCGTCAATTTCGTTTGGGTACAACGTCGCACGACCGCACAACTGTCAGTTAAAGAGACACTGCTGAATTGCAAAATGTGCTCAGGTCCTAAGGACTTCCCACACTTAGTGGTTAAAGCATGTTATACAGCACAGTGCTTGTTCTGTGTCATTTGGCCCTTGTATCACCTGAAGTACCTGGCTGATCCTGCCTGGCTATGTCCTAGCCCCTGTACGCTGACTCAAATATATCACGGCTGCTGAGCCCTGACACTGGTCAAGGTACATGCCTCAGATGAAGCTCTCCTGTGTCTCTTCCCTATCTTACCAGTGCCCACCCCCCTAGGCACAATTAAAAAAAAAAAAAAAAAACAGACTGGCTACATGAAATATGGATTACCCATATTAAAAAGGAGCTGCCCTGAAAAGCGTAAACTGCAGTAAGCAACTGCATGTCCACTCTTAAGAAAACCATCTGCACCAAGTTTGAAATGTTTATTTCACATGAAAGCATTCTAAAATATACAGGCTTAATTTTGCTAGGAATGGTAAATTCTGTAAAATAAAACTAAAAATAAAGGCCACTTCTGTGGAACAAAACAAAGTATGTTAGGAGGATACAATATACTTTTGAAGTGTTTATTCAATACAAAAAAAAAAAAAAAAAAAAAAAAAAAAAAACGCACAAAAGGAAAAAGATGTACTTTGTTGTGTTTACTGCTCTTACAAAAAAAAAAAATAAAAATGAACAAAACCAGTTATCGCAGTCAATATCTAGGCAAACAGAACAGCACACTGGCTAATGAGAATACATTGGCTTTTTTTATTTAAAGGCTACACAGTAATGAAAGGGGTGTGTCAAGTTTGGATCTTAAACAGTATAGTAACAATACAAGGACACTCACATTCCTCCGAGGTCACATATTCCCATAGTGTTCCATTCTAACACTACTGCAATCTTTTGGGAACATTGCGAGCTGCATCCCTGGAACTGCACCTTTAGCGGATTGTTGGCCCAAAATTAATTCATTCAAGTTCATGTTACACTTCATTTGAGCGTGCCAACGAAGAAAAAAAACAAAAAAAAAAAAAAAAAAAAAAGAGAAAAAAGCCTCCATGTTAGTGTGAGAAGCCGATCACATTTGGATCTTTAATCGCAAGCTGGCAAAGGTCTTAAAAAAAAAAAAAAAAATTAAAAAAATATTGGGACAAGTAAAAGGAATTAACTGGCTATTTACAACTTGATTGAAGAAAATAGGGGAAAGACTGCTTTAGAGGTCCAAAGTCTAGTAGCTTTTCTGAAATTTGCCAACCATGACACTGGCGTTCACAGTGCTTCAAAATCCTAATACCTGTGAGCGGCTGTAATAACGATACTACACATGATAAAGCAGGAGTGACGTTTCATTGGAATGGCACATTTAATAGTGTAGTTGATGTTTTGTTGAACAAAAAAAAAAAAAAAAGGGTCCTCCAGTTCTGCTAACCCACCAATTTCTAATTGAAAGAACCAAACTTCAGTTTGAGGCTGGGTTCATAACTACTGCGAATTGGATGAGGGTTTCTAGGCATCCAATTCGCATGTCAGGAGATTGTGAACCGGCTCCATAGAGTGCCGTTCACAATCTCTGAAGCAGCACTGGTGCAAATTGCACAGGAGTCTCGTGCGTCTTCTAGTCCATTTCAGGTCCAAATTCGGGAAAAAAATTTGGGACTGAAATGATAAACAGGGACGCACCGCACTGGTGTGAACCCAGCCTAAGGCAAATCTGTCATGAAAGAAATGTGAAGGCTGTCTGTTATGTTGACCCTTGCAGGCACCAAGTCATTGCCCCCCTTAAAAACATTCAAATCAGAAAAGTATTTTAGGTCAATGTCTAGTGGCTCTGCATAACAGCATCTTCAGAAGGAGAGTTGAGCAGTGGCAACCTCCATGGTTCTTCCTGAAAGGTTTCCTTTAACCCCTTGGTACCGGCCTTTTAAGGGGTTTACTATGCCGGGAGGTGGGGCTGATAGCCCTGTGACTGGCACACACATAATCGTTATTTACAATTGGCACATTTCCAATCCAGAACTTTCCATGAGCCGCCAGTCACTGTACCAAGAGAGCGCACAGCACTGTCAGCGCCAATACGTGCAACTATGTGGCAGCTCTGTTTATAGGCCTGTGACTGGCGCCCACAATCGCAAACAGCGACCAGGAGCTTTCCGTGAGCCACCGGAGACTGTACCGGAAGCGCACTCAGCACAGCACTGTCAGCGCTAATGTGCGCAAGTATGAGGCCGCTCGGCTTCTAGCCCCGTGACTGCCACCCACGATTGGAAAGGTGTCAACCACAAACGACGATCGGGAACTTTGCGCAAACCACTGTACCGGGAGCGCACTCTCGGCACTAATGCGCGCAACTATGCGGCCGCTCAGCTTATAGGCCCATGACTGGCGCCCACAGGATCGGAAAAGTGCCAATCTCAAATGGCAATCGGGAGCTTTCCGTGAGCCGCCGGTCACAGAGTGCACTCGGCGTAAATGCACGCAAGTATGTGGCCGCTCGGCGCTAAGAGGTTAAAAGGAAACTAACTGGATTATAGAAACATTTCGCAGGTCTGGAGAACATCAACTGAAATGTCTCATAGGTAACACTAGTACAAGCGCTGTTATCCTGTCATTTTTGTACCAAATTACATAGATAACTCATTAAGGTTATATAAAAAAAATTCATATGGAATTATATGCTTTCAGAAATTAAACATTAAAGGGCAAATCTTCCAACGTAAAGCGAAAGATGTGGCGTTTTTAACAGTACTATGATTGGAGCTCCTATCAAACGACAGAAGTGGAGCTTGACAGTAATATACAAAACTAAATTTGACCAACTGGAAAGAAACTACAAAAATAACTGGAGAGATCTTTACATTAGAACTTTATAGTAGATTTTTACCCCGAACTCTCCATCCAAGAACGCGTTTACAGAGTAACAGCACCTGTCCAGGTGGAACAAACTGACTAGAGAATTGTGTGTGGTGACCAAATGGTTGTCGTGACTTCAGGGGATTTTTTGCATACAAGTGGAAGTGCAGAGGCATGGAACAAAAATACTCAGAAGATACAAGCGAATGGAAGATAGAAAAAAATCCCTCCCAACAGCAACTACATTTTCCACTCTGGAAAGCCTCCACTGCCAAAGACATCCACTCACTCATGTTCCAGTGACAACCTATCACTCAGCTATTGAAAAAGGAAAAGGGGGAAGGACTATAATAAAATCTCCAGTCATTTGCGCAGTTGTAACTTCGTATGAAAACAAAACATGCGCATGTCCACTTGGATTAGACGAAAAATCGTGTTTGGATCTGGGCAGGAAGGACTATTCTGCATCGCCGCTGTTCCTTACAGACGATACGCTCTCGCTGGTTGTGCTCATGGGGGAACTCCGCTGAGTCGAGCTTTCGTTTTGCTGATCTTCATCCACGCCCACTTCGCTTGCGAGGCAAGTAAACTTGCGGTCTCCAAAGAGCAGGCTGAGTCTGGCTTCAAAAAATAACTGCAGCTCGATGATGGACTGAACCACTGCTTTATCCTGTAGGAACACAAAAAACATTAATGCAGGACAGTGAAGTGTTGCATTTCAGCCACAGCAAAGTGAAAACCGTTGCAAGATAAATTATATCAGGGAGCATGGTTACATCTATGAGGGTATACATTCCTTTTCACTAGGGGTGTTCCATCTAGTGTGTGGTGGTAAGTGATCCTAGCCTGCCTCATGTTAGGCTGATCACCATTTGTTCATATGTGTGCGGTCACCAGACCTCTATCAACCCATAACCAGGAAGGCGTTTCCATAAGGCCTATGCCAGGAGCCAAGTCATTAGGTGGAGTGACCACAAGTGATCGTTGCCTGTACTCCAGGGGAGGGGAGAGGTGGGAAGGATAATGTATGGGGAAGTCAGAAGTGGGGCTGGATAGCACATAGGGCAGGGGTCAGAAAAATAAAGGGGGGGGGGGGGGGGGGGGGGG
>BLSH010509849.1:60654-72509 GCA_018402905.1 Glandirana rugosa
GGGGGGGGGGGGGGGGGGTCACGATGCAAAACCACTGCACAGAGGAAGTATAACATGTTTGTTATTTTAAAAGGGGGGAAAAAATGGCTTGCAATCGCTTTAACCCAGTATTTCCCTAAAGAATCCTGAACAGTGCACAGTTTCATAACAAACAAGTAGATTAATGTGTTTATAATCATATGTACTCCCAACTGCAAATTAAAAAGGTGAAAATTATGTACTACCGGGATCTGAAAAAGTTAATAACTAAACTTCCTTATTTTACACCAAAAAAGAAAACAAAGCGGAAAGCCCAGAAGAAAGAAACAGCGGCAGAGGCCCTAGATTGTAAAGATGTGGCTCAGTCGGGCGACAGTTTCATGCAGACCAGTTCCAAGCAGCCAACTACACGTTGACAATCTTAGAAAAATCACAATCTGCATTCGGCTCCCATGATACAGCCGAGGTCCGTACCCCTGCGCGACTCATCATTGCCACCAAGAAAAGTCAAAAGAATGAAAAGAGGACCAAGATTAGTAAATCTATGCTGCCAGTACTAAGAATCTACTACTGCAAAAAGACACAAAGGGGGAAAACCTAGAGTGAATGACTGATGGGCAGTGTGATAGAGAGGCAAGGCAGAGCCAAGCTTGATTTTTTCAGGAGCAGTTGAGGCTTAGCAACAATTTTACTTGCTCATTGTCCTAAGGCCCCTTTCACATTGGCTGTCCAATCAGGTCCACCTGTCAGGTGGACCCGATCGGACCCTTGCACAATCCTCTATGGAACGGCAGATGCCAGCAGACGCATGTCTGCTGAAATCCACCGCTATCTGATCCTGCCAGCAAAATCCAGACGGGCGGTGGTCCTATGTTGCATGCATCTAGCTGACAGGATGAAAGAAAAAAATAAATAAATAAAAAATAGCCAGGTGGTTTTTACCCGATTTTCCCATAGAGGAGCACAGGACTGTGCATTAGGGATTTTTCCAGAAATATTGCTGTGCAAATACTGTGACAAATCCTAACACCCACCATTTTATTCTCTAGGGCATCTGAGATTTAGAGATGTACTTTATGCACCAGAAGGAGAAATACCAGAATTGGCCTAGATGGGAAGTAGATTGGGTTCATATTAAAGCATGCTCCGTCCATACAGCTCTCCTAAAGATCCCCTACGTGTTCAAGTCAACTGCTCCAATAATTTCAAAACCGCTGATAGTAAAATGGAGAGATCCAATTTTGTGCAATTTACTAGCAATAAATATTTTACTCCAGCTCAGTCAACAATTAGCTTGAGACCCCATATGTGCTGTACCTGCAAACCCAGGAAAAGGCAGTGCCTTTACACCTTTGACGATGTGACGTTTGTTGGCTTCTAAATGCATATGAATTACAAGGGAGCAGGTCCCACGCCCGTCTAAACCCGCATGTCCAGGTATTCTTCCCAGATGCAGAGTAGCAAGGAGTTGTACACACAAGAAGGTCAGGGAAAACCCTATGGAGAGACATTACCTACATAGGCAAGGTGACATAGCAACCGTACAATCCCCAATGCAGTCTCTGCCATTTCACATACCCCTACAATGGAAGGTCTCCACTGCTTGGAGCCATAACTGCAATGCATTAATTTACCCAAACCTTAAAGTTGGCTTATATTTTACCATGCCTTAAATCATGTGATTTTAGACAGCCAATTGTGGAAAGCACGGTGAAAGGCGCGTTCCATGCTAGTTTCCCCACAATGCAAGTGATGATGCTGTAAACGCAACATGTTTACAGCCACCAAACATGGTACCACAGTACGATGCAGTGTGATCTGAAAAGGTAATGCTTACACTACTTTTTCCATGTTCCAGTATGTTTGGCAGCGCATTGTAATAAATGGGTTGTTAAAACAGGGACTGTGCTGTTCACTGTGACCCGACCCTTACAAAGCTCCGTGGTGACTTCCCTTTTCTCTAAACTGCTGCTAAACGCACGCTGGCTTCTCACGGAAGTGTGCAGTCTGTGTGACTGCACGGGGTAGACCGAGGCACAAATAAAATTTACAGCTCCTGCCAGTGAGGACAATAGGAGTCAGTCAGGTGGGTGCAGCATGTACCCTTCTGGTTCTCACTTACAGGGTGCCATTCTAGAGCGCACACACACACAGCCCAAGTCTGACAGGATGCACATGGTGCAGAATGTGTACAAGTGGTTTACACCAGGATAAGATCATACAGCTGCACCTCCAGTTCTGTGGTGTACCTCATTCAACCAACAAGTGCAAGTAGGATTACAGTAGCAAAAAAAGAAAAAATTACAGGAAAAGGCTAATCTTCAACATTATAAGGGCTCAGTCACACAAGGGGGGGTGGGAGGAATGAAAAAATTAATAAAACATTTAGCCATGTTTTTACTGCCTCCAACTGCACCCAGGTTAGTTGAAGAGGCAGTGGCCAGGGATCTACATATGCCATGGCAGAAGTAGAACTCCACACTACCGCCCTCAAGGCGACCTCTTTATGTAAATTGGGCGGTGCTGCAACAGCATTTAGGGGGTTATATCAGGTAGAGGCAGCAGCATCTCTTCCTCCCAGCCTGCGATCCCAAGTTTACTTGCCGTGGCAGAATTTAGGATTTCTTGGCCATTTTTTCAGAAAACAATGATAAAAACATTCACTCATGGTTAGCGTTTGGGTTCTCTCACACATATGGTCCGCCTGTCCGTTTTTCAGGCGGATCCAAACGGACGCTCCATTGTGCTCTATGGAGCGGCGGATGTCAGCGGTGACATGTCCGCTGACACCTGATCCGCCAGAAACAGACGGATGGAAGCCCCATTTTCCATCCGCCTGGCGGATCGGATGAGCACAGACAGACGGTCCATGCTCATCCGATTCTCCATAGAGAATGGAGCTCTGACATGTCAGTCTCTGCACTCCTGTCATCCGTCGGCTCAGCAGGGATCAACGGATGGATCCCCGTTGAGCAGCGGAGCCCGTCAAAACGGGCTCGGCATGTGTGAAAGGACCCTTTGGCTGAAGCCATTTATCATCAATCAACTGTTTACTCTTTTTAAATCATAACGACCCAAATGACCCTGATCAAAAGTTTACATACCCTGGTGATTTTGGCCTGATAATATGCACACAAGTTGGCACAAAGGGGTTTGAATGGCTATTAAAGGTAACCATCCTCACCTGTGATCTGTTTGCTTGTAATTAGTGTGTGTATAAAAGGTCAATAAGTTTCTGGACTCCTGACAGACCCTTGCATCTTTCATCCAGTGCTGCACTGATGTTTCTGCATTCTGATTCATGGGGAAAGCAAAAGAATTGACAAAGGATCTGTAGGAAAAGGTAGTTGAACTGTATAAAACAGGAAAGGGATATAAAGATACAAACTAATCAAGAAGTGGAAAATAAGTCCAACTAAAATTTCAGCCACAACTACCAGGAAAATTGTTTGGAATGCAAAGAAAACCCCACAAATAACTTCAGGACTATGAAAACATGTGGTGTGGCTGTTCCAAGATGCACAATAAGGAGGCACTTGAAGATGGGCTGCATGGTCGAGTCACAAGAAAGCCATTACTATGCAAATGCCACAAAGTATCCCGCTTACAAATACACCAAACAGCACAGAGACAAGACTCAAACCTTCTGCCACAAAGTAATTTGGAGTGATGAGACCAAAATTGAGTTTTTTGGTCACAACCATAAATGTTACATTTGGAGAGGAGTCAACAAGGCCTGTGAAACAGAGGTGAATCGCTGATGTTTTGGGGATGTGTGAGCTACAAAGGCACAGGAAATGTGGTCAAAATTGTTGGCAAGATGAATGCAGTTATCAAAAAAAAAAAAATAATGCATTTGCATTCATCAGCCAGGAAGCTGCACATGGGATGTACTTGGACATTCCAACATGGCAATGATCCAAAACACAAGACCAAGTCAACCTGTCATTGGCTGCAGCAGAATAAAGTGAAGGTTCTGGAGTGGCCATCTCAGTCTCCTGACCTCAATATTGAGCCGCTCTGGGGAGATCTCAAACATGCAGTTCATGCAACACAGCCCAAGAATTTCCAGGAACTGGAGGCTTTTTGCATACTAGCTCATTATGCCTTTCCCTTACAGGGTTTTTTTTTTTCTTACGGATAGACAACCGTTTTAAAGAGTAAACACAGTTGATTGATAATAAATGGCTTCAGCCAAACACCAACCATGAGTGAAAGAAAAGGTTGTTATTCATATTCTCTAATACACAGCTTTTGACACCATTCACACTTGTGCAAGTTGTCCTGCGATTTGGGACTCCAAAGTCGCGTTGACAAGTCACCCCCCATTATCTCCAATGAGTACCGTTCTGTACGACTTGAAAGTCCTTCCATTACTTTGATGCAACTTGGTCCACAGAACCTCAAAGTCGCATGCAAATAGCACCTGAATATAGATGCGTTTTCTGTACTACTTTGTAATAGGTTTTCAGTGTGCCAAAATTGTAATAAAGTCAAACTGATCCGAAAATGCGGTAAAACTGCGTTGCACAAGGGTGAAAGGGGCCTTAAGCCAAGTACACACTTTTTTTATTTAAACCAGCAGGGCTGAACAAAAAAACCTGACATCGCAGGAGGAGCCGCTGTAGTAACTGACATTAGTACAGCGATCTCCCATGCTGCACAAGGCTAATTGATCAGTGATTGGGATGACCACAGTAAGTTTATTCATCAGGATTGGGATGAACAATATTACAGTTTATTTCTCAGGAAGAAATTTAACCACTTCCCGACCGCGTGCCGTGTTTTCACGGCGGCAGTCGGGTTGCGTAAACGAATCGCCGTAAAAAGACGGCGATCTGAGAGCAGACGCAAGGGGGCACGCGCGCCCGCCGCACTCCTGAGTGTGTCCGATGTCCGCCGGCGAGCCGCGATGAGCGGCCACAGGCAAAGAACATGGAATCGCCGATGTAAACACGGTGGTTTCCCATTCTGACAGTGCAGGCATGGGAGATCTACTGATCCCTGTCACTGGGATCAGTTAGATCTCTCATGCCCATGGTAGCCCAACCCCCTCACAGTTAGAACACACCCAGGGAACAGTAAGCCCCTAGACCTCCCACCGGAAGGTTACCCCCTTCACTGCCAATGACATTTATACAGTAATCAGTGGACATTTAAATTTCTG
Organism: Glandirana rugosa; assembly: GCA_018402905.1. Classification (NCBI taxonomy): domain Eukaryota; kingdom Metazoa; phylum Chordata; class Amphibia; order Anura; family Ranidae; genus Glandirana; species Glandirana rugosa. The sequence continues at coordinate 65,801 of BLSH010509849.1, forward strand.
ATCGCTGTATAAAGGTCATTGGTCCCAAAAAAGTGTCAAAAATGTCCGACATGTCCGCTGCAATATCGCAGTACCGCTAAAAATCGCAGATCGCCGCCATTACTAGTAAAAAATAAAAACCCCAGAAATGAATTATCATCCGTAAACGCAGCCACTTTTCCTCAAACCAATCAATAAGCGCCAATTGTGACTTTTTTTATCACTAATATGAATATAAATCGTCCAAAATGGTCGCTCTTTATAGCCGCGATCAGAAATGACGCAGAGCCGATCAAATACCACCAAAAGAAAGCTCTATTTGTGGGGAAAAAAAAAAAAAAAAAAAAACGCAAATTTTGTTTGGGTACAACGCTGCACGACCGCGCAATTGTCAGTTAAAGCGACAGCGCCAAATCGCAAAAAGTGCTCTGGTCCTAAAGCTGGAAAACCTTCCCGTTGGTAAGTGGTTAATAGTTTGATTAGCGATTGGGATGAAAACCGTAAAATCATTTATTGATCAATGTTTGGGATGCCCTCAGTTTATTGATCAATGATTGAGGTGAATAGTTGTGTTTCTCTCAACATCAATCAAAATTATCAGACTATGTTCATCCCAACCACTAAAACTATAATGCTGAGTTTATCCCCCATCTATGACGCTGTATTTCAAACACCCATCAATCTATGACACTGTCTCTCCCAATCACTCAATCCATTACACTATATTCCAATTGCAGAGCCCCTTGGCCCATTTGCACTCACGCAGGGACAGGGAAGCATTTGGACCTCCCTACTAGTTGTCTGTGAAACTCCACGCATGAGCAGATGTGCTGCAGGCCACGATTGTTACCTGAGCCCCTCTGTACAGAGTGGAGAGTGTGGTAGGGGGGTGGGGAGGACAACTTCTCGCCTAGGTGAGAGGCAGGAAGTGCTGATTTGCAGGGTGAACAAAGAACTTTGAAAAAAAAAAAAAAAAAAAATTCCACAGATAAGAAAGGGAAGGGGGAGGAGGAAGGGAAGTCCATCGCCACTTTTAGGGTTAAGGTACAATCTCATTTAGATCTACCATTAGGAAAATAGGTATTTAACGCAAAATATATATTTTGCAGCTTACCAATCATTAGATGTGGTGGCTGCATTAGTTTTCCTTCAACAGGCTTTATCCCTGTTTTCACCTGCTGACCTCACCAGTAACATCCAGTATTCTGCACCCTCCCACTCCAGAGGAAGAACAGGGGACACAGCAGCATTGTCAGTCTGGGGGGAGGGGAGTGTTAATGTACTATCAGATTTAAATACACAAATTTAAACAAAACCCCAGCTCACACTTTATAATTTTTTACAGACTTTTTTCCATAAAAGGTTTTACATTTAAAAAGCTGATCATTGTAAGCACCCATGCCAGTGTTAAATGATTTGACACATTCCTATAAAATTATATCTGGGAGAATGTTTATTCTTTTGAAAAAACGTTACTGGCTAGATCCCCAGGTGAAAAGGAAAAAGGACAAAAAAAAAAAAAAATGCAGCAACCACATCCAAGAACTGGTAAGCTGCGTGTACAATGCCATTCAGGGCCCATTCACACTAGGAGCAATTACCTGCATTGAAGAAACAGGTAACTGCAAGTACCCATAGAAAATAGATGTCATGATGGTCACCAGACCGCTGCGTCCCTTTGTTCCACAGCAGTGTGATTATATTCAACACGTTTGCATAATAGCACATCGCAAAGAAATGCAGCAAAGTGCACCACAAGAACAGGTCAGAGGAGACACATTTGAAAATCCACATGCAGAGAAAAGTGAACAGAAAAACACTGATGGCACATTGTATGCAGGCCCTTAGATCTGCAATCAACTATAGATAACAGGACCTGTGCAAAGGAAAAAAAAAAAATAAAAAAAGGCACACAGACACCTGCATGGAAAGGCGGCGCACAAACACGCATGGAAAGGCGGCGCACAAACACGCATGGAAAGGCGGCGCACAAACACGCATGGAAAGGCGGCGCACAAACACGCATGGAAAGGCGGCGCACAAACATGCATGGAAAGGCGGCGCACAGAAGATACATTTTGATGTGCATTGTAGTGTGAATGATGAGGTCCATATTCTCATCGCACACATTCCAGGGTTAGTTCAGAAGTGGGTGGTGCAGCAGGACCAGCTGAGGCATCACAGATCAATGTACATCTTTGCCAGAGCACCCCGGAACAAAAGTTTGATAGTAAAATGATCACAATGGACCAAGTGCAACATTTCAGGGTCGCACAGGACCTCAGTCAGGCATCAGATGAAGGCACGTCCTGTGTGGCTCCAAAATGTTGCACTTGGTCCCTTGTGATCATTCTATCAAACTTTTGAATGTTACCTGTTGATCTGTAGTGAGCTGAATGCACACTGGAATGGGGACTTGGATCCACAATCAACTATAGTTAAAGGGCTTGCAAGAAAAAAAAAAAAAAAACATGCAAGGAATCACAGAAATGCTACGCAGGTGTAATTTTATGTGCGTTGTGTGACCACCACCAAGACCCCTTTCACACCAGGGCCACCAAGGATTCCTCGAAAGGGTCCAAAGCTATGTTTAGTGGTCACAACATACAGCGATGTTTCAGAGCCACACAAATCCCCCTGGTCAGGCAAGGATTCAAATCACATGCGTTTCTTTGCAGAGCAACTTGATACCATTCATTTGAGATCAAATAGCACCACAAAAAGTATCCGCTTTAGGTCAGGGAATTTGCACACGTATGCGTGCAACTGCTTAGTAACGGGCACCAACACCGCCATCAGTGCAACCCTATTTGCAATAAAAACCAGGGATGTTCATTCGCACATTGCAGTCGTAGTTGCATTGTAGATACAAGTGCCTGACCATACTTCAACTTTAGGTAAAGGACCAACGCGAAAAAGGAGCACGCAGAACATGCATGGAATCAAACCATACAGAGCTAGAACATTTTTATATGCACAGTTCTGTGAATGGGCCCTTAAAGTGGACCCACACCCCAATTTTGGATAGAGCAAGGAAGGTTTATAATCCCTGTAAGTTTTTTTTGGGCCATCCGTGTCCCATTGCTGAGATTTCCCTTCACTTCTGTGTCCCATAGCCAAACAAGTAGTGAGAGGAAATCCCTGCAAATTAATAGAATCCCTTGGAGACGTCCAGGTCACCAGAACCAGCGTCCCAATTGGAAGATTTCCCCTCTATTACTTTTCTAGGGACAACTCAAAATTTGGGGTTTTATTACTTTTAATGATAATGGTAAACAGGACAAAGAGGGTGAATCTCCCTAATGGGGCACAGGCAATAACTGACAGGGGTTCTAATCCTTCTCAACTTAATCTAAAAGAAAAATGTTTTGCCTTTAGTTATACTTTAAGCATGTCTGCCCTGGAGCCATTTCTGACACTTCTTGTTTACAAGTTAAAATCAGTCATTTTTGACACATTTAAAAAATTCTTCTATTTCATCTGATCACTTTTATTGCTGTCAGAAGGAATGTAAACATCCCTTGTAACAGTAATAGGTGGTGACAGGTACTCTTTATGGAGGGATCTGGGGGTCTAAAAGATCCCCCCCCAATCCCTCCTTTGCACGTCAAAGTATTCAGAATACCAGAATCAGCGATTCCAAATAATGTAATCTTTAAAAAAAAAAATTGGCTCCATTGGCAGCCGAGTAAACCAGAAGTGACCCGATCGGAGCAGATGCCGGCTTCTGTTGGACTCCACACAGCCAGCGGATGCACCGGATGGGCGCTGCGGTATCCCGGTGGGACAGGAGGCGGTCCCTTCCCGCTGCTTGGGATAACTGCTGTCGAGCCAGATTGGTTATTATCACCCGATAGCCAACCGCCCGCTCTGAGAAACAGTACTGGGTACAGCCTGTAGCTGCAGGCTATACCCAGATACTGCCACTTCTCCCGACTGACGTACGGGTACGTAGATTTGCGTGAAGTGGTTAAAGCCAACTATAGGTAAGGGGCTAAAATATAAATGAAATAGGAATGCACAGAAACATATGGAAATAATGCACTGATTGAACATTAGAACTACATTCAACTATAGGCAAGTAAAGGCCCTCATCGGGAAAAAGAAAAAAAACACAGAAAGATGCATGGGAGCAGACATGGAAACCATGAACTGCAGGCAGCTGTCTGATGGGGTCCTTCGATCTACAATCAACTAAAGGTAGCTGGGCCAATTCCACTAATTACTGACTGAATGGATGGTTCAGAGTAGATGAATGGAAGGCTCACCCTTCTGCTTTTAGAACCACAATTGTCTATAGGAAAGTAAAGAGCCTCAGGGGGAAAACAAACACAGAAACATACATGAGTGCAGACATGGAAACAATGCACTGCAAACACCTTTCTATGTTAATGGGTCCTTAGATCCACAGTCAACTTAAAGTAGTTAAAAGGCCACCCTTCTGCATGCAATAAAGGAATGCACAAGAACAAGATGCACTGTATGCAGTCTTATATGTGTTGTACTGTGATTGGGTCATGGGATCTACAATCAACTAAAGGTAATTAAAGGGCCACCCCACTGATGAATGGATGACTCACCCTTTGCAGGCAATAAAGGAACGCATGGGAAGATACACTGTATGCACAGTTTTATATGTGTTGTGATGTGATTGGGTCCTTAGATCTACAATCAATTAAAAAGGTAGTCAAAGGGCAGACCCACTGATTACTGATGAATGAATGGCTGACCTTTCTGCATGAAAAAAAAGGAATGCACAAAAATACGAGATGCACCGTAGGCACATTAATGCTCTTAGAATCAGTTACCTACAGGCAAGTAAAGGGCCTCAGGGGGGAAACATGCATGGGAGCAGACATGGAAACAATGCACTGCAGGCACCTGTGTCTGGGACCTTAGATCTACAAAGGTAGTTAAAGGTTTCACCCCACTAATTACTGATGAATGGATGGTGCATACTTCTGTATGGAAAAAAGGAATGCATAGAAACCAGATGCATCGTGCGTTGTGTGATTGTAGATCCCATGACCCAATCCACTAAAAGTAGTTATAGGGCCGCCCCACTGAGTACTGGATGGCTTCTGCGTGCAATAAAGGAACGCACAGGAACAAGATGCACTGTATGCAGTCCCATGTGTTGTAGTGCAATTGGGTCCTTAGATCTACAATCAGCTAAAGGTAGTTAAAGGGCCACTGCACTGATTACCGGATGGCTCACCCTTCTACGTGCAAAAAAGGAATTCACAAAAAATGCACTGTATGCAGATTTATGCTCTTGGAACCACAATTATCTATGGGCAAGTAAAGGGCCTCAGGGGGAAAACAAACATGCATGGGAGCAGACATGGAAACAATGCACTGCAGGCACCTGTCTGTCTGGGACCTTAGATCTACAAACAAATGTAGTTAAAGGTTTCACCCCACTAATTACTGATGAATGGATGGCGCATACTTCTGTATGGAAAAAAAGTATGCACAGAAAGATGCGTCGTTTCTATGTGCGTTGTGTGATTGGGTCATGGGATCTACAATCCACTAAAAGTAGTTATAGGGCCGCCCCACTGATTACTGGATGGCTTCTGCATGCAATAAAGGAACGCACAGGAACAAGATGCACTGTATGCAGTCTCATGTGTTGTAGTGCAATTGGGTCCTTAGATCTACAATCAGCTAAAGGTAGTTAAAGGGCCACCCCACTGATTACCGGATGGCTCACCCTTCTGCATGCAAAAAAGGAATTCACAAAAAATAAATGCACTGTATGCACATTTATGCTCTTGGAAGCACAATTATCTATGGGCAAGTAAAGGGCCTCAGGGGGAAAACATGCATGGGAGCAGACATGGAAACAATGCACTGCAGGCACCTATGTGCCTTAGATCTACAATCAACTAGAAACAGCTAAAGGGCCGCCCCACTGATTGCTGATGAATGGACGGCTCAGAGTACAGATGAATGCATGGCTCACCCTTCTGCATGCAATAAACTAACAAGATGCACTGTATGCAGTCTTATATGCGTTGTGATTGGGTCCTTAGATCTACAATCAATTAAAAGGGTAGTTAAAGGGTTCACGCCACTAATTACTGATGAATGGACCATACTCCTGCATGGGAAAAAAGGAATGCACAGAAACAAAATGCATTGTGTGCACCTTTCTATGTGCATTGTGTGATTGGGTCATGGGATCTACAATCCACTAAAAGTAGTTAAAGGGCCGCCCCACTGATTACAAATGGACGGCTCAAAGTACAGATGACTGGATGGCTTCTGCATGCAACGCACAAGAACAAGATTCACTGTATGCACAGTCCTATGTGATTGGGTCCTTCGATCTACAATCAATAGGTAGTTAAAGGGCAACCCCACTGATTACTGACTGGACGGCTCACCCTAATGCACAAACTTATAGTTGTGTTATCACCCCCCCAGATCTACAACCCACTATAGGCAGAGGTCACAAAACAGGAAATTGCACTGCAGGCACATTAGTTTGCATGGTGTGAACTACAACCGGCTATGGGTAACGGGTCTGCCCCAGTGATTGGATAGTACCGGTTCTTTACACCCCCCATAGTACCGGTTCTTTACCCCCCCCCATAGTACCGGTTCTTTACGCCCCCCCCATAGTACCGGTTCTTTACGCCACCCCATAGTACCGGTTCTTTACGCCCCCCCCCATAGTACCGGTTCTTTACGCCACCCCATAGTACCGGTTCTTTACGCCCCC